>JAJOZX010000116.1:172500-437500 GCA_023014485.1 Bathynomus jamesi
TATTTGCCACAATACTACTAACACAGACGAAAATTTTCCGGGGTGCCTCGAAAAAAAAACTTATGGTCAAACCGGTAAAGTGGCACTCGGCGCTAAAGAGTTAATAATATTTTATTTAATATCAGCTGACTTCATTCTAACATCTAACTAACATTTGGCCTAATTCTAAATTTTGACTTAAAACTTGACCTGATTCTAGTATCTACTCGTAACTAGTATCTAACTAGCATTTGACCTAATTCTAACATGATTTCTAACATCTGACCGAACACTTCACTTAATTCTAACATCTGACCTAACATTTCACCTCATTCTAATATTTGTGCACTACTAAAGCATTTCTGTTATGTATAAAAACTAATCTGTGATCCAAGTTATCACTAACTTGTTTTACAGTTTTGAAAGTATTATCATTTAGTTGGTTGGTGGATTACCTTAGTGACTTCCCACGGATGATTGAGAAGGAGTTAGTATAGAATCAGTTGGAGTTGCGCGTCCTTGCAAACCAAGGAACTTAGCATTTAAACGCGTATTTACGACCCGTGACCTAATCTGATCTTAAACAACGAACTTCAATTAGTGGATGTACAGTAATGTTTCAAGTGGACAGTGAAAAGGTTTATTAGTAGTGTAGGTGCAAAAACAAAAAAAAACCAAATTCAATTTTTTGGCTACCACAGCTGATCTAGAGTATGTTCATGTATGTACAGGAGGTGATCTATGTACAAAGGTGATCTTTATAATACGGAGCGAATGAGAGTAAAAGTTCTGTTATGTAATAAATAAACTGAATCCCATTAATTTTGCCTAAAAGGCTTCCGTGCTTCCAATGGCGTATTTAGATTAGAATATTGCGAATATACAAATACCATATCACTTTGGTAAAAGTGATTCATGTAGACTACATAAATTATTTTGTAACAATGCGGAGAGACTGGGAGTAGTTTTGTCTGAAAAAGTGAGAGTCGTAACTGAGTCGTAACTGATCACTCTCGCACCTCGTTACACAAAAGGGCCAAATTAAATGGGAAAATAAATATTAATAGTGCAATTTGCAAAAATTATTGCAATATTGTAAAAAATGGACACTTCAAAGTAAAAATGATTCGAGTACATTTTCTACCAATATTTTTAACTTCTGTCTAAAAGTGACTCAAGTACTTGAATCAGTTTTTCAAAATGTATTTTATAAATAGGTTTCAAACCTTTTCATCCGAAAATCCCTTTAAAGAAAGACACGTTTATATCTTTTTCAAAATTTATTTTTAAAGAAAATGTTTTGGATTACCTGAAGATCAGGGCCCCCAGCCTTCTTTAGTTAGCTTTGTAAGGCTAACTAACGAAAATATCACGACCTAACCTAACCAATCGTCAAGGGCGTACAGTTGACCTAACGATTGGTTAGGTTAAGTCGTGATATTTTCGTTAGTTAGCCTTATAAAGCTAACTAAAGAAGGCTGGGGGGGGGGGGAGGAACTGATCTTCAGGTGATCCTTTTTTCTTTTCTTATCTTTTTCCCAAAAAGCTTTTAAACAAGTTTCGATGTGGTATTTTTAAAGCGAAATTTATAATTTTATTTCAAATTAAAAAAACTTTTCTTCAAAAAGCTTATCTTTGAAACGAGTTTTGTATCTTTCTTTAATAAAGATACAGAATTCGTTTATCTTTAAACTATAAAAGGAAAAAAAATAGATTTTTTTGTCTTTAATCTTTAAATAAAATGGATTCCATTAATTTTTTTTAAAAATCTCAGTAAATTTTTTTTTCCCCAAAAAGTATTATTAAAGACTAAAGTCTGTTTCTTTTTCAAAATCTATCTTTAATTAAGAAATTGTTTGGAGCAAGTGTAGTTTACGTTCCATTGTGGTGGCGAGTGTAGTTTACGTTCCCCTACATTATCCTAGTGTAGTTTACGTTCCCCAAATTACGACTTAACCTAACCCATCGTTTATATATATATATATATATATATATATATATATATATATATATATATATTGACGATTGGTTAGGTTAAGTCGTAATATTTTCGTTAGTTTTAACGTTTTATTTGATGGATTCATTTAAAATATGTCTCTTAAAGATCCTAGTGTAGTTTACGTTCGCCAACTTTGACCTAGTGTAGTTTGTGTTCCCTTTTGCGTCAGGGGGACGTAAACTATACTTGCTCCAATTGTTTTTTTAAAGAAACAAGTCCTGTATTTTTTAAATTAACAATATTTGTATCTTTTTTTTAATTGAAAAAAACATATTTGTATCTTTTAACGGAACAGTTTTTACTTGTTTTAAAGGAACACCCTGTATATTTAAAAACAATTTTTGTAGCTCTTGAAGAAACAAAACTTGTACCTTTTAAAATGAATATTCAAGACTCGCAACTTTAAAAGAAACAATTTTTGCATCTTTTTACAAAATATGTTTCTATAATAGAAGGCTTACCATTAAGGTCGACCAAACTATACATCTCAATGGCGGCATTTGCTTGGGCTTTAACTCCAGAGGAGACATTGCTTTCTGTATTTCCCATTGTGATTAGTAATGTTATTAACTAGTTACTAGTTTACACGAAATTTTGTTGGTTCACTTTTATACGAAATTTTGTTGGTTCACTTTTATATAAATTTTGTTGGGTCACTTTTATACCAATTTTGTTGGTTCACTTTTATACGAAATTTTGTTGGTTCACTTTTATACGAAATTTTGTTGGTTCACTTTTATACGAAATTTTGTTGGTTCACTTTTAGACGAAATTTTGTTGGTTCACTTTTATACGAAATTTTGTTGGTTCACTTTTATACGAAATTTTGTTGGTTCACTTTTATATGAAATTTTGTTGGTCCACTTTATACTAATTTGTTTTTAAAGACCAAATAGTTATTGTTTATTTCAATCTCATATGACGTTCATATTTTTAATGACTTTTATATACCATATGTGTAACACGTTCCATCTCATAATATACTTCAGAAAAAAAAAAAAAAAAAAAAAAAATATATATATATATATGTCGGGTGATTTTTTTTGAACATGTGATATTTTAAAAGGCTTGTATTAGTTTATTTTATTTTAGCAGAAATTTAAACGTGAAATTTTTACTGTACTTTCTCTACACATGGGGAATTAATCCCGTAGTGGAAAACATGCTCTATGTGATATCCCCTCTCGCTTCACGGTACTTAGACGATACTTTCGACGGAAGAATCCCGTTCAACAGATTCCCATAATTTGGGGATCGTCCATAAATGATGTCAAGCAAAATTTTGAATTTTTAGACCCCCCCCCCCCCCCACATTTTTGTCAAAAATGGTCACAAAATTTTTACACCCCTGCTCCTTCATGTAACGGTTACAAAGTATATGTAAAATTGTAAAAAAAAATGGTGAAATAACATTTATTTAAAGATTTATTCAAATAATAGCTTTTTTTGGCTAATATCTAGCAATGCAAGCAGCCAGATGTATGAGAATTTACGTTTTTCAGCTACATAATATTACACTCGTCGACAAAAAGAATCCTATCAATATTTTAGGTTTTACATTAAACTTTTCAAAATGTCAACATAACGCAAAAAAAATTTTGTGATGTCACCAAAATTTTAGACCCCCTTTCCCCTCTGTCACAAAAGGTCACAAAATTACAGATATGAAAATTACAGCGTGACATTAGTTATGGACGCCCCCTTATGATAAAGGAATATCATAGCCACCAACAACACCAGATCTACCCCCCCCCCCCTGTGGCGTTTATCTGTGGGGTTGTTTAAAAGATAGAGGAGTGTTGGAACAGAATCCACAAACAATGGAAGACTTGAAGAAATCAATTGAACAAGAAATTTCTCAGATTTCAACAGATACTCTGTTCAAAATACTGCAAAAATTTTGTTGTTTGTGTGCAAAGCGTTAATAATGAGCTGAAAGGACATCACATAGAGCATGTTTTGCACAAGGGTACTAATTCTCCATGTGTAGAGAAAGTACAGTAAAAATGTTATGCTTTTATTTTTCAGTTAATTAAAATAACACAAACTTTTTAAAATGGCAAATGTTTATAAAAAAAAATCACCTTATATATATATATATATATATATATATATATATATATATATATATATATAATAAATACGATTTCTTCTAGAAGATAAATTCTTTATCACTTGATCGTATCATGTCCTATTATGGAACTCAAAATGCTCAGCAGATAATGAGCAAAATCCAATTAGCCAAGTTGTAATGGCTAAAGGCACCTTCTTCAGCACCTCCCTCATGAGGGAATTAGAGGCACTGATAATATGTTTATCAAATTCACATTTCTTTCCCTTATTTTTTCTTTTTTTCTTTTTTATAAAGTATAAAATAATATTAATAATGTTTCTGCACTATGGCGACAAGCTCTCTCTCGCTTCTTCCAGCAACGACGACGCTATCTCGTTGGCATGGTAACGCAGCAGTGTAGAGTATGAATAGTGCGTCTGAAAAAAGCTCGTAACGTAGTGTTAGAATATTCAGTGCGTTTAAGAATGTCTTATTGTAAAAATGTGTCGCAACGACATAAATTAATAGCGCAACTTGTATAAGGAGGCCTACTTCAATATCATCATTATCATCATCATAATTATCATCATTATTATTATTTCAATTAAAGGTAATTCGTGTTTACATTCTGGGTGTGACTCCATAACGGATAACGTCCATTAATAAAATTAAACGCTTGAGGAATGGCACTATAGTCATCAATACAAAATAAACAACAACCAACCAACCAACCAACCAACACAATATATTGCAAAAAGAAAGAGTATTTTTGTGCTTCAGGCAGGAAAAAAGTTATAGTATTTTTTTAATATTTCTTTCGTTTATATATATATATATATATATATATATATATATATAACATTTGGTTTGCTTCCGCCCGAATTGTTCATTCTGACGAAGGTCAAGCTTTTCACTCCACCTTAGACCTGCAGTTTAACGTGGAATCCGAACCACGCCCCACCAGCAGCCCAGCGTCTACCAAACCACTTTCTTTATTGTGTGGAAGGATGAACAGCTGGGTTTTGCTGCGCGCCGGCTGCAGTCACCGGGTCTCGAACTCGGGGCCGATGGATTCGTAGTCAGCGACGCTAACCACTACACCACTACCATATATATATATATTATATATATATATACACACACTAGTTTAAATTGAAGTATAAAGAGTTAAATATCTTTTCACATAGAGCATCATTCCGCCCATATGCCCATTTCAGGGTACGAGCAGCTCGCAGCAGCATTGCCAGGCAAATGAGGGGGGGGGTGAAAATATTGACAATGGTTTCGTATGTGATTCATCACCACTGAAAGCAGCAACACTCTCTACATTAGTCTACAGGGTGTTCCATTTAAATGAAACCATAGGGAGTAAGTAATAGTCTTTTTTTTCCAGATTTGTGAGGGTAAACGTAATAATAAGGTAAATAAAGGTAATAAAGATGCCAATATCGTTTCCAATTTTTATTACTCCCTATGGCTCCATTTAAATGGAACACCCTGTAGTATATATATGTAAAACAAAAGTTGGCCCTTGCTTCCATTCATATACTTCTTGTTTTCTATGATGACAATGAGTTAAATTTCTGAAAGTTTCATAGAAGTCAGTTATTGTACAGGGTGTGTCTAAATTATGTTAACACTTCTATGGAAGAATACTTTCCATAGAAGTGTTAACATAATATGTAACACCTCTATGGAAAGTATTCTTCCATCGAAGTGTTAACATAATTTAGACACACCCTGAATTCTTTTGTATTCTTTCCTTCACTCTTCTCACCCCCAAAAGCGAGTTAATTATTGTTAATTATTGTTAATTGTTGTTGATATTATAAGTTTAAATGCGAATCTAGAGTATATCCTTTAGTTAGTGTATAACTTTGCAGAAAATTGGCATTCAAACATTTTTTTTTTCCGGGGGGGGGGGGGGGGGGGGGTCATTAAAAATAAGACATTTGTAGTGAGCGATTTAATCTCTGTATATATATATATATATATATATAATATATATATATAATATATATATATATACACACACACACACACACACACACACACACACACACACACACACACACACACACACACAGAGAGACTAATTAATTTGGTTGTCATTGTAATGCAACTGGAACAAAGGTAAAACCCAACCTTTCATCATTAATTTAGGTTTTTCAAAGGAATTATTGTCTTCCAATTAATTTTTATTAAAAATATTCACAATGGAAGATACTGTTTTTGAAATTTTGTTCAGGCGAAATGACACCATATTGGATTGAACATTTATTATTTAAGGCATTGTTCTAAAGGTCACCTAATTAATAATTCATACATACATTTATTGTTGTTTGAAAGACGAAAGACTGTACAGATAATATACAAATAAAGGATGTATGAATGCATCTGAAGTACAATAACCGCACTTGCATACGATGAAAACTGAAAGGCAATAAAGTGGAAAACAAGGACTTAGTGGGTCTCGAATCCACGACCTGTTAACCTGAAGGTATATTTGGTTCGTCTCGTCTCCAATTTCAGATTTGAGCCATTAAAGTTGTTTTCTGGATCTCTCTTGCTGGGGTAGATGGTTTGGATACCACGTTAAGCCGTAGGTCCCCTGTTCCAGGTGCTCACAAGAGCTAAATAATAATAAAAAGTTCAAAATACATGATGAAACCATAAATTTGCACCAAAATTATTTCAACAACTGCATGAGAATTCGTCAAAATTCAGTTTCCAAAAGTTGTCAAATTATATGGAATACGAGGCCTATTATTAGAGAAGTGGTCGGCGAACAGGGGTAAATTACCCCAAATGGGGTACATTTACAAATTTTGGGGGTAATGCGTGCGGTATGAGAGACACCATATGCAACAATTTTAAGAGCAATTGGCTTGTTTTTGTTTACTTTGAAGTCTGGGGGTAATTTCATTTTACTCAAATAGATTTTTGGGTAATACCCAAAAAAGTTCACCGACCCATGTATTAGAGGGAGGCCTACTTACGGGTTTAGATATCCATTGAGTATCAATGTTTCAAAATATCGATGTGGCGCGCCACCTGTCTTGAGCTATTAAAGTGGCTCATTGCCGAAAAATATTGGGGACCACTGAGTTAATGTAAGTATTTTGGGATATTACTAAAATTTGTGGTGATTTCACTATAACCATGTTCATTATTATGATGACAAATGTCAATGGTTTGTGAACACACAACATGGTTGAATTCACTATTTCATTTGTTTTTCAAATAGTTAACCATTTGGGGGGGGGAGATAACAAAGCATTTTACTCAATACTCTGTGCATACACACACAATTTTTTTTTCTGGTAACAAACTTATTAAATGGTTAATGCAAACGTAATATGGTTTGTAGTGATGCAACTTGAGATCCTGGGACCGGTCCAGAATCCAAACATACTTATTTCACACAGTTAAGTCCCAAATTGTATCAGAGACGTGTTATTCGATTATTGGAACAAGTTAAATTTCACACTTTATACTTGCAAAATCTTGTTAAGTTCCGCTCCGGACCATCTTTTGAAACCTGGTCTAGACCGGTCCAGTTGCATGTATTTTTTTCCGTGTATAGGGTAGGTTCTTCATTCTTCAATTATTAAAAATTAAAAGAATCTACATTTACAGATTGTCTATACCTAGGTTACAAAAGTCGAAAATATACTAGATCACACCTATCTTGGGGCCCATTGAGCTTATCACGGTAACTGATGATGGCACAGGTGAAAATGTTAAAAACAGACACTGTAAGCGATAAAGTTTCGTGAGAGATGAAACTTTTAAACCATTTGGTTCTGTCTAAATAGGTTAAGGAAAGAGTCCTCTCGAAATTGGGGACTGCATATAATATACATTAACAGGGAACTTACTAGCGTTCATTTTGTCCCTTGACCTTTGACCCTATATACCCAAAAACTATACCGAACAGGGAACCTATTTGGTCAACGTTAGGAACTGTTTATTTCTTGGAGAATTAAATATATTTTAAGTGTAATAACCGAACTGAAATAGGATGGAAAGGCAGAGGTCGGTAAAGTAGGAAATTAGGAGTTGGACTCGAACCCGTGATCGGTGAGAAGGCTGACTCTGAAACCACGCGACGTAGGTTCGAGTCCTACCAACTTCTAGTTTTCCACTTTATTGCCCCTTTCCACCTTGGAACATTAAAATTACAAAAGGCCATTAAGTGAAAGTTTTACGAACTTTCCTGTTTACGGTGTAGAAGTTACTCCAGGCTTCGTTTTAATGAGGTAAAAACACTATAAATCACTTGCGAAGGAAAGTCGCGGGTCAAGTCAGAAAAGTTGACTTGCATCTAATGACGATCAGTTAATCAAACAAAATTAGAGAGAAACTTTTTAAAAGGAATTTAAATTCTGAGAAAAATAATGTACTTTAAAGTAAAGGATTTTGTTGTTAACTTTGGTTCCCATATTAATGAACAGGCAAGGTCATGTGACAGCGAAACGTAGAATTGAGGTCACGGGTCGCTACATTATCTGGACAAAGAGGACGGTCCTATCCAAATATTGAACAAACTAAACGCGTTTCAACTCCGTTGATCTCAGGGGAAGCGGTGTAGCAATGTACCCACAACCTAGCTTTAGTAGAGTGCTTCTCAACCTTTATATGGGCACGGCACCCCAAAACAAACAAGCTTTCAAGGCACCTACAGCTCTCCGTGTTATATATATATATATGGGATAAATTTCACAATTAAACACGTGAAATGACTGAATGATGCAAACCCACAAGGAAAAAGAAAAATGATTCCAAGGTCTTTCGTGTATTCAGAAATATACCTCGTCAGGGGTACGAGGTGTACTTCTGAATACACGAAAGGTCTTGGAATATTTTTTTTTCATTGTGGGTTTGCATCATACATAAGTTGAGAAGTAGGAGAGAAAATTAACGATAAAGTGAAAATTTTAAAGTACAGAGGAGGGAATCCCAGCGGAAATTCTATAATATTTCTACGCGCTAAAATATGCTTCCAACTGGGGGTTTAAGACAAGATAAAAATCTAATTTCTTTTTAAATGTAGAGCTTTACTATTAAACTTACATAAAAGTGAGGTACTGTGTTTCACTTTAAGCGATCACGCACTATTTTTACCTTTTCCACGTCAGGAAATATTGCTCGTTAAGATCATGGAGAACATTTGTGGAAAAAAACTTGTATACTGTATAAGAAAACTATGGTGTCTCTTTCAAAATTTAAACCTATATTTAGAGTCGGGATAACATAGTCTTTTCCTTGGCCCTCGTACCTAGTCCCTCTGGCGATCAATGCGCAGGTTCAGTCACTGACTTTAATGTAAACAAAATTATATATAACAAAATAGGAGACTGACCATATTTTCCATTATTTATCGCGTTATCCCGTCAAATGAAGATTAAGTACTCGTCACATTAAAATTATAATGTAAATTGATGATGGTTTTTCGCAGGTTAAAAATTTAATTCTCCTTCCTAACACTAGATGGCAGAAGAGAAAGTAAGCAAGCGTGAAAGTGGGCGGAGTTTTGGTTCTTGTTATGTATAGTTTTGGGTGTAAATTTATTCTAAATTCAAATAGAACTGTAATAAAATATTAAGTACTTTATTAAGTACTTTATCTAAACATTGGAGTTTATTGGGAATTTGGTGGTTGAGGAGTACGACAGAGCTTATATGCGTTGAAGGCTTTCCATGAATGCAACAGGAATGGCAGTTTAACGATACGTTGTAATTGGTTTCCCGAAATTGAGCACCACAAAGTCGAGATTGTGGTGAAGCACACACAGTGAATTCTCTGAAGCACAACAATCTTGTCGTTTCCTTTCATTGTTTTTGATAAGGAAAGCCATAAAGAAGAGATTGTTGGTATTCAACGCGTATAAGCACTGTCGCACTCCCAAAACTAATTAATTCCTAATAGATTATTTACTGGTACTGTGTTAATACGTGATACATAATTAAAAAAAGGGACAAACCTGAGCTCAGCGCCCCCTGTTAGAGAGAGAGAAAGATTCGATATATTTTATTTTGGCGAGATATGAAATATTTAAATTAATTTTTTGTTTTAAAAGAAACAAATCCCATAACATAATGGCCGAAATAAATGGGTTAGAATGTGCCATTTATCATTTTAATAGTAGAAATTGTGACCAAAATGGGAATCTTTACTCAGTTTACACATTTCTCCAAAAGACAAGAAATGGTAAGACAACTGCAAGTCAGTTTTAATAATATATTTTTTTGTTATCACTGTTACTATCACTTGCCGCTTATGTCCTAAATAAACTAAATGGCATTAATTTTGCCGAAAAAGCTTCCATGCTTCCAACGTCATATTCAGATGAGAGTACTGGTGAATATATTAACGTCATATCAAATATTTAAAAATTGTAAAACTCTGTCACTTGTGTTCTTTTTAAATAAAGATTTTTGAATTTTCCTGGACTAGGTAGGTCATTACAATAAAACCCATATATAACTAATTTTTGTTGGGGGATGGGGGGGGGGGGCAGAGTCCGAGAATTAGAGGATTCCGTCTTATAGAGATAAAATTTAAAGTATTGTAAAAAAACTGTATTTTAAAGTGTATAAATCGCTAAAGTGTACTAAATAAGGGTTTTGAAAGAAAAAAAAAATATATAAGTGGATAAACAAGTGGTAGCTCTTAAGGGTATCATGTGAGGCTTCAGTTTGCTGAGTTGTTAACGGGTATCAGAGTGTACCACGCAGAGCTGGGCACTTGCGGCATATTGCGGTACTGCGGTACTGCTGCACTACCAAACCGGTACGCGGGAAATTTGAATGCGGTAGCGGTACTGCGGTACTTTCAGCGATCCTTTGCGGTACTGCGTTATGGGGGCCCGGGGTGGTAGTGCGGTGGTACCGCAAGTACCGCAGTACCGCAAAATATGCCGCAAATGCCCAGCTCTGGGTACTACCACGTAGTCACTTCGAACTTTACCTGTACAATTCGAACAAATTCCGAGTAAGACAGGTTTTCCCCCGAACGGATTCTTTCCGTCTCTTAGAGGATTCCGTCTCTTAGAGGATTCCGTCTCATAGAGGATTCCGTCTCATAGAGGATTCCGTCTCATAGAGGATTCCGGCTTATCCAAATCCTAGTTATACAGATTTTACTGTATTTCTGTAGCTCCTTACTATAGTATAGGCCTATGCTCATT
Source organism: Bathynomus jamesi (assembly GCA_023014485.1). Classification (NCBI taxonomy): domain Eukaryota; kingdom Metazoa; phylum Arthropoda; class Malacostraca; order Isopoda; family Cirolanidae; genus Bathynomus; species Bathynomus jamesi. Next base: position 183,724 of record JAJOZX010000116.1, read on the forward strand.
CCAAATCTGGAATTCCCATTCAGATCATTCTTTTTCGCTTTCGAATCGTGAATGTGATGGTGCCAAATGTAATGTGTGGAAGCACCATTGGTGTATTGTATCTTTCATAACATTTCTCTTTAAAATATGTTCTTGGTCAACATTCATCGAACATTGGAAGAAATTAAAAAAAAAGTACATTTTGTTTATTTGTTTTTTTTTTCTTGGTAAATATTTAATTTATATTACTGTATTTTTAGTAAAAGAATCATTATATTTAATAGGAGGATATCGAGTAGTGACGAGTACCACTCCAGATCGTAATTTGTTGGCGTAATACTTGAAATAAATCTCTCTCTCTCTACAAGGGGAACCCTAAGGAGTTCTTCAGTTATGTTAATAACTGAAAGCCCATTAGAAGCATGATAGGCCCGTTAAAGGACCCCAGCGGCGCGCTGCGGACCTCCGACGCGGACATCGCTAATGTGCTGAATGAGTACTTTGCGGGAGTGTTCACCAGAGAGGACACCCGCGTCATCCCCGAGCCAGGCGTCAGGCAGGAAGGTGCTGGCCTGAATAGTGTTCGGTGTACCACGACAGTCGTTGCCGATAGATTAGACAAACTGAGCGCGTTTAAGGCTCCTGGGCCAGACCAGTTCCTCCCCAGAGTGTTGCGGGAAGTGCGTGACCAGGTGGCTCCCCACCTGGCTACAGTCTTCAACAAATCGTTGGAGACGGGCCAGGTGCCTAGTGACTGGAGGGAAGCCATCGTGACCCCTATCTTTAAGAAAGGGGATCACGAAAGTCCAGGGAACTATCGTCCCATTAGTCTCACTTAGGTTGTAGGTAAATTATTAGAGGGGATAATAGCGGATAGGATCGTTGACCATTTGGATTCCTACAAGCTGCTTGCGGACTCAACATGGGTTTAAGCGACATAGGTCTTGTCTCACCAACTTGCTCGAGTTTTTCCACGTCATGTGGAGTGAATACGATAAGAGTAGGGCGATTGATATACTTTATCTCGACTTTGAGAAAGCCTTTGATAATGTACCTCACCGCCGGCTAATGGCCAAAGTGCGCGCGCTGGGTATCGGTGGGGAAGTAGGTAGCTGGTTTGGAAAATGGATGAAGAATAGGCGGCAGAGGGTTGTAATTAAAGGGGCTAGCTCGGGTTGGGCCTCGGTCACTAGCGGGTTCCTCACGGTTCCGTTTTGGGGCCACTGTTGTTCATCATTTACATAATGATATCGACGCTGGCCTCGTTAGTAGGATCGCCAAATTCGCTGATGACACCAAGCTTGGGGCCAATGTTGGGACGCCCGAAGCGATCGAGCAACTGCGTGCGGACCTACGTAGGATAGGAGAATGGTCCGAAAAATGGCAAATGCCGTTCAACTTGGGTAAATGCAAGGTGATGCACATTGGCTACGCCAATCCCAAGTCGGACTACTCCATGTTGGGGAGTAATATCGAGGCCACTGATTTGGAAAAGGACTTGAGTGACATCAGAGCTGGGCACTTGCGGCATATTGCGGTACTGCGGTACTGCTGCACTACCAAACCGGTACCAAACCGGTACGCGGAAATTTGAATGCGGTAGCGGTACTGCGGTACTTTCAGCGATCCTTTGCGGTACTGCGTTATGGGGGCCCGGGGTGGTAGTCCGGTGGTACCGCAAGTACCGCAGTACCGCAAAATATGCCGCAAATGCCCAGCTCTGCCACGTACAACAGAAGAAATGATCTAATCTGAATCAATATTGATTTAAGAGCTTCAAAGTCATTTATATTTATTTATATCATAACTTTATTGCAGTTTTGGAAAAAATTACGTAAAATTAAAATTTTTTCGGTCTTTCACTATTGGACGAAATTGAGTTATGCCCCCCCGAACGCCACATCCCCTCAAAGAAAAATATCCCAAATCGCTGGCCAAACCTTGAAATACCATTTTCGATTGAAGGGAATAGGGTGTCCACTGTCCATAAATTATCTCCACAAATTCACTTTAAATTGAATTTGAAAAGATAATTTATGGACACCCTGTAATTCTTCCTCGTAAAAACTCGGATTTCAATTACAGTTAACCTTTCTAAAAAACAAAATATATTGGAGGATAGAAGGCTCAAATTTGTTGGATTTAGATAAGATAAGCGGATAACAACAGACTTATCTGTTAAATCATTCATTGAAGAAACACGATTGATTTACTTTTAGATAGGAAGGAACGAAGGAAGGTCCAAAGGCGAATGCCCCAACCCCCACCCATATCCCCACTCATAGAAGAAGTTGAGAGCCAAAATCAAAGATTTATATATAAGTAAACCGAATAATTTCGGTCCACAAAGTGAAAAATTTGAAAGCTGCGGACCAAAAGAATTACCCCCCAAATTATTTTAACTTAAAATTTCCAAAAAAATTAATTATTATTATTTTTATTATTATTATTATTATTATTATTATTATTATCATCATCATCATCATTATCATCATCATCATTATTATTATTTTGCAAATAATAATTGCAGGAAAATTAGATGGAGTTGCAATGAAACAGAGCTGAAAGATAACGAGTTAATTGTGTTTTTACTTTTTCAAATGTCAAACGAAATAATATTATGTAAACAAAAACAATTATTTTGTTTTTAACCATTTTTTTTTAATCATTTTAACCCTGAAAGGACGACTGCTACGTATTGGTAACCTTTCACATACACGCATTCATAACTTAACCTTACAAACAATTCCAGCGTTAAAAGGTTTTAACTTCATAATTTGATAATCATTCGCGCGAAACTGCTCCGAAAGTGCGTAAAATGAAGGTTAACGGTTTGGGATAATTGGGATATAAAATTGTATAGTTGGGATATAAATTTTATATATGCATATATAATTTGATGGGATTTAAATCCTGCCAATAAAGCTTATCATTATCCTTATCATTACGATGAAGTGGGCAATATGTCGTAAAGTCTTAATTGAAGGTCTTTCTACAAACCTCTCATTCATTAATTACCATTTCAAAATTTTTATAAAATTAAAGTAAAAAGCATTTATTATATATATATATAACCTTGGATTTGCTTCCGCCCGAAGGTCAAGCTTGTTGCTCCACCTTAGACCTACAGCTTAACGTGGGTTCCGAACTACGACCCACCACGGATGGTCGGAAATTACAAAGTCCTCACCCACTCTCAATCTCATGACCTCCCGATCAGCAGCCCAGTGTTTTAACCACTAGGCTACCCAGGGTACCCATTTATCTACCAATCAATTTCTTTTATTGTGTGGAAGGATAAACAACTGGGTTTTGCTGCGCGCCGCTTTCCGTCACCGGGTCTTGATCCCGGGGCCGATGGATTTGTAGTCAGCGACGCTAACTACTACACCACCGAGGCGCGCGCACACATATATATATATACAGAGAGAGAGAGAGAGAGAGAGAGAGAGAGAGAGAGAGAGAGAGAGAGAGAGAATAACACTGAAATATAAATTTTAATTAACAAGATAGGAAATAAAATATTTTTTATAAACAAATCTACGGAATATGCTCCAACTATTTAATTAAGTTTGCAAACATACGATACTGTATAGTACGAGTAATAATAATAACAATAATAATAAATCTACATCTAGTATTCTCTCTGAATTTCTTTCTAATTAACGTTAATTATAAAAACGAGACCAAACCACACACCACACACACACACACACACACAGAGAAGGAGAAATACAATGGCTTATTTTTCACAGCTATGAAATTTTTACGTTTTTTTATGTAGGAAGGAAGGAAGGGCCAAAGCCGAATGCCACCACAAACGCACCCCCACCCCCTGTCTAGAGGAAGAAGAGAGCCAAATTTAAGGTGCAAGGTTTTTGAGATGCCTCGACAGTTTGCTTTTGAAAAATTGAAGATCATAGACAGGGGGAAAGATGGATTGAAGAAGATTGTTCCAGAGTTGGCGGATTGAGTAGATGAGAGATTGAAAATACCGAGTAGCCCGTACGTTAGAGAGTTGGACACGAAAGGAATGAGAATGTGTGGAAAATCTGGTACCGTACTGCGTTCCCTCCATAAGGGAGGAGACATGTAGCTAGAAAGTTCAGAAGAGTAGTGTCCGTTATAATAGCGATGAGAGAGAGAGAGAGAGACAGAGAAGCGGGGAATTGATGAGACGAAAAGCCTTTGATTCCACCCGGTCAAGTATAGCTGTGTAGGTTGAGCCACCCAACACATGAGAAGCGCACTCCATACAGGAGCGGACAAGACCGATGTAAAGAGACAGCAACTATTTTAGAAAGAGAGTATATATATGATCTTTCCAGGAAAGATCACAAGAAAAGGAAACGCTAAGAATGTTAAGGGAAGAGGAAGGATTGAGCTGTGCCATTGTTGAAGGTAAGGGGATAGTCGTGTGGAAGATTGTGACGAGTAGACAGATGGAGGAATTGAGTTTTTGAGGCATTGAAAGCCACAAGGTTTTCTCTGCCCCAATCAAAAATAGTAGAAAGTTCAGAGGTCAGGTGCACCATAACCGTCTTCCGCGAAGCATGGAGTGATGGTTGAGAGGGACGCTTTGTGAAGTGGGTGGAGAAGTGGAGAGTGGAATCATCGGCATAGTAGTTGATAGGACAGGAAGTGCGACTTAATAGGTCATTGATAAATAAAAGGAGAAGAGTGGGTGACAAGACAGTACCGTGAGGAACACCACTGTTGATAGCTTTAGAAGAAGAACAGTGGCCATCCACAACCGCAGCTATAGATCGGTCAGAAAAGAAATTAGAGATGAAGGCACATATGGAAGGATAGAAACCGAAGGAGGGCAGTCTGGAAATTAAGGATTTGTGCCAAACTCTATCAAAAGCCTTTGATATGTTTAGCGCAATAGCAAAAGTTTCACCGAAATCCCGGAAGGAGGATGACCAAGAATCAGAAAGGTGTCCAAGAAGATCGCTAGTCGAGCGTCCCTTGCGCAACCCATACTGATGATCTGAAAGAAGAATTGAGTATAAAGAGGAGTATTGAGTATAGAAAGTAAGAGGGTACAGAAAGGGGGTTGTTGTCAGTCGTCCCAGACACCCGAGTTTCAGTGAAGAAGAGAAGGTGAGGTTTAGGGTAAAAGAGGTGGTGTTCAACAGGTTGAAAATTTGATGAAAGACCACGAATGTTGCAGGAGTTTATGAAAAGTGAATCAGGCAGGGTCCCCTCCCCAGGGGACTCCGAGGCTCTTTTTTCTTTAATTTTGAAAAGATTGCGGTAGTGCGGTAGTGGTGAGGAACAGAAAGAGAAGTGTGTGTTTGAGATCATGCTGGACTGCTGACAGGGTAGACGAGATACGGAAAAAGATCAGCTAAGGAGGACAGTGACAGGAGAAACGGAAGTTTCAGCAAGCCTGTCTCCTGTCTAACATTCCCCCCAGGAATACTTCACTGGTCGATTGGTGTCTACAATCTCCTTGCAAATAATATAACGTCCTTTATACAAATATTACTTTCATATCGCTGCACGCAATTTAACCCTTCACTGCACAGAGGTCTTTTTTTGAGACTAAATGAAATCGTCTGGCGTTAGCCAGAACAAAATCACTAAAGTTAACACTGTGAGCTAAAGGGTCAAAATTGGATGTGAATTGCGTTGTTAAACCACTTGCCGACTTGAATGGAGATTCTCGTACAAACTTTCATTTACACTGAATTCGTATATATATATGTATATATATATATATATATATATAATATATATATATATATATATATATATATAACGAAGTAATCAACCTTTATTATTTCTTAATCTAGGGGTAAAGTACAAGGGGTCCCAAGAGTCTATTTTCTATGTGATTATGATGCGCGCGAAACCATTTTAATGCGTCCTCATTAAATTTTATACATTCTTAAACTACACAAACAAGTTTCTGATGAGTCAACGTTAAAAAAAACCCCGTTTTGTTGGTATTTTATTGATATGATGATTTAGTGTTGAGTAATTTATTGGTTTATTAATTTTATTGAAAGCAAAGTCTACTTTCGTCTAGTCAGACCACGCTCGTACAAAATTTCACTCACGTTTGTTAAATTGAGGAAAAGCCAGTAGGGTTAATGAATTTATAAAAGAACATCGTTATCAAAATTTTGAGCTTCACTTCCAAAGCCATTGAATCTAAATTTGTGGAGCTGCACTCCAAATCTAACTGCTTCGTGAGCTTAAAAGTAAATATTACGCTCTCACTGACTTAAAATTTTGTTCCGTTCTGTGCATAATATAATGCGACCGTTGACTGACTAGATATTGGTAGGCTTTGGTCAAAATTGTTATTGTATATTTGATGATAATGATAACATAAATGTTATTGGCAGGAGATAAATCCCATAAACAAAATTACATATTAATGAATATAATAAAGATAGGGTTAATTATACAATAATAAATTTAAAAACTAAAAATTAAAATAGTTAAGACTGACTTTTAAAAATAAAAGTGTTTAGTTGGAGAAACAAATATTACTGAAGGTCAGTCATAAACAGTCGAGTTAAATGCCTCACAAGACTATTATTATTGTAAAGTTTAATTGATCCATCAAATCACCTATATTAATTTAATTGACACACACACACACACACACACACACCCACACACCTTTTCTTTCAAATGTTCCGTGCGATGATTCCTCATTTCACGAAGATGAAGCTTGTTGCCCCTTCTCTTGAGTTGGCCTGGTGAAGTAGAGAGTTGGTTTCTTGCGCTCTCCACCTCACATAGCCAGATACGCCGGCTCATCTAGAATTGTTCTGAGCAGGCGTCTAATCTTCTTTTGAAGATGTCCACTGCTACACCACTCTTGTTCCTTAGTTCCTTGGGCAGCTGGTTGAACAGTCTTGGTCCTCTCATAACAAAACTATTTTCCTTCATGGTTGAAGATGTTCCCTGTCTAGCCTATATACACACACCTGGTAACTTGCCAGAAGTTTCGTGCGTCGGTCTCCCTTCACACCAAGGTCAAGCTGGTGGTCCCACCTCTAGGCTTGGCCTGATGGAAGAACGAGTTACTCTCTTGCGATCTCCATCGTACATATCCAGGCATACTCGGCTCATCTAGTATCACAATGAACCAGGCATTTAGTCTTTTAAAGATTCTAACTTTGACACCTGTGATGTTTCCTGGTCCTATAGCTACTATATAAAACAAGTTGTGTGTCGTCTGTCTGTTTGTTAACTTTTGGGTCTCTAAACAGAGCTGAATTAGCTAAACAGGGCCCTAAGGGAAGTGCTACCCCCCCCACCAATTACTTGGGTTTCAATTATTTGGTCAATAAAACTATAGAAAAGAACGCAGTCATGAAAATCTTGAACTTCACAAATCTGATACGATGTGAAGCTCAAGATTTCATGGCTGCGTTCTATAGTTTTATCAAGGTGCTGAGGTGAGGCCTTCTGGCCCAGTAATTGGTGGGAGGGGGGGGGGCTGAGGCTGGTCAAACATATATTTTCGTTTATTACTCCTCACCCCATCCACCATACGAAGTTTGGTCGAAATCGGTTCAGAAACGTAAAAGTTTTTTCTGCGGAGACAGACAGACAGACACAGACAGACAGATAGACAGACACATTTTTAGTTATAGTAGTAATTATACCTCATTAACCTCGTTGCTGTTCCGTGCGTTGCTCTCTCTTCACACGAAGGTGAAGCTGGTGGCCCCGCCTCTAAGTCTCGCTTGGTGGAGGAGCGAGTTGCTTTCTTACGTTCTCCACCGTAATAGCCAAGGTACACTGGCTCATCTGGTACCGTTCTGAGCCAGGCATCTAGTCTTCTCTTGAAGACTTCAACTTTGACCCCTGTTACGTTTCTGAGGTCCTTTGGAAGCTGATTAAAAAGTCTTGGCCCTCTGACAACCAAGCTACTTTCCTTCAGTGTTGAGGAAGTCCCTTGTCGGGCCTTTAATTTGGGAACACTACACATTCTGCCTTTCCTATTTTCCAGCGTTGTTTGAATGGTAATTGGGTTTAGTTTGAGGTTTGGTACCAGTTTTTCGATCATTTTCCATATGTAGATTATGGTGTACCTCTCTTCTTCTTTCCAGGGAGTACAGATTTAGTTTACATAGTCTTTCCCAGTAGTTGAGCTCTTTGCAGCCATGACTCTTTGCTTTGAAATGTGTGTGCGTTTCTTCTAGTTTATTAGTTTCTTCCTTTTTATATGGGGACATCAAAACTGAGTAGTATTCAAGTTTTGGTATAATCAGTGTTTTTAGCAGGGGAATCATTACTGTCCTGTACCTTCTTTTGAACGTTCTTAGTATCTGTCCCGCGACTCTTTTTGCTTTATTTATCTTTATCTGATTTTGTGTTTCGAATTTCGCATCATCGGTCATTATTACCCCCAGATCGATCGCTTTCGTGTTTCTCTGAATTTCCTGTCTATCTGGAGCAGTGGAGCATAATATGCAGTCTGTTTAAGTTCCTCTTTTCTACCATATCTCAAGAGCTGAAATTTCTCGGTGTTAAATGTCATGTTGTCGTTCTCTGACCATTTGTATATTTTGTTCGTGTCTCTCTGCAAGGCCTCCACTTCCTTTACATTGCTGATTTTCCTGCTGATCTTTGTATCGTCTGCAAAGGATGTTACTATACCGTTGCTGGTTACTCGGCTGTCTATGTAGCATGATAATGAACAGGGGTGGGACCAGTACTGTACCTTGTGGTATTGAGCTGCGTACTTCCTATTCTGATGATGATATACCTTGAATTTTGACGACCTGTAGACGTTCTCTGAGGAAGTTGTAGATCCATTTTCCCATATATATATATATATATATATTATATATATATATATATATATATTGTTAAGAACGACGCTTTTTAGAAGAGTGTCCGCACAAGAGATGAGAAAACAAGTAATGAAAAATGAGGCACCTCCCAGGAATCGAACCCAGGATCATCCGATTGCCGGTCAGATATGCTAACCATTGCAACAAGAGCCTCCACGCCCTCAAAGCTCTCCTCTTGTGCGGACATTCTTCTAAAAAGTGTCGTTCTTTATATTATATACACATTGTGTGTCGTTTGCAGTTAAAATGTGTATAGAAGTTATATATACACGGATGAGAAGGTGTCCCTCAAAAGGCATTTGATTACACTCGCAGGTACGTGAGGAATTACGAGCTTTGAGGGCGTCGAGGCTCTTGGTGTAATGGTTAGCATATCTGACCTGCAATCGGATGATCCCGGGTTCGACTCCCTGGAGGTGCCTCATTTTTCATTGCTCGTTTTCTCCTCTCCTCTTGTGCGGACACTCTTCTAAAAAAGCGTCGTTCTTTACATATATATATATATATATATATATATATAAATAAATATATATATATAACTGGGTGAATTATGAGAATGGTTCTGGCAGAACCCTAAATTTGCTTTACGACAGATTTTTTCAACTCCTACATAAGTGACTCCCGAGATGCTCAGCTTCGCAAATGTTTGCGACCCGCAATGTCCCGAGTTTCTGGGAGATAACAAAACTTGCTCAATACACTCTAATGCAAAGAATTAAAAAATTAACCAACCCGATTATCCAAGCTATTCATAAGTCCTGCCGTATGTCTTCTAAGCTATGGAATTCGTGGTACGAAATCGTCTGTCTGTAACTCCACTTAATTTCGATATTACTGTATTATTTTTCAATAATTGTATGTCTATCCTTAATATTTGAATTGTCATTATATTCTATTGTCAGTTCTTGTCATGTGGACTATGGTCTGCCAATAAACTTTTTCATTCTCGTACATCGAGACTGAATTGAATTGAAAAACTATTGTCTAAAGAAAACCAAATAATTTCCATAATACATCTTGTAATAATAACAACTAATATCAAATAGGCCTAAAAATTACAATAAAAAGTACTTATAAAAACCATGCTAAGCGGAGCTTTAGACAAACATTTTCACACCAAGAAGACCACAGCCTGGAACAATGGTTCTCAATGCGGCTACCAACACTTTCGTGTGCGGACACCAGCTTCTAACTCCTGCTGCAGTTAGAGCAACTACAGAAAAAATTATTAACCCTAGAACGCGACAGTGGGACCGAACACATAGAGACTAGTGTGGTTTCTATGTATACCCAAAATGAAAATTTACATTTCTGTAGTTGCGTACAATAAAAGACACTATTTCCAGAAAAACAAATGTACTTTTATCGTAATAGGCCACGCTGGCTTTCTAGGTTCCAGGTTCTATGTTCCAGAATTAGCTCGCTTGATCCTGCGGATCAGCACACGCTTCCGGTGCAGAGCCTCTACACTATATCTCCTATTACTACTTATACCTTAACTGCCTAGCAGAGTCTCCTAATTTCCATGACTTTTACTATATAATTTTTTATTACTTTCTGGTTGATTTATGTTCTCTACTCCCATCATCTCCCCGACTATGGTTTCTTAGTTTTTCACAATGAAACGAGTGTTCTGTCGTATCATTCTCTCTCTCCCGCATCCTTCACACTTCATGTCATTATATTTTCCTTTATAGTTTTCTTTCACCTCTAAGACCATATTTAATCGGATTTCAATTATAATCTTCGTATCCTTTTCTTTCATATTTTCAATATATGATTTTCTTTTAATTTCATCAATAAATCTTAGTTTTTTCATTTTAGTTTTCCTCTTTATTAGTTCTTCCTGTAAATATTCATTCATTTTTGGTCGTAAACTTTTCTTTAATTCACTTTCTTTCATCATTTTCAAGTCCTCTAATGTTACTTTATATAATTTACACATTTCTGCCACTTCTTCTGCCCAACATCCTGGGTATGGATTTTCCAACTGATATTCGGTTATCATTTTAATTAATTTATCCTCATTTGAGTTTAATATATTGTTCATTAGCATTATCTTCTTGTATCCAATTTTTCCTTTGACTGGCCACTCTCCCTAATTCAGCTAATAATCCCCAATATGGAGTACTACATTTCATTCCCATTATTTCTCTTAGAATTCTTCCCTGCATTTGTTCCACTTCTTCAATATCCTTTTGTCCTTGTTCTCGTCCATGTTTCCATTCCATAAAATATTGTAGGTACTATTATGGTTTCATACAATTTTAGTTTCACCTTCATTGCCCAATGGCCCACTTTAGCTGGATCTCCATATCTCTTTAGATCTGCTATCATGAAATTTATCTTATTTTTCTGTGTGTGTTTGGTGATCACCTCTGTATTGAACCATTGTCTCAAATGCTTATATTCTTGCACTTGTTTTATACTTCCCATTTGTACTTTATTAATTGTTCTCATTTCAGGTACTTCTCATCACATTTATTGTCATTACTGCTTATTTTTCTTTTTTATTATTAAATGTAAATTTTTTTAGTATTTCAATTGATCTACAATTACTAATTGTTTTTTCTATTACTCCTAAGTTACTTGATGCCTGCGTTATATCATCCATAAATATACATGATTGAATTTCTATTTATCTTCTTGTCAGGCATTTACCCATATTATTTACCCTAACTGTGTCCACTGAGCACAGTCTGGGTCCCAGAGACGTGCCTTGTTTGACTCCCTCTTCTATATTTCTTGGTCTTGTGTCACCTACAGGTGTTTTTATTTGTATTGTGCAATTTTTGTTTAAGTTGTATATTTGTAGTGTTTCTTATGGGCCTACTACTTTTGATGCTTCTTTGACGCAGTCCTTCAACTCTAGTTTTAACTTTAGCATCCCAAAACCAAGCATATGTATTGTTACCTAGACAGTTAATATAGTCAATTATGGCATTCAACGTTAATATGTGGTCTGTTGTTGATTTCCCTTCAACTCCTCCACATTGGTACATACTTAACTCCCGATTCCAGTCACTTTTCTTCTTATTGAGTCTAACTTTCTCAAATATTTTACTAACTATACTCGTTATAAATACCCACCTCCTATGTCCATTCTATCACCTCTTTTCTAAGTTGATATTATTTTCATATTGTTCCACTGTTCTGGGATATTCTAAGTCTTTAGAATTACATTGAATAATTTTGTCAAGATGTCTTATTACATCTTATCCAGCATTCTTCATTATACTATTGCTCCATCCTTGTTGGTCTATTGACTTCTTATTCTTTAACTTTCTAATAACATTCTCAATATCCTCATTTGTAATGCTACTTATGTTATGTCTATCCTCTACTACAGCTTTAATAGTTTCCAGGTGTAGTTTATTACTCTCCTCAGCTTTTTCTCTTCCTCATCTTCTGCCTTATTTGTAATAAGTAGATCATGGTAAAAATTTTCGTATACTTTCAATACTTCATTAATTTCTTCTACTATTTTTCCATCTCTATTTTTTTTGTAGTTCCTCGTTCCACCTTTTGTATTTCTGTTCATATCCTTTTTAAATTTTCAAAATGCTCCATTATCCAGTCCTCCTCTTCCTTTTAACCGTTCCATTATCTTAATTACTGTACTTTCTTTTGATTTTTGATTTTGTCCTCCTCCATCATCCATTCATCTATCAAGCTCTCTCGCGTTCTTGCTCTTATTTTCTTCTTCACTATTATTCCTGTCATACCTTCTTTTTTTACAAATTCTTTTTATCATTTTTAACTTCTTTACATTATATTTTCTGGTACTTTCTTCCACTTAATAACTGTCTTACATTCTCCCACTATTTCTTGAATTTTGTTATCCCATATATTATAATTTCTTTTTGATTTTTGTTTAATGATACAATTTTTATGAGCCCCCCCCCCTTGAGTTAATCTATTAAATTTCTTTAATCCTTCCCCTATTATCATATTTTCCTTTTGCTGATTTACTTTACACGCTGCCTCATACCAGTTGATAGTACACATCATTGCAGGTCACTGTAAGTAATTTTATCAGTTACTCTATAAGGGGTCCAGATTTTCTTTCCATCAATATACACTTCCTTTATGTGTGAAATCATCATCCTACTTAATAATTAAATAGTCCAATACGTTTAATGAGGAGTTTACCTGATTTTGTAACTTCTTTATTATTTACAATTATCTTTCCAATTGTACAGTTAAAATCCCCACATAGGAATATTTTTTCTTCTTTTGACTGTTTTTTTTCTTATTTGTTTACATGTTTTTGAATATTTCAATACTTTTCTCGATTCTTGCTGTTCATATTACGACTCCAAGTCTGATTTTATTTCTTCCATTGCTAATTAATATCCACATTTGTTCACCTGAGTCATGAATTCTTTCTACCTCACGACAGAAGTTTAATGTGTCATCTTTCACAACTACTACAATTCTTCCTTTACCTTTCTCACTTTCTAGAATAAAATATTTATATCCTTTCAGTTGTACTTTTTCGTTTTCTTTTACATATGATTCTGTTATACATACTACTTTTGTTTTTTCATCAATGATTTTTTCATCAATTTTTTTTCATCATTGGTTTTTTTTCATCAATAGTTTTTTTTTGTCAATGGTTTTTTCATCAATTTTTTTTTCATCAATGGGTTTTTTCATCTAGGGTGCAGATCGGAATCAGTTTACGTTGTAGGGTCAACACGGCAAGCATAATAGGTAGATATTTCTAATTTTTTGCCTTTAACTATATTTTATTATGTACTTTTATTACGAGTTAATATTGAAAATGTTAGACAAAAAAACTGCAGGAAACTGACACACTTTATTTTTATGTATCTGGTTTTTAATATTTTATGCATGAAGGTGGGGCCCAGGCGAGCGCCCGCAAAAATGTTATTATAATGTTATAATGTTTCAGACCAACAAAGACCCTAAGATCCACTCATGGCTGGTCTACCTAACTGTGTTCGTAATTGTGTATTGTGCATGTCCTCCGTGGTGGCGGAGGGGACCTACAATTTTACGTGGGTTCCGAACCACAATACGTCTCCGAGGTTCCTAATGCTTTTTTTTAATATAAATTTTGAGTAGATTGTGTAGTATGTAAAAGGCTGTATGTGCAGTGAAAAATAGGAGGAGAAGCGTGTGTTTGAGAGCGTGCTGGACTGCTCACAGGGTAGATGAGACTCGGAAAAAGATCAACTAAAGGGTACACTGACAGGAGAAACGGGAGTTCCAGCACTCCTTTGTCTCCTGCCAAACGATATCCTAAATGTTTTTCAGAGAAGTATTAGCCCAGAATTGTTATACGGTATTTTAATGTTTATCACCAGTATTGTCACCATGCGCCCACCATGTTTCAGCCGTTGCTACAAAAGGAAATGTTCACCTGACAATCGCTAATCTAAAAGATATAAAACGGGACTGATGAATAGCTTGGACAATTGGATTGTCTAAGTTTTGAATTCTTTGCATTAGACTGTACTGAAGATGTCTTGTTACCACTTGTAATAACCAGCCTTCGATTTAAGACTAGGCAATTGGTTTAGAAGTTTCAAGGAGCGCTGCTATAATGTTTAAACTTAGACATGTAGTCCCTAAACAAGTTTTATTAATTCTTTATCATACTCTTGTTCTTCCTTATATAACGTACTGCACCCTTCTTTGGGGAAACTCCGCTAACAACGCATTAAATGGTATATTTGTCATCCAAAAACGAGCAGTAAGGTTATTATCTGATGCTGATTTCCTTGATCACACTAGTGCATTATTTAAAGAGCTAAACCTACTGAAGTTCAATGATGTAATCAAACTGGCACATTTTATTTTATTTACGAGTGTAAGAACAAAATCATTAATTTACAATGGGTAAATAGATATTTTGTAACTTATCAAGAAATCCACTCGTATCAGACCAGAAATAGATCAAAGCATGTTATACATCTCAATTTAGATTGTCTTCACCTCAAAAACTACCCATTTTCATTGGATTGAAACTATGGAATGACTTAAATGCCGCTATAAAAAATATTGTGAATGTAAATTTGTTTAAAACCAAATTGAAATCCCGATTAATAATGGCATACTAACAAAAATCTAGGAATAATGTCCATTACTATTATTTACTAATTATTAATTTTTCGTGTGTAATCTATTATTAAAAACACATTTCTTGGGATTATTCAGTTCTTATCTCTCGTGTATAATATTGGTTTCTTTGTATGGTATTGATATAGTGCCTTCAATGGTGACCTTTCATTTGCCATGTCAGTAGTGATAATTTAAGATTAATACATGCTTTAACTATTAATAATATTTATTTACTTATTTATTTATTTATTTATTAATTATTAATTAATAACAACTAGCCGTTTATTTTTAATATGAGCCCAGTAAAGCCTAAAGCTTAAGGGCCAAATTAAATAAAATAAATAGTCGAGCTTCACAATTATTCATGTCATCGTAAAAGGAATGTATTTAATTTATTATTAATAAAGGTTATTCAATTTAATTAAAAATGTAAAAAGTTAAACAAGGTTGTAAATAAATTTTAATTAAGCTTTAAATTTGAAATGCAGCCTCAGAGAGTGACACAAGTGGTTTTTAGCTGCAAAATTCAAAATTTTGATTGCTGCGTTCTTCCATGTGAAAATTTTTATAGAAACTTGGACTGTCTATGTGTATATGGAGGGCGCTTTCGATAATACCTACAATTAAACTGATGGGGGGAGCCATATTTCCATCTGATATACTAAATTATAAACATTAAGGCATGAATTATGCGTGTAAAGAGTGACCTCGTATTGATCGAGAGACTCATTAGTCATTATATCAATTCTTGAGGATCTGAAATGTAACAGGTGGTTTTGTTTTACGGAGGATCAGCCAAATGGCGCACTTCCAGAACCACTCATGCATTGGATGAGATAAGAGTCTTAAGATTTTTCTTACGTACAATTTTGGAAAATAGTTCTTAGAAAAAAATTTATTACTTGGAAATTTTTTCTATATTTTATCCTATTTTATTCTTTTTTTTATTCCTTTTTATTCTTTTTTAATTTTTTTATTATTCCTTTTTTTATTCCATTTCATAAGCTTGTTTGCACAATGTCAAAATTCCTAATTACCATTTTAGCTGTACAGTAGAAAAGATACATAGACATTACTTCTTATTCCTCCAATTTGAAATAATAATTATGACCTCATTTTTCCTTATTTCTCCAATTTGTGAAATAGTAATTATATGGACCTCATTTTTCCTTTATTCCAATTTGAAACAGTAATTATATGACTATTTTTTCCCCTTTATTTCTCCAATTTGAAACAGTAATTATATGACCTCATTTTTTCCTTTATTCTCCAATTTGAAATAGTAATTATATGACCTCATTTTTTCCTTTATTTCTCCAATTTGAAATAGTAATTATATGACCTCATTTTTCCTTTATTTCTCCAATTTGAAATAGTAATTATATGACTCATTTTTTCCTTATTTCTCCAATTTGAAATAGTAATTATATGACCTCATTTTTTCCTTTATTTCTCCAATTTGAAATAGTAATTTATGACCTCATTTTTCCTTTATTTCTCCAATTGAAATAGTAATTATATGACCTCATTTTTCCTTTATTTCTCCAATTTGAAATAGTAATTATAGACCTCATTTTTTCTTTATTTCTCCAATTTGAAATAGTAATTATATGACATATCTTCTTGCTCCTCCAGTTTGAAATAGTAATTACAGACAACTCGGGAATCATGCACTAATGGGGCGGTCGAGGTGTACGACGAAGCGAAAAGGCGGGCTGCGGAGGTCCATTATACAGTAGTATAAAATGTTTGTATAGTGTATTTACCCTAAGACTGATACGTACATTAAATATAATTAACTTTATTTAATTTCATCATCATTTGCTCCGTCAATTATACTTTCATCTTCAAAGAGTCGCGACATTTGGTCAAAATTTTCTCGTCCACTGCCGGGTGGAGCTTCAATAATTCGTCAGACTCGATGAAATGCGCGTCATCTTCACTCGTTATTCGCAGTTCACATCGGGCAAAGCAGTTTTTTGTGTTTGTTGATTTACATTTTCCCACGCTATTGTAAGCGTGTAAATTGCGTCTAGAGTAGTGTGATGCTTCTTGCTGCTTTTGCCATGGGAGAGAATTCTTAGGATCATAAACACCTCATTTGAGTTAATAATTTTTCACACAGTTGCTTCCTGTATATTGTCTTCAAGTTATTTATAATTCGTTGCTGAAGAGACCAACCAATCAATGCTGTAGAGTTTGGAGGTAAATTAGTACTGACTTTGCTTTAGTTAGTTCATATGTGCCCATAATCTGTCCATTTAATTCCTTCAATGACGTGAGATTATTATGTTTATACGAGAATGTTAGCCTTAATACATGACCTGCTTAAGAGGGTTTTTAGGCTTAGCACATGACCTGCTTAAGAGAGTTTTAGGCTTAGCACATGACCTGCTTAAGAGAGTTTTAGGCTTAGCACATGACCTGCTTAAGAGAGTTTTAGGCTTAGCACATGACCTGCTTAAGAGAGTTTTAGGCTTAGCACATGACCTGCTTAAGAGAGTTTTAGGCTTAGCACATGACCTGCTTAAGAGAGTTTTAGGCTTAGCACATGACCTGCTTAAGAGAGTTTTAGGCTTAGCACATGACCTGCTTAAGAGAGTTTTAGGCTTAGCACATGACCTGCTTAAGAGAGTTTTAGGCTTAGCACATGACCTGCTTAAGAGAGTTTTAGGCTTAGCACATGACCTGCTTAAGAGAGTTTTAGGCTTAGCACATGACCTGCTTAAGAGAGTTTTAGGCTTAGCACATGACCTGCTTAAGAGAGTTTTAGGCTTAGCACATGACCTGCTTAAGAGAGTTTTAGGCTTAGCACATGACCTGCTTAAGAGAGTTTTAGGCTAAGCACATGACCTCCAAAGAGTAAACTTTTATAATAGGAGAGATAGGAACTGAGTTGGGACTTACAAAAGTGACCTTTCTAAGGCATATGACTTGGCTTTCAGGTGACCTTCTTAACTGGAGTCGACTGTGCCTTACTGTGTATAATATACCTTATTGCTTCTTTATTCCTCCAACTGGAGTTAGTAATCACATGACCTCATTGCTTCTTCATTTCTCCAACTAGAATGACCTAAGTATGACCTAATGACTTAAGTATTTTAACTCTTACATAAATCTCTCAAGTGTGTGTGTATATATATATATATATATATATATATATATATATAGTGGTTAGCATCGCTGATTACGAATCCATCGGCCCCAGGATCGAGACCCGGTGACGGAAGCCGGCGCCCAGCAAAACCCAGCTGTTCATCCTTCCACACAATAAAAAAAGTGGTTGGTAGATAAATGAGTACCCTGGGAGGCCTAGTGGTTAAGGCGCTGGGCTGCTGGTAGGGCGTGGTTCGGATTCCACGTTAAACTGTAGGTCCAAGGTGGAGTGAGAAGCTTGACCTTCGTCAGAATGAACAATTCGGGCGGAAGCTAACCAAAGGTTACCAAAGGTTTTATATATATATATATATATATATATATATATATATATATATATATATATATATATATATATACTGGGTTTTAAACAAATGTTCAGAATCGTCCTGTGTTCGACACTCTGCAACATCCCATTCATCTACCAACCAAAGGAAGGATGAACAGCTGCGTGAGTTGTGCGCCGCCAGCTCGCGACGGGAAATGAACCCGTGTCGTTGGATTTGTAGTCAGCGATGGTAACCACTGCAACACCGAGGCTCAATATACCTATATTGGCTCAATATATATACATACTTACTAGTGCCATTGTATATATATAATATATAATGGCACTAGTAAGTATTCGTGCAGAAAAGTATTTCGGTTATATTCGTCCTTAGCTTTTGTATCATGCATACGATAGTTATGGAAAGTTTACAGTTCGCTTGGAAAAATTTAACAAATAAAAAAGTTAATTTAACTGTAACATATAATGTAAAACATCAAACAATTTGAGGGAAATAAAAAAGTTAAAATGCAAAAGTTTGTCGTACATTTACTTACAAAATTATTTAATACTTTGTGTGTCTAACTTAGGCTTGAAGAATTAAAAAAATTATCAGTAGTTGGCCGTTTATTGATTAGAGACTGTTGGCAATTCTGACTTTTAGAATTTTTTTTTGAATCTTCATAGAAGACGGATGACTGTACGAGCCATTAGTAAGCAATGGGTCGTCGTGGTAAAGAGCTGTCTACAGATCTTAAGAGATCTGTTATTGCTGCACACGAGTCTGGAAAGAGTTATAGGAAGCTAGAAGAACACCTTCGAATTCCATTTACGACGGTTGCTGCAGTTATAAAGAAATGGAAAGGCTTTAGAACAATCAAAACTGTACCCAAGGTGGGGACGACCTCCCAAGATTTCGGAACGGATTGAAAGAGTAGCTGCTGCGAATCCATGAGTGACTACGGGTAATATTTGCCAAGCATTAAGACTGTCTAGGATCAATGTTCATCTTTCTACTGTACGTCGTACATTGAGAAGGAATGAGCCGCATAGAAGAGTTGCACGAAGAAAACCTCTGCTACGAAAAGCGCACAAAGAAACTCGTTTAAAGTACTCCAAGGATCATCAGAATGATGGATTTGCATTCTGGAAGAAAGTTCTGTGGACAGACGAGACCAAAATTGAATTATTGGGGAACAACGAATAACGGTAGGTTTGGCGAAAATCAAATTAGAGGAAAATCAAATTCGAGGAAAAAACATCCTTCGAGCAGTTAAAGATGGTGGTGGTGGTAGTTTGCTTCTTTGGGGGATGTTTTAGTGTTTCATTTCCAGGAAAGGTTGTCATCAATAGAATTTTGAATTCGAAGTCATATCAGGAAATTTCAGAAGAAATTGTATTGCCTTCAGTTCGGGAGGTGCGAATGGGTTGAGTTGTAGACACCAATCGACCAGGGAAGTACTCCTAGGCGGGGGCGCTGGACAGAAGATATGGAGTGCTGGAACTCCCGTTTCTCCTGTCACTGTCCTCCTTAGCTGATCTTTTTCCGTGTCTCATCTACTCTGCGAGCAGTCCAGCATGATCTCAAACACACCCTTCTCTCCCTATTCATTCACACATGCATCTCGCACACTACATAATCTTTTCAAAATTAAAAAAAAAATTGCATCAACTTCAAGAGCCTCGGAGTTCCATGGGGAAGGGACCATAAATGTCCCCACTTTTGGCTCACCACCTGCCGATACCGGGAATGCAGACCCGGGCAGCGGGGCTGGTTCTGCTACTGCCCAATCGAGATGTTCTGGGCCTCTGTCTGATTCACTTTTCATAAACTTCTGCAACAATCGTGGCCTTTTCTCAAATTTTCAATCTGTTGAACACCACCACCTCTCCTCTAAACCTCATCTTCTTTTCCTCACTGAAACTCAGGTGTCTGGGACAACTGACAGCAACCCCTTTTCTGTACCCTCTTACTTTCTCTTATACTCAATTTCACTCCAATGGTGGATGTTGCGTAAATGTACGCAATGACCTAACTTGTTCTTGTATTCCCGAACTCGAATCTTCCGAATTCTATACCCTCTGGCTACGTCTTACATGCCAATCTCAAACTAAATACATCTGCGCTCTTTACCTTTCTCCTAATTCTACTGACTATACAAAATTCTTTGACTACCTCACTTCCAAAGTGGAATACATTCTTTCCCACTCTCCCTTTGCTGAAATCTCCATTTTACGATATTTCAATGTTAACCACCACCTTTGGCTTTCCTCACATTTCACTGACATCCTTGGTGAACTAGCTTACTACTTTTCTATCCTAAATGACCTAGAGCAGATTGTACAGCACCTTACTTGTATCCCCGATCGCCTTGGAGGTTAGCCCAACATTCTGAATTTATTTTTTGCTTCTCATCCTTCTTCTTACTCTGTGAAACTTTTCTCTCCATTAGGTTCCTCCGATCACAATCTTATATCTGTTTCCTGTCCTATCGCTCCAATTCGGCCTTTGGATCCTCCCAAGAAGAGGCGTCTTTGGCACTTCGGCGCCGCTGATTGGGAAGCCCTTAGGTAGTACTTCTGTGATTTCCCATGGGATGATTACTGCTTCCGTGGCCGGGGCCCTTCTGGGTGTGCTGAGCGCATCACAGAAGTGATTCTCTCGGGCATGGAGGCATACATTCCATATTCTATTCCTACTACTAATGCAAAAAACTTTGGTTTAATTTTACTTGTTCTAATGATATACGTAACAGAGAGGAGGCTTTCAGAAGGTACCGTCGCCATCCAACTCCTGACTCTCACTCAGTTTATATTTCTGCCCGGAATCGTGCAAAATCTGTTCTTCGACTCGCCAAAAATTCCTTCATCCAACAAAAATGTGAAAATCTATCCAATTCTAATTCTCGCTCTTTCTGGCATCTAGATAAGAACCTCTCCAACAACTTTACTTCCTCTTCTTTCCCTCCTGTTTTTCATTCCGACGGCACAGTTGCCGTCTCTCTCCTGACAAAGCTGAACTCTTCGCTCAGACATTCGCTTATAATTCAACCCTGAACGATTACGGTGCTGTTCCTCCATCTCCTCCTCCGTCTGACTTCATTATTTCTGAAATTAGAATCTCTTCAAACGATGTTTTTTCTGCCCTATCTGGGCTCAACTCTAGGAAGGCGTATGGTCCTGATAGTGTTACTCCTGTTCTTCTGTGCTGACACCCTGCCTAGGCAAACTCTTTCGTCTTTGTCTCTCATGTGGTACTTTTCCTTCTTGCTGGAAGTTCGCTTTCATTCAGCCTGCCCCAAAGAAGGGTGACCGCTCTCAACCCTCCAACTATCGTCCAATTGCTTTGATTTCTTGCCTTTCCAAAGTTTTTGAATCTATCCTTAATAGGAAGATTCTTAAACACCTTTCTTTTCACAATCTTCTTCCAGATCGTCAGTATGGATTCCGCAAGGGACGCTCTACTGGCGATCTTCTCGCATATCTCTCTGACTCTTGGTCATCCTCCTTCCGGGATTTTAGTGAAACTTTTGCTATTGCGCTAGACATATCAAAAGCTTTTGATAGAGTCTGGCACAGATTTTTAATTTCCAAATTGCCCTCCTTCGGTTTCTATCCTTCTATCTGTGCCTTCATCTCGAATTTCCCTTCTGATCGATCTATAGCTGCAGTTGTAGATGGCCACTGTTCTTCTCCTAAAGCTATTAACAGTGGTGTTCCTTAGGGTTCTGTCCTGTCACCCACTCTTTTCCTTTTATTTATTAATGACCTTTAAATTCGCACTTCCTCTCCTATTCACTCCTATGCCGATGATTCCATTCTTCACTTCTCCACCCGCTTCCCAAGCGTCCCTCTCAACAGTCACTCCATGATTCGCGTGTGGCAGCTATGGAGCGCCTGACCTTTGATCTTTCAACTTTTTGATTGGGACAGAGAAAACCTTGTGGCTTTCAATGCCTCAAAAACTCAGTTCTTCCATCTGTCTACTCGTCACAATCTTCCACACGACTATCCCTTACCTTCAACAACACACACAACTCAATCTTTCCTCTTTTCTTAACATTCTTGACATTTCCTTTTTTCGTGATCTTTCGTGAAAATATCACCTATACTCTCTTTCTAAAACAGCTTCTAAGAGGTTAGGTGTGCTGTACCGCCTCCGCGGTCTCTTCACTCTCACTCAGTTGCTGTCTCTGTACAGGGGTCTTGTTCGCCCCCTGTATGGAGTATGCTTCTCATGTGTGGGATGGTTCAATCCACACAGCTGTACTTGACCGGGTGGAATCAAAGGCTTTTCGTCTCATCAATTCCCCGTCTCTTACTGATTGTCTTCAATCTCGCTCCGCCGCAACGTTGCCTCACTCTCTCTCTTTACTATCGCTATCATAACGGACATTGCTCTTCTGAACTCTAACTGCATGTCTCCTCCTTTAAGGAGAGCACACAGTACCAGACTTTCTACACTTTCTCACTCTTTTCTGTCCAACTATCTAATGCAAGGGTTAATCGGTATTTTCAATCGTTTATCTACTCAACCGGTCAACTCTGGAACATTCTTCCTCAATCCATCTTTCTTCCTGTCTATGACCTCCCATCTTTCAAACGCAGCGTGTCTAGGCATCTCAAAAAACCCGGACCTTGATTTTGGCTCTTTTCTTTTTATATGGGAGGGGTGCTTTTGCTGGCATTTGCCCTTAGTCCCTCCTCCTTGCATAAAAAAAAAAAAAAAAAACCAAGATAATGAGCGAAAGCATAAAAATAAGAGCACCATGAAATGGCTTCAACAAAAGAATTTTAAGCTTCTCGAGTGGTCCAATCAAACCCCAGATCTCAATTCAATCAAGAATTTATGGTTTGATTCAAAAAAAGGTGTCCGCGAGAGAGACCCTTCGAATCTGAATGAATCGCAACAATTTTCTTTAGAAGAATGATCTAAACTTTCTACTGAGAGATGTCGAAACTTTATAGAAAAACACCAAAAACGAATCACTGAAGTCACTGAAGCCTAAGTTGGACACGCAAAGTATTAAATAGTTTTGTAAATAAATGTACGAAAACTTTTGCACTTTAACTTTATTATTTCCCTAAAATTGTTTGATGTTTTACATTATATGCTGGAGTTAAATTAACTTATTTATTTGTTAAATTTTTCCAAACGAATGGTAAACTTTCCATAACTATCGTATGCATGATACGAAAGATAAGGACGAATATAACTGAAATATTTCTCTTGACGAATACTTATGAGCGCCATTGTGTGTATATATATATATATATATATATATATATATATATATATTTGTTTATTTATTGTCGGAATGGATCATTAAGAGGAGTAGGGTCAATGAGTAAGGATCATTAAGAAGAGTAGGGTCAATGAGTAAGGATCATTAAGAAAAGTAGGGTCAATGAGTAAGGATCATTAAGAAAAGTAGGGTCAATGAGTAAGGAATAATAAAAGTGATGTTAAGAGCCAGAATTCGGAGAAAGAATGAGAGATTGACGTTGATTAATGTTTGAGCGTCAGAAGAATTGTTGAGATTGACTGACGGAAGTTTCGTTGTTCTTTTTGTGAAGTTTCAAGTTTCTTATTTACGAAGTTGGTGAAGTTCGCAGGAAGTGGAAGTTATTTATTTGCATTCTCGATTCAGTAAAATAAAATTCAGTAAGATTCCAAATGCCAAACGTAGTTCAGAAATAGAGATAGTAGGTCTGTAATTACATACCTAGCGTAACCTAACCTATTCTAGGTTAACATAACCTAACCTAGTCTAACCTAACCTAATTTAACGTATTACCGAACTGTTCCGAACTCTGTCTCTGAATTACATCTGGATTCTGGAATTTTGTCGAATTTATCATTAATGGTGTGTTCCACAAATATTCGGTTGACAGTAAAGGCTTTTTAATCTGGTTATTAACTCGGGAGCAGTGGCGAAATTAGGTTGTTGTGGGCCCTGGTGCAAAATATTCACATGGGCCCCCCTAAAAAAAGTTTAGGCCAACAATTTGAACAGCGTATCTCTCTATTTTTAACATGGTAACAATGACATTTTTTTTTTGTTATTCTTATTAGCTAATCTTTAGATTTGTATTTGCTTTATAAGTACAATTTTTATATATTAAACAAAACTATGATAGGCCCCCAAGGCTGTGGGCCCCGATGCATTGCACTGCCTGCACCCTCGGTAGTTTCGCCACTGCTCGGGATAGGTAAGCCCGGGTGGCTCAGACCCAGGGTTCTACAACGATCACGGTATGTTCCGGAAGGGATGCACCTATCTAGGGTTAATTAATTTTGACTTTAGCTCTTATTATCGGGGTTGGTGGACATTCAATTCTTTTCAAAGATTCTATATTAAATCTACAATAATTTTTCTTGAACATTAATATCTTTTGAATATCAGTTGAGTGATCATTGTACCATCACTTGTTCGAACCCCCGTGTGAACGCGGATATATATATATATACAGGGTGTCCCATAAATCCGGTCTCACAGGAAAATTTCTTTTAAATTAAATTTACAAAAGTAATACATTAGAACGAAACAGATGTTCAAATTGATGTCTTGTTTTGGAACCTTTTTTTTTTTTGTTGCAGGTACAATAACACTTAATGGCTAATATGGAAGAGAGTTGCACTCGTGAGAAAAAGGTGGAGGCCTTTTCCTCAGAAGTGTAACTTCCTCAGCGTAAATCAAATTTCCTTCCCAACACAAATCAGTTGAAGGGAACCTTTTCAAATCAAAGTGATAAGGAGATGTCCTAAAAAAATCATTTTATCGGCTTAGCAAAAGTTTCTCAACCAATTAGTAATTTTGATAATATATATATATATATATATATATTATATATATATATATATATATATATATGTTATAGAATGACGTTCCTTTTTCCGGTAAGCGCGTAAACCACGCCAAACCCAAAGGACGCGAGTTCAATGCGCATGTGCGAGACCCGAGGCTATAAAAGCTCGAGTCGAGCCACACCCGTGAGGATTCTGTTCATTGATATTACCCATACTATAGGCATAAACCCGTTGCCATGAGGCCGGTTCAACTACTCCCATTAATCATCAATTAAAGTGTTATGTAAGCTATCATTCATCCCTTTTGGCTTACAACATGAAGCATCGACGCCATCCTGATGCTCTAGTGCCATTAAGGGCAACTGAGATACCCCCTTTGAAAAAAACTATATAGGGCTATGGGTTGATTGCCTGTGCCCTCATCCGCTGAAAATTTCCAGCAGATTTCAGTGGAGGGTTACCGACAAAAGCCCTATGCTTTTTCGTTAGAGAGTTATGAATATGTAGGTGTTTAAAGGACCTTTTTATATTTAAGTGATTACGGTAATTCTAGCGTCGGGATTTGCGCGACGTACAGTATACTAGAATGAAAATAATTTGCCTCACCTTATTTTTTGTTGGGTCTTTGTTTGCTTCGATGTAGGGCGTTACGATCATCTTCGGTGTAGGGCCGCCACGATCGAGTTTCGCGACGAATTTACTTAAGGTAATTAATATAGGCAGTCACTATATAAACCCCTGAAGGAATAGGCCTATCCTTTTTTAGTCATTAGGTTTTAAATTATAAGGAATTCACTCAGAACTAGAGGGAAAACTTTATACGTCTTCCCTGTTTAAAGCGTTCGCTGTAACATAAACAGCCCTGAGAGCCGTTCCTTGGTTCTGGTGTATTATTTGCCGAACTAGCAAAATTTTGTTTGGGCTACTCCTTTGGTAGACTAAACAATAAATTGGTTTTCTTGTTGCTATGTGAGGCTGATTCATACATACAGGTTCTTTGTACGTATGGCAATTCAATTATTTCATTCCCAATAGGCTATGTCGCCAATCCCGAGGCATTTTTGTATAGATATTTAATTCAATTAATTAATAATTTATATTTAATTATGAAATAAATGTACCACATATGATACCATGTTGTGAGCGCGTATAGTTTTTCCATATACTGGGGGGGGCCGGAGAAAATTTGTATGTTATAGATCAAATTTTTTGATAAACTGTGTTTTAAACCATGTGAAATGGATTGAAAAGAATGAAGTAGAAATTTAGGGAGAGAGAGGTTACTCAAGACCTATTTAAATATTAAAGTTCAAGAGGCCAACTTCTCAAGTTTAGTTAAAGTTATGTCAATCAGTTTGACTCCCTTTAGGTATAGGAAATTTATGGGATTAAAGTAAAGTTATTAAGCATTTTAACTTTGCTCAGTTTGTGTAAGGTTTATAAGTCACCAGTCTTAATTTTTTCTTGTAAAAGTTTTCTGGCTTTCAAAGCAGTCTTTCTTTGAGGCCTGTCTGGTTTAGTCTGAGTTACATCAGGCACATTGAGAGATTCCTCCCCAATAGTATCCTGATCCATCCTTTGGGGTAATGGTTCTAATTTAGCCCCACACTCCAAAGGATATAGTAATGTGATATCTCTGGTGGTTTCACCAGTTGCTGTTTTCAGTTTTACAACCCTGGTAACTTCATCTTCACCAGTTTTGAGTTCCAAGACTTTTCCCATTGACCAATGTTGTCTTGGTGTCTTGTCATGTATCAACACAATGTCCTCAATTTTGACTGAATCATTCCAACTTTGTTTTGTTAATTGTTTATGTCTTTCTCTAAGACTTGTTAAGTATTCTTCTCTCCATTTTGTTATAAATTGAGTCTTGATTGTGTCAAATGTTTGTATTTTGTGTTGAGTTCTTTGTGTCCTATTTCCCAATCTGGATCCTCTGTACTGTTATGTTCAGATTCTGGTAACATGTTTACTGTTTCTCCCTTAATTAGGTGGTTTGGTGTGAGAGGTTCTGGCTCATTAATACCATCTCCCACATAAGTTAATGGTCTGTTGTTGACAACATTTTCAATTTCTGACAGAATAGTCATGAGTTCAAAAAGTTGTAGATGTTTTGTCCCAATAGTCTTTTTAAGGCAGTTCTTTACAGTTTGTATGTTTCTTTCCCAAATTGAACCATACCATGGTGTATTAACAGGAATGTACTTCCAGGTTATGTTGTGTTTGGTTAAATGAGTTTGTACTGTTTCACTGTCACAATCTGATGAATAATTCTTTCACCAGATTTGAAGTATGTGGCATTGTCTGACCATATAGTTTTGGGTACAGAATTGTGTGCACAAAATCGTCTGAAAGCAGCAATAAAAGCTTC
Source organism: Bathynomus jamesi (assembly GCA_023014485.1). Taxonomy (NCBI): domain Eukaryota; kingdom Metazoa; phylum Arthropoda; class Malacostraca; order Isopoda; family Cirolanidae; genus Bathynomus; species Bathynomus jamesi. The sequence goes on from JAJOZX010000116.1 coordinate 211,227, forward strand.
TGCTGTCAGATCTTCTACTATGTCTAGACATATGGCACGTGTGGCAGCACAGGTGAAGAGTACAATGTACACTTTGTATTCCTTTGAATCCATTTTGTCTCCAAAACTCACATTTACCGCTCCAGTGTAGTCAATACCCGTGGTTTCAAATGGCCGAGTAAATGTTACTCGTTCCACAGGTAGGTCTGGAGGGCTTGGGGTCTTAAAGGGTCGTGAATGGATACGTTTACAAGGAATGCATGTGTTTAAAATTTTCTTTGTTTCAGTTCTACCCTTTGGTAGCCAGTAAGTTTGTCTCAGCTCTGTCAGGGTTTGTGGGACTCCCATGTGGTGTATTTTGTTGTGGATATCCCTGATGATGAGTTTTGTGAAGTGATTTCTCCTTGGAAGAAGAATTGGGTGCTTAGAGTTGTAAGTCAAAGTTGACTTGTTAAGCCTTCCTTTACACCTTATCAGACCCTCTGTATCCAGGTACAGATTTAGATCCATGACAAGTGAAGGAATACCTTTGTTTAATGTGCTACTGGACCTAAGATACTTCAACTCCTTGTCAAATTTTGAAGCTTGTATCTGTTGGAGCCAGTATTTTGTTGCAGTTTCTGTTAAGTTAGAAAAGGCCTTCTGAGGACAGTGTTTGAGAAGGTAGCTATTGACAAACTTGCAGCAATAGACTGTAATTCTCAAGAGTTTGTTGAGGTCTGAATAAAGGTGATAGTCAAATATAGGTTTGTCCTCAGTGATCTTTTCAGTTGTTGTAGAGTTGAGTGTGAGGTTAACTACTTTGGCTGGCCAAAGATCCTCACATGTTAGCCATTCGGGCCCTTCATACCAGATTTTATTTGTTTTCAACAGCTTGTAAGAGAGCCCTCTTGTCAAAAGTCTGCAGGATTCTCTTTTGTTTTTATGTACCTAAATTTGATACCAAGGTTTGTGTTTGCAGTTTTGATTTCTGTTAGTCTGTTTTTCACAAATATATTTTTGCAAGAAGTTGTATCTGTGTTGGTCACCCATGTTAGACAAATTTGACTGTCTGTCCTTAAGTAAATGTTTGTTATGTCAACTTCTTTATACACTTGTGAAAGAAAGTTTGCTGTTTTAACTCCCAATGAGACAGCTAATAATTCAAGTTGTGGTACAGTTTTCTTTTGGTTTAAGGGTGCCACTTTTGCCTTTGAATAAACCAAGTTACTTTCATTTTCACTTGTTAAATAGGCACAACACCCATAAGCTTGTGTGCTGGCATCTGTAAAAATGTGTAGTGTTTGCGATTTCAATCTGTAGCCAGCACATCTTGGTACGTAGATGTCTTGAACTTTGTTCAAGTCTGTGGCTAATTTTTTCCAATGAAGTTGGTCTTCCACTGAAAGTGGTTCATCCCAATCAATTTTCTTTTTCCATAAGTCTTGCAAAAGGGTTTTGGATCTTATGGTTGCTGGTAAATATAATCCAATGGGGTCGAAAATTTTGGATGATTCTGAAAGCACTTGTCTTTTTGTATCGGCATTTGGATTTAAGTTATAACTCTTTGTGCAAAGAGTGTCATCGTGTTCGGAATTCTGTTTTAAAAACCAAAGCATTCCAAGTGTTTTCGTGTAATTGTTTGGTTCAATGTTCCCATTGTTGTCTTTTGTTATTTGTTCATTTAATTTAGGAGAATTAGAAAGAGTTTGTACTGTATTCAAACCTCCTACCACTTCAGACTAGTCAATACCCGTAGTTTTAGTGGAGTAAATTTACTCCTCCACAGGTAGATCTGGAGGGCTTGGGGCTTTGAATCCTGTACTGTTTTTGTGTTGTTTGGCCTATGGCCAAGGGAGGCCACAAGACCCTTTTTGTTTGGTCTCTGGCCAAAGGAGGCCACAAGACCCTTGTTGTTTGGTCTCTGGCCAAGGGAGGCCACAAGACCAATGTTGTTTGGTCTCTGGCCAAGGAGGCCACAAGACCCTTGATGAATGTTGGGCTATGGCCAAGGGAGGCCATCAGCCCTTGATGAATTGTTGGGCTATGGCCAAGGTAGGCCATCACCCTTTGATGAATTTGTTGGGCTATGGCCAAGGTAGGCCATCAGCCCTTTGATGAATTTGTTGGGCTATGGCCAAGGTAGGCCAAGCCCTTTGATGAATTTGTTGGGCTATGGCCAAGGTAGGCCATCAGCCCTTTGATGATTTGTTGGGCTATGGCCAAGGTAGGCCATCAGCCCTTTGATGAATTTGTTGGGCTATGGCCAAGGTAGGCCATCAGCCCTTTGATGAATTTGTTGGGCTATGGCCAAGGTAGGCCATCAGCCCTTTGATGAATTTGTTGGGCTATGGCCAAGGTAGGCCAAGCCCTTTGATGAATTTGTTGGGCTATGGCCAAGGTAGGCCATCAGCCCTTTGATGAATTTGTTGGGCTATGGCCAAGGTAGGCCAAGCCCTTTGATGAATTTGTTGGGCTATGGCCAAGGTAGGCCATCAGCCCTTTGATGAATTTGTTGGGCTATGGCCAAGGTAGGCCATCAGCCCTTTGATGAATTTGTTGGGCTATGGCCAAGGTAGGCCAGCCCTTTGATGAATTTGTTGGGCTATGGCCAAGGTAGGCCATCAGCCCTTTGATGAATTTGTTGGGCTATGGCCAAGGTAGGCCAAGCCCTTTGATGAATTTGTTGGGCTATGGCCAAGGTAGGCCATCAGCCCTTTGATGAATTTGTTGGGCTATGGCCAAGGTAGGCCATCAGCCCTTTGATGAATTTGTTGGGCTATGGCCAAGGTAGGCCAAGCCCTTTGATGAATTTGTTGGGCTATGGCCAAGGTAGGCCATCAGCCCTTTGATGAATTTGTTGGGCTATGGCCAAGGTAGGCCATCAGCCCTTTGATGAATTTGTTGGGCTATGGCCAAGGTAGGCCATCAGCCCTTTGATGAATTTGTTGGGCTATGGCCAAGGTAGGCCAAGGCCCTTTGATGAATTTGTTGGGCTATGGCCAAGGGTAGGCCATGCCCTTTGATGAATTTGTTGGGCTATGGCCAAGGGTAGGCCATCAGCCCTTTGGAGTAGAGTAGTTTGTTTGTACGTGTCACTGTCTAACCATATAATTTTTGGCACAAAATTATGTGCACAGAATCAGAGCGCAGCAATAAAAGCTTTTACTCTCCGATCCTTGGTTATGTTTAGACAGGTTGTTGTGTTTGAGACACATTGAAAGAGTAGTGTATGTGTGTGTGTGTGTGTGTGTGTGTGTGTCATTCCTCCGAATCCAGTTGGTCTTCAAAACTTGGATTCACCACTCCAATGAAGTCAATACCTAGTTATGAATGAGTAAATGTTGTATATCCTACAGGTAGGTCTGGAAGGTTTGGGGTTTTGAAGGAATCCAATCTGTTTGCAAGGAATGTATGTGTCTGTTAATGAAATCTGTTGTGTTTCTTCTTTTAAAAGAAGAATTGGATGTTTGAAGTCGTATGTATATACTTATATACTGTACCGTACGTATGTGTGTAAATGTACAGTATTTTGTTATAGGGATTTATTTTTGGGTTTTGGGTTAGGTTAACCAATTTGGCTGAGTAAAGACCCTCAAACGTTACATTTGAGACCCTTATATCAAGCCTTGTCTGTAATAGGTTGTGCCTATATGTCAAATAGGACTTCGGAATAGGTTGGGCCTATATGTCAAATAGGACTTGGTATGCCTATATGTCAAATAGGACTTCGGAATAGGTTGGGCCTATATGTCAAATAGGACTTGAAATAGGTTGGGCCTATATGTCAAATAGGACTTCGGAATAGGTTGGGCCTATATGTCAAATAGGACTTGAATAGGTTGGGCCTATATGTCAAATAGGACTTCGGAATAGGTTGGGCCTATATGTCAAATAGGACTTTGAATAGGTTGGGCCTATGTCAAATAGGACTTTGAATAGGTTGGGCCTATATGTCAAATAGGACTTGGAATAGGTTGGGCCTATATGTCAAATAGGACTTGGGAATAGGTTGGGCCTATATGTCAAATAGGACTTGAAATAGGTTGGGCCTATATGTCAAATAGGACTTGGTATGCCTATATGTCAAATAGGGTTTGAAATAGGTTGGGCCTATATCAAATAGGACTTAGAATAGGTGTTAGGTGGGTGTAGGTTTGAATTTGTGCAATTGCTTTAGGTCTTTGTGATGTTACAGTTCGAGTCGAATTTTGTGATGTTACAGGTTTGAGTCGAATTTTGTGATGTTACAGGTTTGAGTCGAATTTTGTGATGTTACAGGTTTGAGTCGAATTTTGTGATGTTACAGGTTTGAGTCGAATTTTGTGATGTTACAGGTCTGAGTCGAATTTTGTGATGTTACAGGTCTGAGTCGAATTTTGTGATGTTAATGAGTAAGTTAAATTGCTGAAATAAATTTTATAACCTACACCTGGTTCAATTATAAATTTAGTGTTTTTAATTAGGATAGGCCTTGAGTGTAAAGAGTAAGGCCTACTTTAAGAGGTAGGCCTATTATGTAAGGTAAAGTTAGATGGGCCTACTAAATAGGCCTATTTGTTGGGCCTACCAAGTAGGCTTATGTTTGGGCCTATTATTTTATAGGACCTCAAATGAGTTAAGCCTGTTAAATTAACAAGGCTTAGTTTTGAATTTGAAGAGTAGGACCTATTAAATAGGCTTAATGTTGCGGGCCTATTATTTTTAGGACCTAAAATAAGTTATGCCTGTTAAATGAACAAGCCTTTGTTTTCGGTTAGTGTAAAGGTAAAGGAATCGGTTCCCAGTTTTAGGCCACCATATGAAAACTATAGTGGGGTTACGGTTGAAATTAGGGTTAGGCCAATGTGGTAAGCCTAGCCACTGCGTGTCAGTGTAAATTGTAGAGGGGTTAGTTCCCCATACACAGGCCACCATTTGAAAAAAACTATATAGGGCTATGGGTTGATTGCCTGTGCCCTCATCCGCTGAAAATTTCCAGCAGATTTCAGTGGAGGGTTACCGACAAAAGCCCTATGCTTTTTCGTTAGAGAGTTATGAATATGTAGGTTTTAAAGGACCTTTTTATTTTAAGTGATTACGGTAATTCTAGCGTCGGGATTTGCGCGACGTACAGTATACTAGAATGAAAATAATTTGCCTCACCTTATTTTTGTTGGGTCTTTGTTTGCTTCGATGTAGGGCGTTACGATCATCTTCGGTGTAGGGCCGCCACGATCGAGTTTCGCGACGAATTTACTTAAGGTAATTAATATAGGCAGTCACTATATAAACCCCTGAAGGAATAGGCCTATCCTTTTTTAGTCATTAGGTTTTAAATTATAAGGAATTCACTCAGAACTAGAGGGAAAACTTTATACGTCTTCCCTGTTTAAAGCGTTCGCTGTAACATAAACAGCCCTGAGAGCCGTTCCTTGGTTCTGGTGTATTATTTGCCGAACTAGCAAATTTTTGTTTGGGCTACTCCTTTGGTAGACTAAACAATAAATTGGGTTTTCTTGTTGCTATGTGAGGCTGATTCATACATACAGGTTCTTTGTACGTATGGCAATTCAATTATTTCATTCCCAATAGGCTATGTCGCCAATCCCGAGGCATTTTTGTATAGATATTTAATTCAATTAATTAATAATTTATATTTAATTATGAAATAAATGTACCACATATGATACCATGTTGTGAGCGCGTATAGTTTTTCCATACCCCCTAAGCCAGTAGATCCGAACCCAACAACACACACACACACATATATATATATATATATATATATATATATATAGATAATTATATATGTTACACACAGACCGTGCATGCAACAAGGAACTCTTCTTGGAAATTAAATCCATTATAGTTCGAACTATAGTGGATTTAATTTCCCAGAAGAGTTCCTTGTTCCATGTACGGTCTGTGTGTAACATCATAGTTTCTCAGGCGACCATTCGGAGGTGGTGTAGTGGTTAGCTGGTGTAACGTTGAAAAATGAGGTACACTTCATTATTCAACGTTGAGTAATGAAGTGCACCTAATTTTTCAACGTTGAAAAACGAAGTACATTGTTGAAAAATGAGACACCTCGTTGAAAATTGAGTTGAATTAGGCTATAAGTTAAAGTAGCGCCTCAGAGCTTGGCCGTTCAAGGTTAATTGAATGCTCGGTTGGGTCAACTGTACGGTACGCCCTTGACGATTACTTAGGTTAAGTCGTGATATTTTCGTAAAACTAACGAAAATATTACGACTTAACCTAACCAATCGTCAAGGACGTACAATTAACCTAACCAGGCATTCAATTAATCTAATCGGGCATTCAATTGACCTAACCGTGCATTCACTTAACGTAACCTGGCATATATATATATATATATATATATATATATAGCGTTCAACTTCCACCTGGAAACGCTGGGTCGCTCCGCTAGTTTTATTTATTTTGATTGGGTTCAGAATCTCAGCTAAGCCTTGAACGGCCAAGCTCTGAGGGGCTACTTTAACTTATAGCCTACTCCAACTCAATTTTCAACGAAGTGTCATTTTTCAACAATGTACCTCATTTTTCAACGTTGAAAATTGAGGTGCACCTCATTATTCCACGTTGAAAATGAGGTACACTTCATTATTCAACGTTAAATAATGAAGTGTACCTCATTTTTCAACGTTGAATAATGAGGTGTACCTCATTTTTCAACGTTACATCGGCGTTCTTTGGTTGGTAGATAAATGGGTTGGGTTCTATAAAATTACCCAAAATGACGTGTATATATATATTATATATATATATCGGGTGTCAGGAAATGATTGCCCCCCCATGTAGAGCAAAAACTAGAAGAGATAGATAAAAACCGGCGAGACCACTTGAAAGAGCGTTAAAATCTGAATAAAAACCATTATATTCTATTCCTGTGATTTGTGCATGTAAGTGCCCTAAGCATGTTAAGTCTTGACGTACATTTGTTTTTAATGTCCTGAATGTGGTTTGCAAAAGATAATGATGTGTTTGATAATAAAAACCCACTCTAATAGACAGAGTTTATTTCCACAACAGTTTCGATGCCCACTGGCATCCTCTTCGGGTGGATACAGAAAAACGAATGAACCAAAAACAAGAGGGAAAACAGTCCAGGGACCATTAAGAAATTCGCACCTCATAAGTACATTCGCACAAATTTAAAACTATCTTCTTGTTCTATACATACAGATTCTATTTTTTTTTTTTTTTACATAATTATTACATTTATTATTAAATTTATTACATTTAATATTGCATTATTATTTATTACAGAAATTATAAATTTATTATTACATTCATTATTACATTGTTGTTTATTATACAAAAATTATAAACCGAAAAACGAATGAAAAAGGCGAGAAGGAAACAATCCAGAGACCATTAAGAAATTCGCACCTAGGCTAGATCCCGTTCCCCCGACCCCAGAAGGGCATTTTTATTAGAGTCCCGCTTATAAGTACATTCGCACAAATTAAAACTATACATACAGATTCTATTATTTTGACATAATTACTGCATTTATTATTGCATTTACATTTTTTAACATTTATTATTATCACCTTTACATTAATTATTATTTATTTTATTACCTTTATTATTACGTTTATTGCATTTATATTTATTTCCACATTTATTACTTCCATTATTACATTTACATTTACGTTTATTATTCCATTTACATTTTACCGAAAAAACAAAAAAAAAAAATCAACCAAAAGCGAGTAAGGAAACAATCCAGAGACCTTTAAGAAATTCACACTTAGGTTAAAACCCGTTCACCCGACTCCGTAAAGGATTTTTTTTTCACCAAGAATCTCATTAAAGGGTCCAACTTATAAGTACCTTCGCACAAATTAAAATTATCTTCTTGTTCTATACATACAGATTCTGTTATTTTTCTTTTGACATAATTATTACATTTATAAAGTACCTTACTTGATTCCCAAACTATAGCATGATTATTTTGGCTGGCGTGATAAAAAATGGCATTATTAGTATTACAACTTCTGAAGGCATATTTGTGTTCTTTAATACGGGTTTCAATATTTCTTCCAGCTTCTCCTACATATACTAAATCACAACTTTTACAGGGAATGCTGTAGACACAGGCTTGTTCCTGTTTTGCAACGTTATTCCTAACCAATTTACTTTTCACGATAGATGAATATTTGAACGCCAAAGCAAACTTAAAACCTTTCGTCAACGGTTTTACTCTTTCTAAGCTGGCAATGTAAGGTAAACTCGCATATTGTTTTTGGTTAACTGAAGGTTCCCGAGGGGCATAAAAAGATTTTCTGGCTTTAAAATACGCCTTTCTGATAAACCACTCAGGATATTTTAAATCCTTAAAAATGTTCCAAATCTTTGAATTTTCCGGGTCCAGCAAATGTGGGCTACAAATCCTGAGTGCTCTTAGAAACATGGAAGAAATAACTGAGTTTTTAACCCCTTCATCATGATATGAAAAATAATGAATTCAACAAAACTATCAGGAACTTATTAAAAGATGTCCCGGCGATTGATCCTAAAAGATTTCTACAGATTAACCCCAGACTACCCCACATTTACGGCTTACCCAAAACCCATAAGATTAATATACCACTCCGTCCCATTATTTCACACAGGGGTTCCTTTAGTTACAGGTTATCTAAATTTCTTGCAGATAAATTGTTCCCATTAGTTGGTAGATTTTCAGGCTCGCACATCACTAATTCCTGTGACTTTATTAACAAAGTTATGTCCTTAGATTTAAAACGGGGAAGAATGATCAGTTTTTGACGTTGAGTCCTTGTTTACGAAAGTCCCCATTGATGATGTACTTAGTTTTTTGGATAGAAAATTACCAACATGTAACGTAGAACTAGGCATGCCCATATCTGTATTTTTAGAACTGATAAAACTGTCACCAATAATGCCTTCTCCTTCGGTGAAGAATTTTATTTGCAACGTTTTGGTATGGGAATGGGGTCCCCTTTACCCCAATACTGAGTACATTATACATGGAATATTATGAGTCGGAATTGTTGCAAACAATATGTCCCAATGTCCCAGGAATCTAATTTGGTTTCGTTATGTAGATAATATTTTCTCATTTTGGCCTGACCACTGGAACAACTTTGACACTTTCTTTGTCATTAAATAATCTTGTTCCCTCTATTAAATTTAAATATGAATGGGAGAACGACAAACAATTACCTTTTCTAGATGTTTTGGTCATTAACGAAAGCGGAAAGCCAATTTCACGGTCTATAGAAAACCTACTCATTGTAATTCGTACATTCATTATTTTTCGTATCATGATGAAGGGGTTAAAAACTCAATTATTTCTTCAATGTTTCTAAGAGCACTCAGGATTTGTAGCCCACATTTGCTGGACCCGGAAAATTCAAAGATTTGGAACATTTTTAAGGATTTAAAATATCCTGAGTGGTTTATCAGAAAGGCGTATTTTAAAGCCAGAAAATCTTTTTATGCCCCTCGGGCAAAGCTGGGCACTTGCGGTTTTTTTTGCGGTACTGCGGTACCACCGCACTACCAAACCGGTACCGCATAACGCAGTACCGCAAAGGATCGCTGAAAGTACAGGCTGTACTTTCAGCGATCCTTTGCGGTACTGCGTTATGCGGTACCGGTTTGGTAGTGCGGTGGTACCGCAGTACCGCAGTACCGCAAAAAAAACCGCAAGTGCCCAGCTTTGCCCTCGGGAACCTTCAGTTAACCAAAAACAATATGCGAGTTTGCCTTACATTGCCGGCTTAGAAAGAGTAAAACCGTTGACGAAAGGTTTTAAGTTTGCTTTGACGTTCAAATATTCGTCTATCGTGAAAAGTAAATTGGTTAGGAATAACGTTGCAAAAGAGGAACAAGCCTGTGTCTACAGCATTCCCTGCAAAAGTTGTGATTTAGTATACGTAGGAGAAACTGGAAGAAATATTGAAACCCGTATTAAAGAACACAAATATGCCTTCAGAAGTTGTAATACTAATAATGCCATTTTTTATCACGCCAGCCAAAATAATCATGCTATAGATTGGGAATCAAGTAAGGTACTTTATAAATGTAATAATTGTCAAAAGAAAAATAATAGAATCTGTATATATAGAACAAGAAGATAATTTTAATTTGTGCGAAGGTACTTATAAGTTGGACCCTTTAATGAGATTCTTGGTCAAAAAAGCCCTTACGGAGTCGGGTGAACGGGTTCTAACCTAAATGTGAATTTCTTAAAGGTCTCTGGATTGTGTCCTTACTCGCTTTTGGTTCATTCGGTTTTTTTTTTTGGTTTTTTCCCGGTAAAATGTAAATGGAATAATAAACGTAAATGTACTGTAAATGTAATAATGGAAGTAATAAATGTGGAAATAAATATAAATGCAATAAATGTAATAATAAAGGTAATAAAATAAATGTAATAATTAGTGTAAAGGTGATGATAATAAATGTTAAAAAATGTAAATGCAATAATAAATGCAGTAATTATGTCAAAATAATAGAATCTGTATGTATAGTTTTAATTTGTGCGAATATACTTATAAGCGGGACTCTCTAATAAAAATGCCCTTCTGGGGTCGGGGGAACGGGATCTAGCCTAGGTGCGAATTTCTTAATGGTCTCTGGATTGTTTCCTTCTCGCCTTTTTCATTCGTTTTTCGGTTTATAATTTTTATATAATGAATGTAATAATAAATTTATAATTTCTGTAATAAATAATAATGCAATATTAAATGTAATAAATTTAATAATAAATGTAATAATTATGTAAAATAAAATAAAATAATAGAATCTGTATGTATAGAACAAGAAGATAGTTTTAAATTTGTGCGAATGTACTTATGAGGTGCGAATTTCTTAATGGTCCCTGGACTGTTTTCCCTCTTGTTTTTGGTTCATTCGTTTTTCTGTATCCACCCGAAGAGGGTGCCAGTGGGCATCGAAACTGTTGTGGAAATAAACTCTGTCTATTAGAGTGGGTTTTTATTATCATATTTTGACCTTCACTTAGAAAAAAGTGAAGTTTTTTGCATTTATAATGATGTGTTGTGTGTGACCCCAAGTATTTTGGTCCTGTGAGTGTGTGGAATGTTGGTGTTGTTTAGTGTAAGCTGAGGAGTTATCTGGTGTTCTTTTGTATTGCTTGTAAGCAAGGTGATGGTTGATTTTGTGGGCGCTACTTTGAGTCTATTGTATGTGAGCCAGTCTTGTATACTGTTTATGTATGTTTGTAGGTTATTTGTAGCGGTGTCGACGTTGTTGTGGGTGGATGTTAGAGTGATGTCATCTGCATATGATGATAAGGTAAGCTTGTTATCTATGGGTGTTGGAATGTCATGCATGTATAAGTTGAACAGTGTTGGTGAGAGAACAGAGCCTTTTAAAGACCCCGTTCGGAAAAAGCTTGTTTTTGGATGACTTGCCATTAAATGTGACATGTGAGTATCTTCCTGAAAGATAGTTGCTCAGCCATCTTTTAGTGTTATTGTGCATGTTTGTGTTGAGCATTTTGTTTATGAGAGGGAAGCGTGGGATAGCATCAAATGCTTTATTAATGTCTATTGTTGCTAATAGTGTACGTTGAGCTGGTCGTCTGGAGTTGATGCCATCCATGATGTGCTGCGTGAGGTTAGTGAGTAATGTCGTGGTTGAGTGGTGAGGTATAAATCCATGTTGAGTAGGCGATAGTGGTATGTGTGGGTTGGTGATTTGTAAGATTAGTCTTTGTTACTTTGGAAGGTGTGCATAGTAAAGTAATGAGTCTATAGGAAGCTGGTTCTGTTGGATTTTTGTTTGGTTTGAGTAGTGTAATAATTTTACCTTGTTTCCATATGTCAGGAATAATAGTGTTGGTATGAATATGTGCTGATATTTGTGAGAGCTAGTATTCCCTGTGGTCCCCAAGTGTTTAAGGTGTATGTTAGATACTGTATGTTGTCTGGTCCAGTAGCCTTCGAATTCTTGATGTTTTTGATGATGTTGGTGGCCTGGTCTGTATTGAAGGGTGTAATGGTCGTGTCGAGTCTGTAGGTTTTCTTGTGTCTGGTTGTTTGTCTGTCTGTGTTTTTCTGGTTGTTGTCTCTGTTTAAGTGACTTATCTTTGCGTAGTGATTAACTAGAATGGAATGTTAGCCTGTTGTGTATATGTTGTGATATTATTTTGGCTGCGACAGATAGCCGCGTGTGAGGTGTGAATGCCGCTGTTAGAGTGGGTAATGCTGTTTATAGTCTTGTATGGATGTATCTGTGGAGTGGTTTAGTGTTATGAATTCCCTAAATGTTTCTGTTTGTTTTTCTTTGAGTTTGTTGTTTATTTCTGTGTTGAGCTGTTGTATCTGCTGTTTTATGGTTTCTGTGTGTGGTGTTTGTGTGTTATGTTTGAGGTTGTTACGTTGCCTTATGAGGTGGGCTATTTCTCTAGTGTAATTTGGGTTGTATTTCCTAATGTTGCCTCGGGTATGTATTTGTTTGCATTATTGATGATTTGATTAAATGTCTTGAGTGTTGTATTGATGTTTATGATGGGTGTGCTGTTTAATGTGGTGAAGTGTTCCTCAGTCTGTATTTTGAACTGTTCCCAATCAGCTTTCTTGTAATTTCTGTAAGTGTGCCTAAGGCTGTTGGGGCAGTATAGAACGTGTTGTAATGAATGATGATTGGCAGGTGGTCTGATGACAGTTGTTTTTCTGTTCTCCAGTGTGTATGTGTTGCTAGTGAGGGGGAACAGAACGTTATGTCTGGGGAGGAGTTTGAGTATCCTGCTTGATGTGGTATGTGTGTATGTTCTGTATTGTTAAGAATGAAGAGGCTGTTTAGTTGTAGCTATGTTGGCGCCTCTGGTGTTGCTTTGGTTGTGCAGGTACCAACTAGTGTCTTTAGCGTTGAAGTCTCCTCCTAAGATGACATTAGTGAGAGAAGCCAGATTGTGTAACTGCGGATTGTAATTGGCTGGCACCCGAGGTGAACTATCTGGTGGGGTGTAAATGTTGATTAGTGTGGTGTGTTTTGCGCGTGTTTTAATGTTAGCTGCCTGTATTTCTATCGTGTTATCTGCTTGAATTGTGTTTGTAATGTTTTGGGTGGCATCAGTGTAGCTAATGCTTTTACGTATGTAAGTGATGAGTCCACCACCGTTACCCCCATTACGATCTTGACGGATTGCCGTGAAGTCAGGGATGGTGGGTGTTTTGTGTGTGCTTTTTAGTTTTGTTTCTTGTATAAGTGCGATGTGAATGTTTTGTTTGTGTACGAATTTCCTAAGCTGCATGATTTTGTTTGTGAGACCATCTACGTTGTACTGTAATATGTTAATATTATACTTCTGTATGTGTCTTATGGTCCTATTGTGTCTGTCTTTGTGTATGGTGACATGTGTAAGTTGTAGTGGGGCCTGGATTAGTCTTAATGTCGCCGCAGAGTAAGAGTAGTCCGGGAGCATGCAATTGCTCCCCGTAAATGAAAAAAATAGCACGCTGAAGATAGGTCCGGCCCCGGGAGCCGATCGACACACTGACCGTGCCACACAACAGGCCGTCGACTGCCAGTATGGCCAACCGTAGACAGCCCGCTGCACGAAGATTTGAGGAAGTTTGGCCACCAACGCGTTGATGTTTTGGTTTCACGTCGCCTCTTCTTCGCGTTGACGTGTCTCGCGCTGGAGGATACAGCCACTGTTAGAAGCTTCCTCATCAGTTGCTAACACTTTTTTCACGTTGTTCTAGCTAACTGTTCAGAGGTTTTTTATAAACAAATCTCAGTTTTCTGCTCAAAACGGTTCTTTCTAATTTTAAAATTGATTATTCAAGGAATGAAGATATTGACTTCTATTTTGCGGCAACAGTTGATGATATTTATGTTACTTTATTGATTAATGAAAATGATTAGGCTCTTCAAGTTATAAAAGATTTTTTTCGTAATAATCGATAAATACGATGGTGATGAAACAGCTGATGTTGTGCCACACAGGGATGAAGAATACCAACCCCCTACTTCGTCAAAAGAGCCTCATTTAATTACTCAGCCTGAACTAAATGATCTGATACGAGATTTAAATTTGTCTAAAAATCAAGGAGAGCTCCTAGGGTGTAGACTACAAGGCTGGAACTTGCTAGCTAACGACGCTAATATTTCTGTTTTCCGAAACGCCAAAAGAACTTAGCTATACATTTTTCTCTGAGTGGAGATCTTTGCTTTTGTAATGATATTGATGGTTTGATGGTGGCCTTAGGGTATGAGCACAACCCACAAGAATGGCTGTTCTCTTACACATTGGCAACATCTACCCATCAGTTCCTGTCGGACACGCAGTCCACATGAAAGAGTCTTATGAAAATATGGAATTACTTCTTGTCTTCTTTGCAAAATCGGAAATGCAAATTATAACTGGCACATTTACGGAGATCTCAAGGTAACTGCGCTACTTCTTCGTATGCAACTCAGATACACAAAATACTGCTGTTTCCTTTGCGAGTTGGATAGCCGAGCAAAGCATTCTCATTATAACAAGAACTAGCCACGGCGTCTAGCTCTAATAACTGGACAAAAAAAAACGTTACACATCGAAAGCTGCTGGTTGATCCCCAAAAAATCTACTTGCCACCTCTTCACATCAAATTAGGTTTAATGAAGAACTTTGTAAAAGTTATGGACAAGGAAGGAGCTGGCTTCTAGTATTTGAAGAAAATTCCCTCGTATCACAGAAGCAAAAATAAAAGGTATTTTTGTTGGTCCTCATATCAATGAGCTGATGAAAGATATTGTTTTTGATGGAACCTTAAATGAATTTGAAAATAGAGCCTGGACCGCCTTCAAACCAGTCACTCAGAACTTATTAGGTAACCGTCGATCACCAAACTATGCTGAATTGGTTGACGAGTTCCTTCAGGCTTACAGAATACAGTGCACCCCCGCTTACCGATTGGTTCGTGTTACGATCAAGCCTCATTGAGAATATATTGCCCGTGTAACGATTAATTTCCGTGTAACGATTTTTGAACGATCGCGCCAAATTCACGATGGAAGGAGATTCTCCTTCCAAACAATAATTTTCTCCTCCAACCCCACGACTACCACCATCAATTTTCATCCATGTTACACTCCACCAACCTAAGGTAAATAATTTGTTATTTATTTCTTTATTTAATTGTTTTTATTATTTATTTACAGCAAAATAAGTTATAATGCATTTTTGGTGTTAAAATATCATGTATTGTTAAAATATCCTTTTAAACATGGAAAATTAGTGTTTTTAAGTCTTGCAAGAGTGTATGTTCGAAAAATTTGCACCAATTAGGCCATTTACATGTTATAATGGGTTCGTGTAACGATTTTTTCGTGTACCGATGGTTTATTTTGCACCAATTACGATTGTTAAACAGGGGTCCACTGTACTAGGCTGCAACATGTCTCTTAAAATACATTTTTTGCATTCCCATTTGGATCTTTTCCCACCAAATCTCGGAGACATCAGCGACGAACACGGAGAGCGATTCCACCAAGATAACTCTACGATGGAAAAGCGGTATCAAGGCAAATGGAATCCTAGTATGCCCGCAGAAAGCCAAAGATATATTGTGCAAGCGTAAATCATCAAGTAAGAAATTGTAGGTGAGTCTGTAATATCATAATTAGCCTTATTTTCATGTTTTTTGTTAAATAAAAATGATCATTTTCTCAAAAACTGTGAGCGATTGAAAGATTTCACTATTTTCGAAATCAGCACTAAAAAGTCAGTAAGGAACACACAACACTACCAGAGGAACAGAATCTTTGTTGAACAGTATTATCTGTTAGCAAATTGCCTATTAAATCCCTCTTGCGTACCACCTAAAGGAGCTCCCCGTACTATAGGTGGTTGGAAAGACAGGTTGGAAATCGCTGCTTTAATACCTAGTTCCCAACCCTTTTTTGGCCATGAACCACTTTAAAACTTCAAAATACGTGTGGAACCACATCGGGAGCTATTGAAGAATAGGGACCCCAGCCTTCTTTAGTTAGCTTTATAAGGCTAACTAAGGTTAGGTTAGGTCGTGATATTTTCGTTAGTTAGCCTTATAAGCCTAACTAAAGAAGGCTGGGGTCCCTATTCTTCAATAGCTCCCCACATCGATATTTTGAAACATCGATGCCTATCGAATAACTAAACCCATGAGTAGGCCTACTTTTAATGCAAACCTCGCACTACATATTATCTCACTACTTCTGAAAGTTTGGAGTGCATATAGTGAAATATTGTAATTCTCGTGCAGTCGTTGAGATCATTGCAGAATATAATGCAGATATTATAGTAATCGACATTATTCGGCGTTAAGTACGACAATACAAAAGTTTCAATTTCTTTTTAACTTTTTGTCTGTCTCGGGTTACCTATCTATTTGAGAGAGAGAGAGAGAGAGAGAAGAGAGAGAGAGAGAGAGAGAGAGAGATAGAGAGAGAGAGAGAGAGAGCGCGCGCGCTATTCGTTAATCAATAATGTTCGATTTTATTTTAAACTAAAGATGAATTTTGTAGAGAAAAAAAAATGCCAAAAGAAAATGACGATTATGTCAGGTTCATTTCTCTCTCTCTCTCTCTCTCTCTCTCTCTCTCTCTCTCTCTCTCTCTCTCTCAAATCGATTTAATTGAGGTGCTTAAAATCTCAAATCATTTTGATAGCGTAAATTGCGAACATTTCTTTAAGTTGGTGTGTGGGAACATAACAAGATGTAATGATTTTGAAATTATTGGTAAAAGCTTTAAAACGAACAGGGCGAAAAGGTTTTCCACGTCTAAAATAATATAAAAAAAATGCGATACCCCTTCCGGGGACGGTAATGAGAAGTGGGGGAGGGAAGTGACCTTCAATTCAGCCCTTCCCTTCCATCCTCCAGGGTAGTGTGAAGCACGTCGGTAAATATTTTTAAGAGTAGGTTAGATACGTATTTTGATAGCGTCAATGTACCCCTATATTTTTTCGTCTTGTTTGTACTTCATTGAGAGAGGGTAAATCGGGATCTTAATTTGGGAGTAGCCCAATGTTCCTTTTGTCGTAGATATAAGATGAGGCGCTGGTCGGGTCTGCATTTAGAATACTGGGAATTCTTAGAAGCGAGAAACAACAGTGGAGAACTCTCGGGAGTCGAAACCTTCAAATGTCTGATTAAATTTAAGGAAGGTTACTCTACCACGTATTTATGGGTATTTTGGAGATAAAAAAGGGTAATATCAATTTTGTAGTTAACAGTAGGAGTCCCTGGTGGATTCTGGCTTTAAAGCACTGGGCGTTATCAGTATGATAGCCTTCGGGGATAGGTTGGGGTTAAGGGTGGTGATGTTTACTTTTGCTCGTAAATGTAGTAGGAAACGCTGGTCAGGTCAAGTGTTAGAACAAGGGGACTTCTCAAATGATGCCCTTCTCTCTCTCTCTCTCTCTCTCTCTCTCTCTCTCTCTCTCTCTCTCTCTCTCTCCGCCGTTACGATTTCTTTTTCTCTTCTTTCTCTTGGGTGACTGGATGCACGTGACGGGTGAGGGCATGGTGCGGAAATCTGATTTCTGTTTTCAATTCCTGTTTGAACCCCTTTCCTGTAGAACCATTTGTCACTTTGCCGCCGTGATGGCTTTGCGCGTACATGGGGTGTAGACACGGGGAGTTTAACCTTTTAACCTATGAATGCATCGATTAATAATATATATATATATTATATATATATATATATAACCTTGCTTGACCTTGGTTTTGCTTGCGCTCGAATTGTTCATTCTGATGAAGGTCAAGCTTGTCATTCCACCTTAGACCTACAGTTTAACGTTGAATCCGAACTACGCCTCACAACGGGCGGTGAGAAATTACAAAGTCCTCGCGTGAACCCGATCTTACAACCTTCCGATCAGCAGCCCAGCGTCCTAACTACTAGGCTACCCAGGGTACCCATTTATCTACCAACCAGTTTTTATTGTGTGAAAGGATGAACAGTTGGGTCTTGCTGCACGCCGCCTGCCGTCACCAGCTCTCTATCCTGGGGCCGATGGATTCGTAGTAACGATGCTAACCACTACACTACCTAGGCGCCCCCGCAAGGGGGTTCTAAGCTCGTGCTCTTTGTGCTCGTACGTGCTTGTTCCTGGAGGTTTCACGTGCGCCCTCCCGGCCTTAGCACCCAAGGATGATGGGGCTCGACCCTGCAGTCCTTGTTATCCTTGGTCTTTTTCCACTTCGACTGTCCCCTCCACCCTTTCTTTTTCCTCTGTCTTTCCTCTCACTTTTCTTTGTTTCCGCCGAGATATGCCCTTTTAAATAGAGGCGAATCGGTTCTCCCGAACTTTAAAAAAAAACCCACCTAGGCGCATATATATATAATATATATATATATATATATATATATATATATATATATTATATATATATATCTATAATATATATATATATATATCAGGGCGGCTTCTTAATGAATGCAATGCATGCAATGCATGCGTAAATAAAATACTCAATGAATTTAAATTATTATTTAAGTTAAAAAAATAAAGTTAAAATTATTTATTATTATTTAATCTCTTGATGGCAATTATTATTTAAGTCATCATTTAAATGTGTTCTAGTCGATTTTTTATAAATATTCAGTTTAGGTTTTCATTAAAAATAGCTTAAAGATTTTTTTATGAATTTATTTACTGAAAATCTAAACTGAATACAGTATTTATTTTCCACAGGAGTAAAAATCACCGATTCGAAATAGAAAAACAAAGGCGTAACCCGAGCCAAAGGACGAGCAATATTGACCTTTATGTACAAGTAGTGAAATAACAATTACTTTCTCCGTTATTTTCACATTTTTGGAATGCATTTATTAAAATTGTATTTATGAATGTAAAAGTGCATTAATATTAGTAATATTCTACATGAAAATGAATAAATTAACATGTTTAATGATATCACATTCTGACGGCGTAATCAATCTGAGTAGTGATTTCACGAATAATAAAACAATGGAAAAGAATCTTATGCTTTTATTTATAAGAACTATAATTGCATGGTGACTGTAGTTTGAAAATCAAATCTGCAAAAGTGGCATCATTTTCGATTGTAGAGTTACCAATTAGCGCATTTGTTTAATTTCCAACTTAGTTTTACTTCAGACTTAATGATAAGTTGTGAATTTGTGATTAATCTTTGTTGATAGCGTATTAACTTTTTATCTTTTACGTACAGTGTGCAAATATTTGTGTAAGTGACTAATTGTATAAATTATTTATTTAGATGATAAATTACCCCTTTAGCAATGGCTGACGATCCAGATTTTGATATAATTCATGAATTGAAAACGAAACCATTTCAAACGCTCACTTTTGATGAAAAAAAGCTTCTAATACGCAAGGAAAGCCTACCCCCAAAAATAAATTTGACCAAAGTGAACAAAGGATTTATAAGAAAATTTAACTACCAACTTTATGATAGTGTCCGTTGGTTGTGTGGTAGTAATTCAACAAACAAACTCTACTGTTGGCCATGTATATTATTTTCAAGAGAAAATTCTGTGTGGAGCGAAGTGAATAGAGGCTACGAAGATTTAAATAACATACATACGGCAATTTCACGTCACTAAAAAGCAGTAAGTCATATTCAAGCACATTTTGATTTGAAACAATTTGGAATAAGTCGAATTGACTTGGCACTTGACAAACAAAAGGAAGTTGCTATTAGTAAACACAATGAAGAGTTATTGAAAAATAGAGAAATTTTAAAGAGACTAATCAGAATAACGTGTTTATTAGGAACACAAGAACTTGCATTTCGTGGTCATGATGAAAGTAAGTTATCTGAAAATAGAGGAAACTTCATCGAGTTTGCCCATTGTTTAGCTGAGTATGATGAAAAACTGGAATCGCATTTAAAGGGTGCTACAGTTTTTAAAGGACTATCTAAAACAATACAAAATGATATAATAGACTCAGTAAGTTCTGTACTTTTACATGAAATAAAAAATAAGCTTGCAAAATGCAAGCATGTTGCAGTTCTTTTGGATGAAACTTCCGATGTTAGTTGTTGTTCACAACTTTCTACCGTTGTGCGTTACGTCAATGCGAATGGAAACATTTGTGAACGATTCTTAGGATTTACTAATGTAAGTGAAGGTAGAAGTGCTAACGATATATCCGCGTTGGTGTTGAAGGAATTAAATGAGTTGGGTTGTTTAAAAAAGTTAGTCGCGCAATCATACGATGGTGTTGCAGTTATGGCAAGCGAACTTAATGGTGTTCAAAAAAAGGTAAAGGATTCTGCCCCAGGAAGCTCTTTTCATACATTGTTACGCTCATAAGCTTAACCTTGTATTAAGCCAAGCAGTTTCACACATTTCTAAATGTAACTCATTCTTTTCAATGTTAGCCAGTTTATCATCATTTTTTAGCAGCTCTACAAAGCGAACAAACTTGCTTGATAGTATAGTTGGCAAACGCTTTCCTAAGCTTGCTCCGACAAGGTGGAATTACTCTTCTAGATTAGTTGAAACTGTCAAAGAGAATAGACAAAGTTTAAAGAGTCTTTTCGATTATATTCAAGAAAATCCAAAGATGTTTGATGATAAAACAAAGAATGAAGCAAGAGGTTTATCTGTAGCGTTGGACTCTTTTGATTTCAATTTTTTATTGAAAGTGTTTTCTAAAATTTTTCCATTAACTGAGTATTTGTTTAAAATTTTGCAAAACAAATCTATGAACATCATTTTTGGCTCGAATACGGTTGAAATCACAATATCCAAAATTCAAGAAATTAGAGATTCGATGTTCGATGAAATATGGAAAACCGTTGTTGAAGATTTTGGTTTTCCTTCCTCAAGAAAAAAAGTAGCACCCCAATAGAGACGAGCTACCGACAAGTCTACTTTGAACTTTGTGATAATATCATTGAGCAAATGAAAGAGCGATTTAAGTCCCTTAAAAATATGGAATTCTTAGAGCTTTTGGCTCCCAATAAAGTAAAGCCCTATGAACTATATTTTCCGGAAAAGGCTTATCAATCTTTGAAAAGTAACTACAGTTCCTTTTTCGATTTTGTTCTCCTGAAATCAGAATTAACTGTCTTATTCTCTCTCAAATTTTTTGGTCAAAATGATATTCATGAACTTCACAAATATTTACTGAACAATGAAATGATTGAAGTATTTCCGGAGATACATTCATTTATAAATTTAATCTTAACTTTGCCAATTACAACTTCGTCCGTTGAAAGATCTTTTTCGGCGCTAAAAAGAATAAAAACTTACTTAAGAAATACGCAAGAGCAGCAAGGTTATCGAATTTAGCCTTAATTTCAATTGAAAAGTCTTTCCTCAAAAAACAAATGGAAAAAAGAGAAGACTTTTATAACAAAGTCATTGAACAATTTTGCAGAAAAACAAGAAGAGCCGAATTTCAGTTTAAATAATTTTAGGAATTGAACAAGGTAAGTAATAAATAAATGCTTTAAACCAATAATATACAATTTAATACTGTATATTCCAGTGCTTCATGTTTTTAATAACTGGTGGTATCTTGTAAGTCATAATTGTCAATGTTTTATGGTTGGGATATGGGCATAAATTTCTCAAAATTATTTGTTCATAATAATTATTCCTATGCTTTGTACTGAAGTCATAGCATTAATATAATATTGGTTCTATCCTCGGTTACTACATAACTCATAAGAATACCATAAAAGACAAAATACAGCTTATCTAATATGTACTACACTGTAATGCATGTGACTGCATGCATAAGTAAAATTACCACGAGCCGCCACTGATATTATATATATATATATATATATATATTATATATATTTATTTATTATTTGTGTGTGTAAAACCACGTTGACAGATCGTCATGGCAACACTCTACTTTACTTTCACTGAAGAGTGTCATTGTAGGTAAAAATTTTCTTTTTTCGCTGTCATTAATTGAATTGGTCTTAATAGGGTGTAATTAATGGTAACAAGGCCCAATTGGGTCAATCGTTTGTGTCAGTCACAGAATTGGTCACAAGGGAAGGGGAAGGCTCTAATTCTATTTTTTATTGTAAATATATGGAAAATAGGATGTACGAATCGGTTCTCTCTCTCTCTCTCTCTCTCTCTCTCTCTCTCTCTCTCTCTTCTCTCTCTCTCTCTCTCTCTCTCTCTCTCTCTCTCTCTCTCTCTCATTTAGTTACGAATGTAAGCTATTTTTGTCAGTCTTTTGTTGTTATACTCCCATATACTGTAAGTTAGAAATAACACTATTCTTATATATACATACTATATACCTAAATCCCCAAATAGCACCAACAGTATTGCATCAGGTCGAACTTTGTAAAAAAGTCGGATTTTCGGAGCTATTGAAGAATCGGGACCCCATCCTTCTTTAGTTAGCTTTATAAGGCTAACTAACGAAAATATCATGACCTAACCTAACCATATAGGGTGGATCGATTTTACATTTTTTTCGATTTCCATATTCTAATAGAGACAAAGACTTGCGCATGCATGAGAAAATAGCCTCTGCAAAATCTTAGCTTAATAGGTAATCATCTTCTGCCCCCGGCAGAGCGATGAAAATCATATTTTAGTAGTCAAAAACGTATTTTTCTTATAATTTTTAAAATATTTCAATACGCATCAAATTATTCC
Organism: Bathynomus jamesi; assembly: GCA_023014485.1. NCBI lineage: Eukaryota > Metazoa > Arthropoda > Malacostraca > Isopoda > Cirolanidae > Bathynomus > Bathynomus jamesi. The sequence goes on from JAJOZX010000116.1 coordinate 233,799, forward strand.
TAATAACTATAAAGTCGATGAAAAAGACCTCATATGATCGTTTTTCCAAGCGCGTTGTCCTACGTTAATATCTTTTGCCCCCGGCAACAACGTCAAATGTTGAAAAAATAGGTAATTTATATACATATTTTCAGATCGGCTCTTTGTCTTAAATATTGCATTTATATATTTCCCATAGCATTTATATCGTTGCTTAGGCATGAAATAACACACGCGCAAAATTTTATGACTAGAGTAATATCTTCTGTCCCCGAGAAAAGTCTAAATGTGGATTATGATTACGTTAATGCGATGTTATAAGTACGATAAGTACTAAGTACAGCTCCTCGCTTGCTAATTTTATAAAATTAGCAACCCAGAACTCACCACGAGGAGGTGGCTGTACGTCGAGTTCCACCCTATCCAGCCCCAACCACCCTTCCTTTGGCTGCATGTCGATTTACATACGGTAATCTTTCTTAGAATCAAATCGTGGAATTTTTGTTCGGGAGTGAAGACGGGAGCGGATGAATCCGTCCCTCTCTTCTATTCCACTTACACTGGCAGAGGCTTCGGTTACTAATTTGATGAGTCTCTCGACCGCTTGAGTATGATAAGGGAATAGTGGGATCAGTCCATCAGGCTGGTCTCCCGTCTCAACAAACTCTTTTATTCGGGTATCAGGTATTGTTTTTGTAACGGGGGTTTCGGTCACCTCAGCCGTTTGCCAGTTGATCATTTCGTAATAGTTTTGACTATCGTAGAGCAGCTCAGGCATGGCGAAGGCTCGAATTTCCCCCCTGGTGATTGTTTTGATCGTGCTTTTAATATTCTTCTCCATCCCAATTCTCTTATGTGTTGCTCATCGGCATGTAGCATGGAGATCAAAATATTTTCTGGTGAGCAAAGAAAGAATTTCTACGGAGGACTTTGTTGGCGATTGTCTTAGATCTTTGAGGCATGGTCTGAGAGAAACGCATCATTTCGAAAAAATGTTTTGCGCCCTCAGTGAAACTGGAGTTTTTCTTTATCTTAAACCAAATTAGTGCGTAAACTGTCATAATGAATCGCACAATTTCGTTGAAGGTGCTGGAGGGTTCACTGTTGAAACATAGAGGCGCAGAAATCTATTTGCTGTTGTCAGCTACCTGGAATGCGCCATCTTACCTGGATTTCGAGCCGCGAGAGCTGAAGAGCAGCTACCGCTCGACACTGCTCTGTAGATGCCTAACAAATATTTTGGTCAGTGCTCAACTCGGCATCATCTCTGTCAATGTCGGGAGATGGAATGGCATCGAATTCTGTAATTGGAAGTTTTTTCGCAGTCGTTCAGTTGTTTTCCAACTGGTCCAGTAAAGCCCACTGGCATTGGCCCAGTTGTTTTGCCGTCCAAGTCTTGAATGAGGTGTCGCAGTGATAATTCATTACCGTGTAATAGGCATATGATCCACTGAACTGGCCTTTGTAGTTTCATTTCAATCATACGAATGGCTCCACCCTTTCGACTGGCGCGTCAGTGGCAGCACTCACCAGAGATGACCTTTAAACCCTAGCCTAGAGTCATAAAATTTTGCATGTGTGTTATTTCATGCCTAAGCAACGATATAAATGCTATGGGAAATATATAAATGCATTATTTAAGACAAAGAGCCGATCTGAAAATATGTATATAAATTACCTATTTTTTCAACATTTGACGTCGTTGCCGGGGGCAAAAGATATTAACGTAGGACAACGCGCTTGGAAAAACGATCATATGAGGTCTTTTTCATCGACTTTATAGTTATTAGGAATAATTTTGATGCATATTGAAATATTTTAAAAATTATAAGAAAAATACGTTTTTGACTACTAAAATATGATTTTCATCGCTCTGCCGGGGGCAGAAGATGATTACCTATTAAGCTAAGATTTTGCAGAGGCTATTTTCTCATGCATGCGCAAGTTTTTGTCTCTATTAGAATATGGAAATCGAAAAAAATGTAAAATCGATCCACCCTACTAACCAATCGTCAAGGAGGTACAGTTAACCTAACGATTGGTTAGGTTAGGTCGTGATATTTTCGTTAGTTAGCCTTATAAGCCTAACTAAAGAAGGCTGGGGTCCCTATTCTTCAATAGCTCCGGATTTTCTTGTATGACCTATTTTTTGAGGTTAGGTTAACTCAGGTTAACCTAACCTAGCCTAAAATAAGTCGGAGAATGTGTCTGAGGAAGCATAAAAAACTCATTTCATTTCGATTTTTTAAGTTAAAATCCTAACGCTGCTGAAAGAACTTTCTTATGTACCCCCCCCCCCCCCCCGCCCCTCTCCCCCTACTTTAACACGAGTAAACGTGATTAAAAATTTGAAAATATATAACCCATTTATTCGACCTCGTAAGTAAAAAGTGGTCACCGACCAAAATTTACACAAATGTTCGACCAACTTTTGTATTTCTGACATATATATATATATATTAGTGATGTAGCGGTTGTCATTTTTCATAGCTCTGCGGTTGCGGTTGCGGTTATGTACCCTATAACATCATAATATTACCTAAGAATAAACAACACAATAAAATATCGTGTTTTAGCCACACTTTTTACAGTTTACAATATAATGACTATAATCTAAACTGTAAAAAGTGTGTCCAGGATGCGAGACGAGGACCCAACGCGTTTTGCATCCCACTAACCACTTTCCCCATCCATCGGCCATTCGAAAGTGGTGTATATAATTATAATATACAGGGTGGGTAAAAAAAAAAGTGACCCCTTAGAGGTAAACTGTCATATTAAAAAAAGTAGGGTGACTAGAGCTCCCAAACTTCATAGATGCTTACCTTAGCATCAGGGGCGTATTTAAGGTCTCAAAGTATTCGGTGCAGGTGCTTTTAGGGGTCCGTAACTCAGATATGTTATTGACTAAAAACAATGACAACAACAAAACGTTTATTTCTACATTGCATAATAGCTTTGCATTCAATAACCCTTATACAAATAACACACATATGTAGAAGCAGGGCATAATGTGAAGCCTATCAGGCTTACAAATTGTTATGTTCCATATGCATATGAATTTAAATTAACATTGACAGAGAACACCTTTCAAAAATAAAAAAATTCACATAAACAAGAATTTTGTAAGGTTATGCAAACACTAGCTTCGGACCTTTTCCAGTTTGTGTACCGTTTTTCATATAATTTATTTTTGCTTCTTTTCAGATAAAAATGAGTGATAATATCAATCTCTTTAGTTAGCTTATAAGGCTAACTAACGAATATTACGACCTAACCTAACCAATCGTTAGGTTAACTGTACGCCCTTGACGATTGGTTAGGTTAGGTCATGATATTTTCGTTAGTTAGCCTTATAAAGCAAAATAAATTATATGAAAAACGGTACACAAACTGGAAAAGGTCCCTAGTTTCGAATTAAAACTTAACTAAAAGCAAAGGAATAGAAAACACTAAACCAACGAAGATGTATGAATATATATACATTTTTACTTTGTATTATACTGATATGATTGTGAATCAGAAAAATTGGTCTTCTGTATGACTAATATGAGCAACTTATTGTCTCCATATAACTTGAAGTTGGACAAATTAGTTATAGATATTTTTTTAAAGCAACACAAATATAAAAAAAAATTTTAGTAGTACTTTCCATCTTGCCTACAGTATGAAAATGCACATGCTATAAAATTCTACAAACACTTGTCATATCCCATTTATTTTAACTGAAATTATCTGAAATTAAAACACACACAAGTAAACATCATTGTAAATCAATAAGTAACATAGTAGTATATCTAACATAAGTAGTATATCTAACATAACGTATATTTTGTTAAATAGAATATTTTATGTATATTTTTCTTAATATTTGGATTAAGAAATATTTGGTTTGAATGCAATTGGAGGGACTACCACATTTTTTTCAACACTTTTTTTCAACAGCACGGTTTTATCAACAGACAAAATTACCGGGACTACCGGGACTACCCATTTTATTCAACACACAGTAATCTCAAGACAATTTTATCATTAGATACACTTTTTCCAAAAACTTACCGCATATAACAGTTTTCAACAGCTAGGTTAGTATTGGTATGATCAGGTATGCGTAACCAGACGACTCGTAAGGTTAGGTTAGGTTTCTTTAGGTCTGTTCGCTCGTCTAAATACGACGTAGCAGTAGACATCTGAATCACGGCGCTGTTACCGTCTGAACACATCTATACACTTTTTTCAACAATTTGGCAAAATAGCACCAAATTTCCAACTGTTGAAAAAATATATCAATAGCTGCAAAATATTTATCATAATTACGTACTGTACGTGCATGACATGCGAGGGAATGTTTGATTGGAAATACACACAGCTGACAACTGGAAGCTCGTTTGCTAGGCGGGATGACTCGCTAAGCGATCCTTTCTTCTTTTTCTAACTAAGTTTTTACGTAAACGAAGAGGCGATCGCACTTGATGCTTTATTTTTTTGTTATTGTGCTCGATCTAACCTCAATTTTAATAATTATTTATTTTTGCTCTTGAGGGCCCGCGTGTCAAGGGACCGTCGGTGTATGCACCGACTGCACCGACGTTAAATACGCCCCTGCTTAGCATGTTGTTCGTCTTAATTGATAAGTTGCTCGATGTGTCCCCCTTCCTACTCAACGCAGGCCTCCAAACGTGGACGCCACTGATCAATACACCTGTTTACATATCGTATATCTTTCACTCTATCTGCACATTCCATGAGCACAAAACACCGGATTTTATCGAACCCAATATGTGGCCGGCTAGTAGCCCCGATCTTTCACCACTAGATTATGATGTTTGGGAAGCCCTGAAGTCCAAAGTTTACATCCCTAGATGAATTACGCGAAAGAATTCTGCTCGGCTGGGAGAAGGTGTCTCAACGATATGTAAACAGGTGTATTGATCAGTGGCGTCCACGTTTGGAGACCTTCGTTGAGCAGGAAGGGGGACACATCGAACAACTTCTCAATTAAGACGAACAACATGCTAAGGTAAGCATCTATGAAGTTTGATAGCTCTAGTCCCCTTACTTTTTTAAATATGACAGTTTACCTCTAAGGGGCCACTTTTTTTACCCATCCTGTATATACACGCTATTTGATCCTTATTTCAATTGAATTGCTGGGAGACTGTATTTCAAAAATAAAAGTTTTTCAGCTTTGTCCCCCTTCAGCCTTTTCCTTTTTTCATCGTAGATGATCCCTGCTCCACTAAATAATTGTTCACTAGGAACACTTGAAGGAGGACATCCAAGATATGTCCGAGCCAGTTTGCTCAAATTTTTTTATTTTTTTTTATTTGACCTCCACCAAGCCAAAGCATCATCTTCTTGTCCAATCCTTTTCTCTGTGATATTTTTCGATCATTTTTTGCGAGTCTCTGCTTGACTCAATTTCGGTCTCGTCATCACTACTAGAAGTCAATAGAGCACTCATTTGAGTCCATTATTGTTACTGATTTACTCGTAGAAGCTGATGCCTGGCCTAAATCAAGCAATGGTTTCTTTGCCGGTGGTTCACTGGCTGTCTCCGAGTCCGATGATGTTTGAGTCTCGTCTATTTCAAAAAGATATCTTTGTGATGAAATGGACATGTAAAACGGAAAAAAATTTTGCTTTGTACCTTGGATCCAAATAGGTAGCCAAAGAATACGTGTCATTTGCTTCTAGGCCATCAAATCTCCTTGCTAGCTCTGTGCTCATTATCTCCTTCATTGTTTTGATTTCACGATCAGCTTCAGATTCACCACTTCGAGGTTGCAGCACATTTTTCAAGGAAACGACGAGGGGAATAACCTCAGATAAGGAAGAGGTGGAACTACTCAATCTTTTTGTGATATCATCGAATAGCTCCAGCACAGCCACACAGTTTGACAAGAGTGAAGTCGACGTTAGTGAGTTGTTGCATTTTGGAATTAGCAGCGCTATATAATAGACTCAGCGGTTCCTTCAACTTAATGTTCTCTGCATCATGTGATGAGTGCTGTTCCACCGTGTGGCGACATCGTGAATGACTGTAAGTTCAGGTTGATCTAAGCGTTTCTGAATTTGTTTTTAACTTATCCTGCGCCACCGTAGAATGACTGAAATGAGTGGCGATAGATCGAAGTTTAGCTAACAAGTCACTGAGAGATTTTTGTGAGGATAATCCACTTTTGATTACAAGTTGCAGTTTATGAACAGTGCAATCGATATTATTGACGTCAGTGAGAAACAAAGCTTTTATCATGTTTGCTCCTGAGTCGCACATTACACAATGGATGGATGAATGGGCAATATCCCACTTCTGAAGCATCTGCTCAAATTTTTCTGACAAATATTCTCCAGTGTGGCGATCTTCATGTGGCATTACGCTGAGCACCAAATTGGTTCTCTTGAAGTCTTGATTCACTGCATGGCATGTCAAAGAGAGTAAAGACACTCCAACAGACGCGTCTGACCATGCATCCGTTGTCATTGATACTTTCGAATCTTTTAGAGGCTCAAGAATTTTGAACACTTTCTTTGAAACAAAGTCATAGATATCGTTGCACACAAGATCAGTGTAGAACTGACGCTCTTTAACTTTATACTGTGGAGCTATTTCAGCCATGAGTCTCATGAAACCTAAGTCCTCAACGTGGCTGAATGGCAAGTCATGCATTATCATCATTTCGGCTATGCGATAGTCCAGTGATTTTGATTTGGAATGATTCACATCCCAAATTTTGACTTTTTCGAAGCAACTTTCAATCGTCTGATTCTGTTCTTTCACTGCACACTTCATTCCTGTAGGGGTGGAAGAAACACTTTTGATTCCTTTTTCTTGTTTGACTGTTCATTAGCTTCATTTTCACTAGATATCACTTCATTATATTCCTTCTTGTGCATTGAACGCAGATGGTTTTTTAAGTTAATGGTACTCCTTTCCTTTCGTGAATAGTTCTTATTAAATATGACACACTTCTCTACATCGTTTGACACTCTCGAGAAGTACTTCCACATTGCACTCGTAGCTCGCTCCATGATGGTTGCGCCACAGTCTAACACTTTACTATGTAATGGGTTGAAGCACGTAACGTTACAAAGGTAGCGACGGAGAGCTAGCGCAACACAACCACCCTCACTCGTGTCTGAACAGATACTGAAACTGGTGTTTTAGTTTAGTTTGTAACTTGGTAGTGAAGGTTGCCTAATTTCTAATAAAAAAATCGAGTGTTTTTATCTTTTTTTATCAACAGTAATTATACATCATTGCTTTATTAAATATAATTAAAATAATGCTTTTCTAGCCACCTAGCGTTGATAAATGTAAGTTATTAAAGTTATTACATAATGCATCTATCCATCCAGTCCAAGTAGCAATTCTAGACATGTCACAATTAGAGCGTAGCAAACTGTTACTTTTTTGCACCCTTGAGTGAAGGTATGACCGCATGAGGCATGACAGGAACAGCATTTGGTGACGTTTATAGCATTTATAGCCATTACACTAGCATTTATAGCATTTGGTTGCCCTAGTAAGAAGATATTGTCAAACAACCGCACTGATAAATGCGATTGCGGAGCTGAGAATATGTGCGATTGCAGACAGCCGCTACATCACTAAACACACACACACACACACAAACACACACACACACACACACACGAGTTCAGCTTAAAGGGAAAAGAGAGAATCCTTTGATATTTGAGATTTCAGAACTGAGATCAAATGTAGAATTTTTTTGAGATTTATTCAGTTGAAAATAATGTTAGAATAATCCCGAACAAATCTCGGAATAATTCTAAACTTGAAGAAGTGAAAATGAAAACAAGAGATTTTATCTACATAATAATCATATAAATGGAGAACGTTCTTAGGTCATTTAACAAAAGTTGGTTTCACTTTCATGTTACACACGCATAGTGTGTGTGTGTGTGTGTGTGTATCGGGTGTCCCCAAAAATGTCCTTATTTCTAAATAAATGTTCTAAAGTAAAAGAAAAGGAATCTAGACACAAAGACAAATACAGGGTGAGCGAAAAGTCCTTGTGCACCTGCAAGACGTGTAGTGAACCTGTACCTGCCCTATTTTGGAAGTGGACAGGTACACACGGACTTTTCGCTCACTCTGTATAGTAGGTACATAAAACATAGATGTTTATTAACCTTAATTAAAGGTGTTCCTTGTAATCGCCATTCTTTTTCTAACACAATATTCAACCTGACACAAATGGTTGACATAATTTTTTGAAATAGCTCAGCTGGAATGTTGTTGATTACCTCATCGACTTTGGTCTTTAGGTATTCGAGTGTCTTAGGTTTGGTAAATAGATCCTGTCTTTTAAGTAACCCCACACAAAAAAAGTCAGGGGGTGTGGGGGAAGTGAGTACGGGAACCATTCCACTGGCTCATAAAGGGAGATTAATCACCTGGAAAAATGCTTCCTCAAAAAGTTGAGAATTTGACAAGCAGTGTGTGGAGGTGCTCCATCCTGCTGAAGAATAAAGACTCGGCTTTCCTTAAAGGATATAAAGACTTAAAGACTAGGACTAGTAAAGCCTTCTATAGCCTTACTAGGCTATAGTCTTTAAGTATGAAATGGTGAAAGAATGGTTTTACTATACTAGATTTATTAGTTATTAAATAATGGAAGATTAGAAATGTAGAGGTAGATGGGGAATAAAACCCTATAAATGTAGAGGTAGATGGGGAATAAAAACCCTATAAATGTAGAGGTAGATGGGGAATAAAAACCCTATAAATGTAGAGGTAGCTGGGGAATAAAACCCTATAAATGTAGAGGTAGCTGGGGAATAAAACCCTATAAATGTAGAGGTAGCTGGGGAATAAAACCCTATAAATGTAGAGGTAGCTGGGGAATAAAACCCTATAAATGTAGAGGTAGCTGGGGAATAAAACCCTATAAATGTAGAGGTAGATGAGGAATAAAACCCTATAAATGTAGAGGTAGATGGGGAATAAAAACCCCAATCTGTTACCTTTCTGAAGAAAAAACCTCGGTAATAAAATATACGGGGTGTCCATAAATTATTCACCCCATTATATGCCTTAATAAATTCGTTATTATAGGAGCTATCTTAAAACGGTTTGCGGCAATTAATAACACAACTCAAGAATTTTTTTTCTTTATTTCGCAGAACATCCACTAGGGGCACAATGGCGACAGTGAAGGAGAAAGCAATGTGTGCTGTGGATGTGGGAAACCAAATCTCCAATTACTGTACAGAGACGTTTTCAGGAGGAATATCAGAAAACTCCAACAAAGCAATCACTCAAGCGATGGCTGAAACAATTTCAAGAAACTGGCAGTGTGCTACATCAGAAAGGAGCTGGTAGGCCTAGTGTGTCTGAAGATAAGATAGCAGGAATTCAGGAGGCGTTTCCGAAGTCCTACAAAATCCATCCGCCGAGCAAGCCGAGAACTGCAAATACCGCGTTCAACAGTGCATAAAGTGGTTCACAAGAGGTTGAAACTTTATGCCTACAAATTGCAAACCTTGCAGAAACTTCTACCAAATGACAAACCAAACGGATACAGTTTGCTGTTGACATTCTTGACCGTATTGATGAAGATGAGCATTTTTTGAACAATGTCGTTTTCAGTGATGAAGCGACATTCCATCTGTCTGGTAAAGTCAACAGACACAATTGCCGTATATGGGGATCAGAAAATCCGCATGAATTTATTGAACACGAACGCAACAGTCCCAAGATAAACGTTTGGTGTGCTCTCTCCCATAACCGTGTGATTGGACCATTTTTTCTTCCATGAGAACACACTGAAGGCTACAAATTACCTAGATATGCTTGAATGGTATGCTGCACCTCAGCTTGAGGATATGCAGCCCCGTGTGTTCTTTCAGCAAGATGGGGCACCGCCACACTGGGGATTAGAAGTGCGGAGGTTCCTCAATGAAAAGTTCCCTTCTCGTTGGATCGGCGAGATGGCCCTATTCCATGGCCTCCTCGTTCCCCGGATATCACGCCTCTGGATTTCTTTTTATGGGGCTACACAAAGGACAGAGTGTATGCAAAGAAGGTTAATAACATCACAGAATTAAGACACCGGGTTGAAGACACATTAGCTTCCATCACGCGAGACATGCTTCTTAATGTTTGGAACGAAATCATCTATCGCCTTGATGTTCTGCGTGTTACCAATGGGGCTCACGTGGAGGTTTACTGAATTAAAACAAAAATTTCTTGTGTTATTAATTGCTGCAAACCGTTTTAAGATAGCTCCTATAATAACGAATTTATTAAGGCTTATAATGGGGTGAATAATTTATGGACACCCTGTACATCCATTAAAAAATAAGGACAAATAAAGATAGGGACATTTTGGGGGGGAACACCCAATATATGTATATATATATTAGTGGTGGACCGGATGTCAGTTTTTCAACATATGCGGATGCGGATCTTTAATTTCAATATATGCGGATGCGGGTATTTAGTTATCTATCAATATAATATAGAATTATGAATATATGACATAATTTTTCAAATTTCATGATATTACTATTATGGCAGGCAATGCATAAGAATTAAAATTAATGTTTCATTATGATAAAAATAATAACTTTCTCAAGAGTTTCAGCCACAGAAAATTCAATGGAACAAGTTTCATTCAATTTTCTGGGTTACCACCTATTTATATTTTCAGGTTTATACTTATATTTGTTTGTTCATTAGTAATTAATACTTTACATGAAATGTGCATGACTGGGCCTTATAAGCTACTTTATAAGCTAATTTAATTGTAATTTGCATAATTTATTAGAGGAAATATCCGCATAATATCCGCAGTCAGAAGTGCGGATGCGGATGTTAAAAATGATGCGGATGCGGATATCCGGTCCACCACTAATATATATATATATATATATATAATAAATAATCTTGCAGTTTAACGTCTCAATTAAGTGTACGGGCGAGGACTTTGTAATTTCTGTCCACTCGTGGTGGGTCTGGTTCAGATTACACGTTGAACTGCAGTCTAAAGCGGAACAACAAGCTGACCTTCGTCAGAATGACAATTCGGGCAGAAGCAAAACCAAGATTAATGAAGGTTATACTCGTATGTCCTGCCATAAAGCTTAGCATTGTCATATATATACACACACACAGTATATATATGTATATACTGTATATATATATATATACACACACAGGGTGTTTCATAACATGTGGGACACACTGTCAGGATGGATCATGACCTGAAAACAATGAAAAAGTTTATATAAACAAAATGCCTGAAATCGCTTTGTTTCAGAGTTACAGCCCGTTATGTGTTCCAGCAGTATCCGCCTTACCTTTAAAGGAAGTGCTCAAAATGACCGCCTTGCGCTTGAATACACGCCCTGAACACGTCTCGTCATAGACTGCCTGACGCGTTCAAACATTCCAGGTATTTGCAAAAAACTTCTTTTTTCTACGTGAAGGTCAAATATGACAATAAAACCCACTCTAATAGACAGAGTTTATTTCCACAACAGTTTCGACGCCCACTGGCATCCTCCTCGGGGATACAGAAACATGAGTTTCTGTATCCACCCGAGGAGGATGCCAGTGGGCGTCGAAACTGTCGTGGAAATAAACTCTGTCTATTAGAGTGGGTTTTTATTTTCATTCCAGGTATTGCTCGGATTTTCTGGCATCCTTGTTCTAGACGTTGGCGAAGCAGTTCAACGTTGTCAATGGGTGTCACGTAAACGATGGATTTCAGATGACCCCACAGGTAAAAATCGAGTGGATTCAGGTCCGGGGAGCGAGCAGGCCACGCAATGGGTCCTCCACGGCCTATCCATTTATCAGGGAAATGGCCATCCAAATAGTCTCTGGCTACTCGACTAAAATGAGGCGGAGCGCCGTCATGCATAAACCACATACGACGTCGGACACCAAGAGGAACTTCATCTAGTAAATCGTTTAAATCATTCCTCCATGCGATTCAGGACCCGCTTCTCCAACTCAACAGTTCTGGCGCTGATTGGTCTACCACCATCTGAAACGCGTTTGTTGAATGATCCTTGTATCACCAAGACGCTCGTCTATTCTCTGAAAGGTCTTCTTATCTGGCAGACGGCGATTCGGAAACCTTTCCGCATACAGACGTCTTGCTGCGGCTGCATTACACTCGGCAAGTCCATACATGAGATGCATGTCTGCCATTTCTCTGTTTGAATAAGCTTCCATTCTCACTTCAAATGCACACTATCACTGAATAGCACACAAACTTTTAAGGTTTTTTTTTCACTGGACTGCACTTATTCACGGTAAGAAGTTACGAATACGAACAGTGAAACACCGCGATGCACCTCTGACTGATTGATGGCTCTGCACTCAACGATATTAAAACATGTCATAGAGTGTACAAAACATTACAATCGGCAAGGCCATACATGAAATAAATCTCGTACACACTCACAAACATTGTCGGCAAGCAGTGTTTGTAAACAGTTTGCGGAAAGAATTGCTGGAACACACAATGGGCAAATGGGCTGTAACTCGGAAACAAAGCGATTTCGGGCATATGTTTATATGAACTTTTTTCATTGTTTTCAGGTCCTGAATCCATCCTGAAAGTGCGTCCCACATGTTATGAAACACTGTGTGTGTGTGTGTGTGTGTGTGTGTGTACCAGTGTCACTGACGTCCCATCGTCACTGACGTCCCATCTCACTAAAGTATTTGAAAGAATAATTAGAGAGAAAATCTATGACTTCTTGGAGACACTGGAGAGATTCAATAAGAACCAGCACATATTCCGATCAGGAAGATCATGCCTATCACAACTTATAGAGCACAAAACAATATCCTAGACGCACTTGAAAACGATGAAAACTACAATGTCATATCCACAGATTCTGCTGAAGCGTTCGACAAATGTCATCATAGTATGATAGCACAGAAAATGAAACATATGGGAATAACAGGCAAAGTGGGAAAATTCGGAGAAGCAAGAAAACGACAGAATTAGGCAGAATGTGTTATGTTCCCAATCTAAATGTCAGACAAGGGACACCCTTATGTCATTATTATCGGTGGGTGATCGGCCCTTAGGTCATTTACCGACTTGGTGATTAAATCCGTTGGTTTTCGATACAGAGTTTAGATACACTATGTATTAATTAACTGTGCTTGTTTATATCACACACACACACACACACACACACACCGTTACAAGGAAAAGAAGTATCTCAATAGGCCTTGCGGCCCATACTGAGGAGGTACCAATGGCAACGGGTGCCACGGAAAAATTCATACACCCTCAAATAGTGTGCAAGATTTGGTCTAACCTTTTCTTGAAATGATCCACAAAGGAACTGTTCACAACTTCTGAAGGTAGCCTATTCCACGTGTCATAGATCTTATAGGTAAAGTAATTCCCACACAAATTAGTGCTAAACCGTTTCAAATCCAACTTCCAACCATTGTTGCGAGTTGAGTTATCATTTAAACTAAACGTGCTTCTAAAATGGACATCGTCGAACCCGTGTAAGAGCTCGAAAACCTCGATGAGTTGACCGCGCAGCCTCCGAGTTTCCAGCGAAAACAAATTCAGGGTGCGTAAGCGTCGATTGTAGCCCATATGCCTAACAGAAGGGATTAACTTTGTGGCCCTCGCCTGGACTCGCTCCAGCCCGCCGAGAGAGAGAGAGAGAGAGAGAGAGAGAGAGAGAGAGAGAGAGAGAGAAGGAGAGAGAGAGAGAGAGAGAGAGAGAGAGAGAGAGAGAGAGAGAGAGAGAATTAACTAATTAATTAATTCTGACTACACCTGTGCCATGCGTCCCAATCTGTTATCGAACAGGAAAAAGGTAAATGATTATTTTCCAGATCAGTTGAACAAAGACTAATTAATTAAGGTCGTACTTTTGTCCAGGTAAATTTCGCAAAGATAATGAGTATAATGGAGGGCTACGTCATAGCCAATGTTGATCAATGACGGTAAGCGTCATTGGGTCGGATGATGGCTGGATGGGTGACCGTCCTCTGCCTCGAGACCAAGAAGCGACCCGTTTCCGATCTCACGTAAGACTGTACGAGTGTACGTCCCCCCTCAGTTATATGGATTGTGCATTTTCCCATTTTCCGAAAAAAATTGAATTCGGTTGAAACTATACCAAAATCGTCACAATGGAGAGTAATGAAAGAAATATAAACGCTTTCAATGATATCGATTTTAAATAAGGAGATATTTAACCCTTTAACGCCGGAATTGTTTGTAGTGTTAAGTTATGAATACGTGTATTTGAAAGGTTACCAATATGTGGCGGTCGTCCTTTTAGGGTTAATATATGGCAGTGTAAAGATTGGAAAATGTCCCATAACTCCTAAACCGTTTGGAGTAATTATTAAATATTTTACATTTAATACCTTTATATTAATGCCAACATCCGTGGAAAATTTCAAGACAATCCATAGTGTTTGGTATTGGACGAAATATTGAAAATTTCGAAGGCTTAATTAGACCTTAGATGTTGCCAAGGAAGTTAAACAACCCAATCATTCCATCGATCACAATTGGAGATTTACTGTATTTATGTTCGGTGAATTTCGTAAACCAAAGAACTTTCCACATTAGGGACAGGTGAAACACTTCTTTGGGCTAAGTTAGGTAACGTTTGAGTGCGTTAAGTTATGCTCGGTTAGAATATAGTCGATTAAGTTTGGCTGTAATTTAGTTAATAGCAGTGATGTAGAACTCGAGATCGGTCTCGAGGCCCTGTTTTCTGGTCTCGTTCTGGGTCTCGGGTGCTTAGATCTCGATGTCGGTCTCGGTCTCGGTCTCGGCCATGGTGGTCTCGACTACATCACCGGTTAGTAGTGTGTCGTGATTTTGACTTATTGTTTATTTTGGGGAGTATCACTATGAAGAAAGATCTTAAAAACTGTAGTGGGGCGGGAGGGGGGTCCAAATTACTACGAAACGTTTGGCGACTGTAACGTCTTCCTTGAAATCCATTTTGACCGATGACATTTTCTTCGTAAACGAATTCGTCTTTTGAGAAATTCGCTCGTTTTGGCGAAACGGAGAATTACCTCCTCTCCATCAGCGTCCAATCATTGGTTTCGAGGAGAGGAGTCACAATTTCGAGTCTTGTTAAAAAAAAAAGGGGGAGGAGCTTAAATTTAGGGATTTACCAGAATTCGTTATCATTTAACCTTTGGTTAGCTTCCGCCCGAATTGTTCATTCTGACGAAGGTCAAGTTTTTCATTCCACCTTAGACCTACAGTTTAACGTGGAATCCGAACCAGGCCCCACCAGCAGCAGCCCAGCGTTTTAACCACAAGGACACCCAGGTACCCATTTATATACCAACCACTTTCTTTATTGTGTGGAAGGATGAACAGCTGGGTTTTGTTGCGCGCCGGCCGCTGTCACTGGGTCTCGAACCCGGGGCCGATGGATTCGTAGGCACTGACGCTAACCACTATACCATCGAGGCGCATCCCTTGACAAGATTTTAATTAACCTAACCTAAGAGTTTAATCTAACTTAAATTAACCTAACCTAACGTAACCTACCTTAACATTTTAATCCAGCTTAACTAGGCCTAATCTAACCTAAAATTTTAATGTAGTCAAACCTGATAAACCTATTGTAGCCAAAATAAACTTATCTAAATGTAGCCTAACCTTGCTAGACCTAACCTAACATTACATAACTAGAACTAACCTAACCTAGCTAACCCTAACATAACCAAACCTATCCTAACCTAAATTAACGTAAATAAATCTAACCTAAATGGACCTGAAATAACTTACTGTATATTTAATCTCACATAAACTAGCCAGACCTAACCTAATTAGAGTTAATCTAGCTCAACTAGACCTAATCTAACCTAACCTAGCGTGCTGTATTGATGTAACACGATCATTATAGCCTATTCTTATTAAAATGATCGTTCTAGAAATCTTTTGCAAATACATTTTTGACGTAATTAAAAATATTTGATGTAATTAAAAATATTTGATGTAATTAAAAGTATCCTTGCAGCATTTTAACTAATATTTCAACTTCAACTTCAGTATTATGCTACTAAATGTTAATTAATGTTTAATATCTGGTTTCAAGTATGATAAATTAAGATTATAATAGAGATGTCACGACCAGAATTACTGATAATTACATTTTACGATTATTTCAAAATTTAATGTAATAATTTAATGTAAAAATTCCTTTCCTTTCAACGTTTCGGATGTTCCGTGCGATGATTTCTCATTTCAAGGAGGTCAGGTTTGTAGGCAACAATTCCAGATGAGCCGGGAGTACCTGACTATATGAATTGGAGAGCGCAAGAAACCAACTCTTTATTTCACCAGACCAACTCAAGAGGAGGGGCACTCCTATTGAGTTGGTCTGGTGAAGTAAAGAGTTGGTTTCTTGCGCTCTAAACTTCACATAATCAGGTACTCCCGGCTCATTTGGAATTGTTCTGAGTTTGGCGCCAAGTCCTTTTAAAGAAGATATCCACCGCTACCACACACGCGTTCCTTAGTTCCTTGGGTAGTTGGTTAAACAGTCTTGGTCCTCTCACAACACAACTATTTTCCTTCAGGGTTGAGGATGTTCCCTATCCAGCCTTTAATTTGGGAACACGACACAGTCTTCCTTTTCTACTTTCCACCGTTGTTTGGGGAGTTACGGGGTTCAGAGTAAGATTAGGAACTAGTTCCTCCATTATTTTCCAAGTGTAAATAATAGTGTACCTCTCTCTTCTCCTTTCCAGTGAATATAGGTTTAATTCGCGTAACCTTTCCCAGTAATTTAGTTGTTTGCATCCATGGATCTTGGTGTGAAGCTTCTCTGAATCCCTTCTAGCTGAGTAATGTCTCCTTTTTTAATTGAGATGTTCCCAAGACCGAGCAAATCGGTGTTTTTAGCAGGGACTCATTATATTCGTGTCCATTCTTTTAAATTCCTCTATATATTATTATCATCATCATCATCATCATTGGTCTTAGTCTTTTGCAATAGCTATTTAATCTTTGTGATTATATATATATATATTATATACACAGGGTGTTTCAGGTCAACCCTAAAATATGGAAATTGGCGGAATTTGTCGTTTGTATTTGGTATTTTCTATTTTTAGGGTCGACCTGAAACACCCTGTATATATTATATATATATATATATATATATATATATATATATATATATATAGGGTGTCCATAAAGCCACGCATCATAGGAAAATAAGCAATGTCTGTATTTATGTCTCCATCAGGCCAAATATGTTGAGGAACATTCCAAGAAACCTGCTTTTTCGTTTACAAACATGTTTTGAGATTGGTGAGAATCATTTCGAACAAATACTCTAACTATATAAATAAATGTATTTTCCTATTATGCGTGACTTTATGGACACCCTCTATATATATATATATAATCACAAAGATTAATTATTAGTTGAAAATTGCTCTCAAGAAAGACTTGTTAGCAGCAAAACGCAACGCTACGTTCGTAATGTCAACTTCCGGTTAAGAGCATAAGAATTTTTTGTTAATATTTAATGACATTTTCCAAATTCTTTAAAAGCGAAACGAGGTTAGATCAGATCAGATCAGTCATTTTCACTGAAAATCTGAAATGTAGTCTGAAATGTGAAATATATTTACATTAGGTTGAACGTAGACATTTTGAAATTCGATTTTGTCCATGTAACGCTTTATTTTAACCCATTGGTAGAATTTCCTACCAACAAAATTGTTTGTCAATTATTGCATCACTTTTGCATCACGTCATATCAATGACTCATACCAAAGATCGCGTGAATACAAGAAAAAGTGATGCAATAATGACGGACAATTTTGGCGGTAGGAAATTCTACCAATGACCACTAATTGGGCACTAATGGGTTAAGTGTGGGTGTACCTGAAGTGAAATAGAACATTTCGTATAACTCTATTTTCTATAAACGCTTCTCGTAAATGTCCTGTAAAATATCTTGTAAATATTCTTTATAAATCTTGTAAAACTTTCGTCGACATCCATTTATTCAACAGATAAATTCACCCGAGTTCATCCTCAACAGCTTCGTTGATTCCAAAACTAATCGACATTTGGACGTTCAGTCACGTATTCCTTTTGTTTCTGGTGTTTTTATTCAAAGTTGTGGTCGCTTATCTACATAAGGAGGTCACCACAGATGATACAAAACAACAATAACATGAATGAATGATGAAAAGAATGTATAAAACGAGTTCCAAAAGCAGCTCTACCGTCGAGGGTACTGCGAGCTATATATAATATATATATATATATATATATATATATATTATATACAGGATAAATCAGAAGTCTTGTCTCATAGGTATTTTATTGCAGAGTTATTTATGAAGCAGGATTTTTTGTCATCCAGACAGTAACAGGATGACTCTGAGTCATCCTGTATGTATACATATTTGATATGTAAATGCGTTGCTATGGAACAAAAGCCTTGTCCTGACTATTGTCACGTCACCACTTAAAATGGGGACGTAAAACCCTTAATGTAAATGCGAGTCATTAATAAACCACCGCCATATTTGACTGGAATTGGCGCCATCTTTGCTTCATCTTTGAATTTCATCACTATATTTCGTTAATTAGGATCACTTGAAGATCAGGGCCCCCAACCTTCGTTAGTTAGCTTTATAAGGCTAACTAACGAAAATATCACGACTTAACCTAACCAATCGTTAGGTCAACTGTACGCCCTTGACGATTGGTTAAGTTAAGTCGTGATATTTTCGTTAGTTAGCCTTATAAGGCTAATTAAACTTACTAAAGAAGGCTGGGGGCCTTCAGGTGATCCGTTAATTATATTATCCATTAATGAAGTTAAACTTCATTTGTGAAATATATAATTTTTACGTAAATAAATTCCTTTTGAGTGGAAGCTTCGAGACTACAACCTAAAATTTAATTATTTTTCCCAAACTAGACTTTTCTTCAGTTTAATTTAAAGTTTTTGAAACTGAAGGCGAATTTAAGCCAATTATTCTTCTAAAATTTTGCAGATTTGAACCGACTTAGTTGAACGAAGCTAAAGGGATCTCTCTCTCTTTGTTTTCCTATACTTTATTAGATATACAGTACCTCTGATGAATCTCTGTTCAGGCGTGTACGCTTGCTAAAGCCAGTTTACAACTGTATACAGCATGTGTATTTAGTAATTATTATTAGATATACCTCTGATGAACCTTTATTCAGTCGTGTACGCTTGCTAAAGGCAGTTTATAATTGCATAGAACATCTGTATTTAATAATGAAATTAAGTCATCTATGTATATATTTGTATATATTTGTAAATAAATAAAAACAAAAAACAACAAAATATTAATACAGACAATAATTAGTTCATTATTAAAACCATAAAATACCGCAGATTTAAAGGGTATGGCTCTGGAATTTTCATTTAATATCAGTTGGAACCTATGCCCTTAAAAATATTCAAACATAATTACGGACATTTCTAAGAAATTTAGACTATCCAATTCCTGCAAAAATTAATTTTTTATTTGTATAGAGTTCGTAGAAATGACTGGATCACCTGAAGATCAGGGCCCCAACTTTCGTTAGTTAGCCTTATAAGGCTAACTAACGAAAATATCACGACTTAACCTAACCAATCGTTAGGTCAACTGTACGCCCTTGACGAGTGATTAGGTTAAGTCGTGATATTTTCGTTAGTTAGCCTTATAAGGCTAACTAAAGAAGGCTGGGGGCCCTGATCTTCAGGTGATCCAAATGACTTAATATTCACTGCAAATCATATCACTGCACACTAACATCAGGTAACAAATTTGCGCAGTAATAATTTAAATTTTTGCAGTGATAACCAATTTGCGCAGTAATAATTTAAATTTGTGCAGTGATAACCAATTTGCGCAGTAATAATTTAAATTTGTGCAGTGATAACGAATTTGCTCAGTAATAACTTAAATTTGTGCAGTGATAGCGAATTTGCTCAGTAATAACTTAAATTTGTGCAGTGCTAACCAATTTGCGCAGTAATAATTTAAATTTGTGCAGTGCTAACCAATTTGCGCAGTAATAATTTAAATTTGTGCAGTGATAACCAATTTGCGCAGTAATAATTTAAATTTTTGCAGTGATAACCAATTTGCGCAGTAATAATTTAAATTTTTGCAGTGATAACCAATTTGCGCAGTAATAACTTAAATTTGTGCAGTGATAAATTGAAAATCTGTGCAGTGATAAATTACGTTATATATCCGATATATAACCTAATTTATCACTGCACAGATTTTCAATTTATCACAAATTGGTTATCACTGCACAGTGCACACTAAAATTAGGTATGCTGCAAGTAAAATAACTCGTGTTTGGAAAAGCTCTTATCAACGAGTGATTGCTAAGCAAATTAGTTTCTCTGAAGTAACCTATTCGGTTGTCTGTGATAACACTCCCAAATTATGTCAACATACGCACGAACAAGTAAATTATCCGTAATGACGCAGATTTTGTTTCTATGGTAACGGTGAGTCTTACTAATTAAAGTAGCGATAATATTTCTCGATTATTTGTTTGTGTCCCCCTGTTTAGCTAAAATCATCTTAATACCTAGAATTTTGAGTACTAGCGGTCATCACTAGTACTGACAACGAATTTTAACACTGATACTAGAATATAATAATAATAATAATTTATTTTATTAATTGTAAGGGGTAAACTAAAATAAAATAGAGGAATATTTGTTTCTCCTAATTTTAGAAGCGTTTCCCCTCGAGTCGAGAGGTTTTGGCGAAACTCAAAAATTCCAAAAGATACTTTAAAAGTCAAATACTTCAGGTCATTCTTATGCACCATCTGCTACACGATGTTCCTTATGGCGTTCTTTAACTTACCTCTCTTTTAGCGAAAGGAATAAAAATAAATGAAGATTCATTGACTGGCCCTTTTGAAGAAAATGGACCCTCATCAAGTTGAGGGGCAACCCATCTTTTTTCACATATGAAATGAAATGGAAGCCATTTTTTTCTTTTATTATTTTCAATGAATTCGTATATATATATATATATATTATATATATATATATATATATATATACAGGGTGGCGCAAAAGTTGCGCATCATAGGAATTTTCAGTGTTGATTATAATATATTTTTTTCTTTTACGTAGGGGATGACTGCGAAATTAACAATAGACGAGAGGGTGAGCTTGGTTTTAATGTATGCAATACCAGGTACTATAAATTGATGAATCGGTACAGAATTTAAATTCTGTACCGATTTGGGTACAGAAAGTTTAAAACGTAAAATATTAATATTTTAAAACTTTTCCCTATTGTTCCCGTAAATTATTTTGTTTTTATTTACATTTATTCTTATTTTAAGGGTAAGCCCCCCCCCCCCCCGTTTTAGGGTTTCTTTTATATTTTAATTGTATTCCCTTTATAATTTAATGTCCTAATTTTCAACTTTCGTTGTGGTATTTGTCAATTTTTAAGTTGTTTTAAGTTCATAACATATATATATATATATATATATATATTATGTAAAATAACGTACTGTCGCGACGAAATACGGAGAAGGAAACCACTGTTCAGGAAGGCGTAAATTTTTATTTCTGAACACCAATACAGTTTCGGCTCCTCGCGAGCCCTTGTCAATTGGTAATGACCGTATAAACAGAGAACAGAGTTTATATACGCCTGGAAGTTAATTATCACGAATTAGCTAACTGAACCTTCGCATCCAATTGCAACTTCGTTTTCAAATCTAATAATTATGTTAAGCGTAGAATTGTTGAATCTAATCTTATAGGCTCTATACAAAATTTTAACCTATCCGGTGGTCAATTCTCTTTTAACAAAATTATATGTAATAAAATTAAGAATTTTGTAACATTACCCTCCAAAAATCCACAGGCAACGCGAGTACATCTATCAGGTCAAAGCTTGGTCGGCGGAGGGGTCACTTCACTATCCTCTGAGAAGAGGATGGGAAGGAAGGTTCAGTCAGCTTAATCCCTGATAATTAACTTTCAGGTGTATATAAACTCTGTTATCTGTTTATACGGTCATTACCAATTGAGAAGGGTTCGCGAGGAGCCGAAACTGCTGTATTGGTGTTAAGAAATAAAAATTTACGTCTACCTGAACAGTGGTTTCCTTCTCTCTCCTCTCTCTCTCTCTCTCTATATATATATATATATAGCACTGAACCTGACATTAGAAATGTCGAAAAATCTGCATATTAAATGTTTGTATAGGGTGAGCGAAAAGTCACTGTGCACCTGCAAAACGTGTAGTGAACCCTGTACCTGCACTGTGTTGGAAGTGGACATGTGCACAGGGACTTTTCGCTCACCCGGTATATATATGTACTAGTCTTGTTGTTCCTCATTCGATTCAGGTTTCCACCCCAAAAATCACTTGGATATATTATAGATAGATAGATAGATAGATAGATAGATAGATAGAAAGTGACTTTCGAATGTAGAATGAAACTTAACATCAAGGGTATTACTTTACAGATTTTGCTTTCGGTTAATGGCAGACGATTTTACTCGGTTTTAGAAAAGACCCGTGGGCATTGAGTTAAAGTTGTGTATTAATTAAATTCAAGAGAGAATCATGACAACATTTTAGCATTATTATTTTTACAATATATACACACACCTTGGTTAAACCTTGGTTTTGCTTCCGCCCGAATTGTTCATTCTGACGAAGGTCAAGCTTTTCACTCCATCTTAGACCTACAGTTTAACGTGGAATCCGTTCCACTCTCCACCAGCAGCCCAGCGTCTTAGCCACTAAGCTATCCAGGGTACCCATTTATTTACCAACCAATTTTTTTTATTGTGTGGAGGGATGAACAGCTGGGTTTGCTGCGCGCCACCTGCCGTCAGAGGGTCTCGATCCCAGGGTCGATGGATTCGTAGTCAGCGACGAAACCACTACTACACCGAGGCGGCGCATATATATACTGTATATATATATATATATATATATATATATTATATATATATATATATATATATATATATATATTATACAGAGCTGGGCACTTGCGGCATATTTTGCGGTACTGCGGTACTACCGCACTACCAAACCGGTACCAAACCGGTACGCGGAAATTTGAATGCGGTAGCGGTACTGCGGTACTTTCAGCGATCCTTTGCGTTATGCGGTGCCGGTTTGGTAGTGCGGTAGTACCGCAGTACCGCAGTACCGCAAAATGTGCCGCAAGTGCCCAGCTCTGTATATATATATATATATATATATATATAAACTTTTTTTACTCTTGGCCGGAATATGGGAGAACTTAGCAGAGCGAGTCTACATGACTAGAATAAAAGATGCTCTCATTTACGCGAGATCATCATTCAAAAATGGAAGAGCTTCCACAGGAACGAGTAAATCGAGCCATAGATGAATTCCGGCTAAGATTAAAAAAGTTATTGAAATGTGGAAGGAAAAGCATTTCGAACAATTTTTTTAATAATTTCGGGTAAATTTTACGTTAAAAATTATTTTATAAAAAAAAAAAATATTAAAAAGGTTTAATAATTTTTGCATGTTAAGTAGAAAAATCACTCTTTCGTTAAATGTTGATATAATTTGAATTATTTGATATTTTAGTCTGAAAACTTGTTTGAATATAGATAAATACATATGTTTTATTGTGTAGAAGTTTTATTAAAATAAATGTAAAGAACGACGCTTGTGTAGAAGAGCGTTCCGCACAAGATGAGGAGGGAGAACGAACAAATGAAAAATGAGGTATCACCCGGGAACCGAACCCGGGATCATCCGATTGCCGGTCAGATATGCTATCCACTACACTACACCATGAACCTCGATCAATCAGAAGTCGTAATTCTCCTACATACGAGCAGAAACCAATGCCCTGAGGGGCACCTTCGCTCTTCTACACAAGCGTCGTTCTTTACATTAATTATACTGTGTGTTGTTTGCAGTTAAAATGTATATATGTACGGCATGCGAAGGTGCCCCCTCAGGGCATTGGTTTCTGCTCGTATGTAGGAGAATTACGACTTCTGATTGATCGAGGTCCATGGTATAGTGGATAGCATATCTGACCGGCAATCGGATGATCCCGGGTTCGATTCCCGGGTGGTACCTCATTTTTCATTTCGTTCTCCCTCCTCATCTTGTGCGGAACGCTCTTCTACACAAGCGTCGTTCTTTACATATATATATATATATATATATATATATATATAATTTATATATATATAATATACACCATGTTTTCTGCCTAAATAGGTAAAATTAATTTTTATAAAAAAATTAAACAGTTTGACGTCACAGTAAAAAAATAGTATTGCTTAATTATTGCATACGGTACCAACCAACCGAATTGTTTTTCAAGAGCCGGCCTAGAATATTCTCGAAAGAGATTCGTCTGCTGGATTTTGACGAAAGAACATTGAAATAAGGTTTTAAAAAAGTTTGAAAACAGAAATTAAATTTGGGTACAATAAAATACAGGGTGTTTCAGATCGACTCCAAGAAATATGGAAAATACTACATACAAATTCCGCCAATTTTCATATTTCTAGGGTCGACCTGAAACACCCTGTACAGTTAAAATACATTTTGTATGTTTTTGTCAAAAATACTGTTTTGGATTTTGAGATTTTTTGGGGGGCAAGATTTTGAGGAGAAAAGTTTTAGGAATTTATTTGTTGAAGTCCGAAATTTTTTGTTTTTCTTGGCAGCCGATATTATTGTAAGGTAAAAAATTTATTCCAATTTCATCCGTTTATTTCCCCCCCCCCCCCCCCCCCCCAATTTTTTTTTTAAATAGACTTCTCCAAAAAGATTTTATTTATTTTTATTAACTATTTCATGCAGTTACGTTAGGTTAGGTAAAATATTTCATGCAGTTAGGTGAGGTGAGGTGAGGTGAGGTGAGGTTAGGTTAGGTAAAAGTATTTCATGCAGTTAGGTGAGGTTAGGTAAAAGTATTTCATGCGGTTAGGTCAGGTTAGGTAAAGTATTTCATGCGGTTAGGTCAGGTAAAGTATTTCATGCGGTTAGGTCAGGTAAAGTATTTTATGCAATTAGGTCAGGTTAGGTAAAGTATTTCATGCAGTTGGTCAGGTTAGGTAAAGTATTTCATGCGGTTAGGTGAGGTTAGGTAAAGTATTTCATGCGGTTAGGTGAGGTTAGGTAAAGTATTTCATGCGGTTAGGTGAGGTTAGGTAAAGTATTTCATGCGGTTAGATCAGGTTAGGTAAAGTATTTCATGCGGTTAGATCAGGTTAGGTAAAGTATTTCATGCGGTTAGGTCAGGTTAGGTAAAGTATTTCATGCAGTTAGGTCAGGTTAGGTAAAGTATTTCATGCGGTTAGGTCAGGTTAGGTAAAGTATTTCATGCGGTTAGGTCAGGTTAGGTAAAGTATTTCATGCAGTTAGGTCAGGTTAGGTAAAGTATTTAATAAAAATAAATAAAAATCTTTTTGGAAAAGTTTATTTTAAAATAATGGTGGCCAGTAAACGAAAGAAGTTCCAGTTTGTTTAACTTTCATAATTAGCAACTTGGATTTAACTAAAGAGATTATGCTTAACTCTCCTACACACAGAGTTGACAGAAGTAAATAGACGCTTTCAGTTTTTATTTACCCAAAATGTTTTTATTTGATAATAAAAGTGATTAAATAATAACGGTTTTATTGAATGAATATATTTGGAATCTTGTTGTTTTTTCCCTTTCCCTTATTTAGAGGGGACACACGCGTGTTCTGGCACTCCATTGATGACCTTTCTTGAGGACAATTATTGTGGTATCTATTTACTTTTGCTAACACTCTTATACATACAATATATACATTATAAAAAAAAATTTCCTTTCCCAATGATTTGGGGTGAGAAAGCGGGAATACAATCCGGGTGTAAAGTATAGGAGTTAGTGAAACGGAGAAAAGGCAGAAAGTAAGGGGACACATCCGTTTACACGGGCGTTCCGGTGGATAAACGTCCCCAAGCATGGCAAAATTCCACGCCTGCGGTGTTTCATACGCCATGTTTGTGGTAGCGCTTCCAGGCTTATAAAAATTAAAGTCTCGAACTTACATAATTTTAACAGACCTCCTCCATTCCAACCGACTTGCAACCATTTCTCGTACATTACCCAGATCAACTCCACCCTTCCTCATACAATCATTCACCATGTCCACCACCTTCTTCTAGGCCTCTTTCTCCTCTCTTATACCCTCTTTTCACAACTCTGTCATCTTCCTTTCTTTTAACGTGTCCAAACCACTTCAACACACTTTCCTCAGTTTTCACTTCCACCGATTCCGCACACTACATCTTTCCACAACCACACTATTTCTTACTATCAGTCTGACGCGCGCCATACATATTTCTCGACTTCTCCCTTTCATGTCATGTCTCACAGCCATACAAAAGTGTCCGTACTAACACACACCTTAATGTAAACATCTCACAGCATCTCGATCCAGTCTCCGCTTTCTCACAACCACTTTCAGCGCATCCGCCACCTTTCGTCCTTGATTTATTCTCCTATTAACTTCATCCGAACTCTCACGCAGCATTCTGGACAAATAGCACAGCATCATCCACATACAACAAATTCGACAGGCCCTACCTATTCCCATCATACGCCAGCTTTAATCTTCTTTCTAACATTCGCACTTTCACCTCCCTTATCACTCCATCCATAAACAGATTGAACAGCAACAGAGACATTACATATCCTTGAAAGCACACCAACACTTACATCAAACCATTCACTCAGTTCTTTATTTACTCTCACACATGCACTACTTCCTTCATAGAAACTCTCCACCGCATTCATGAGTCTCCCGTCAACCACACACACACACA
The DNA here is from genome assembly GCA_023014485.1 of Bathynomus jamesi. Classification (NCBI taxonomy): domain Eukaryota; kingdom Metazoa; phylum Arthropoda; class Malacostraca; order Isopoda; family Cirolanidae; genus Bathynomus; species Bathynomus jamesi. Next base: position 260,629 of record JAJOZX010000116.1, read on the forward strand.
CACACACCACACACACACACACACACACACACATATATATACACATGCATACATATATACTCAAGACCTGCCACACTGCTTCTCCACTCACTCTATCATACGCCTTCTCAAGATCCATAAAAACCATACATACCTTGCAATCCCTTTCACATGCTTTCTCAGTTACTTGTTTCACTACAAACGCTTGATCAACACAGCCACATCCACCTCGGAAGCCTCCTTGTTCATCACTCATCAAGCATTCTGAAATGCCACGGACTCTTTCTATTACTATCCTACCATACATCTTCCCAGTGTTGGGCACTAAAGCGTTAATCCGATAAAGTTAATTAACGAAGTTAACTTTTTTTAACGGACTATTAACGGAAGTTAATTTCCATTTATCGTTATCGGACCAGTTAACTTCCGATAACTCGATATTTAGTCTGTTAAAGTCCGTTAACACGTTAACTGCGAGGAGTCATTCACGGAAGATCACCGCTCCGCGAATGAATTCAAACCGCCATAACTTCAGTCTGCCAATTCCGTCCTCTGCCGCAGTGGAACGGCTCTTTTCTCTCGGCAAGGACATCCTGAGGCCCAAGAGGTCAAGACTGGCAGTTGGGCCTAACTTTGAGAAGTTGGTCTTTCTGAAGGGCAACCAGCACATTGCGTCAGTCTTTAATAAATGTGCCTAAAATTTAATTTTACCTTTCAGTTCCCGCCATAATAATTCTCTGGTAAATTAAAATTTAGTTAATGGTTAGTGGTTACAAGGGTTTCAAAACATGTAATCAGTACATTTTTTATTAAAAATAAAAAAAAAGTTAAGCAAAAAAGTTGCAAAACTTGATAAAAATAGTTAAATACCTATTTATTGTTGGATTTGGCATAAATAAACATTTTCTATGGGTTTTAAAGCTTTTTCCTTGATTTTTGTAAATGTTAGTAAAGAAATAGTTATCGTTAACGGATTATCGTTAACTTCCGTTAACTTTGTAGTAAAATTATCGGATTATCGTTATCGGAGTTAAAAATTGGGGTTAACGGATTATCGTTAGCGAAGTCAACTTTTTGGTTAACGGTGCCCACCACTGCATCTTCCCCACTACACTCAACAGACTTATACGTCTGTAATTCTTACATTCACTCCTTTCATTTTCCACAATGGAACAGTTACTGTTTTCTTCCAATCTTCAGGCACATTTCCATTTGTCCACGCACTCTGACATATAGGACGAGATTGTAGACACTAATCGATCAGGGAAATACTCCGGGAGGACGTTAGGCAGGAGGCAGGGAGTGATGGAACTCTCGTTTCTCCTGTCATTGTCCTCTTTAGTTGATCTTTTTCCGTGTCTCACTGCTCTCAAACATACACTTCTCCCTTTATTTCTCGCTACACATACATGCATCTTGCGCACTACATGATTTTTTCAAGTTTAAAAATAAAAAGGGCGATCTTTTTAAGGGCCTCAAATATATTTATTTCGGTTACCCGTTTTCGCGGGTGTTTGCCCTTGAGCCCTCCTTCCTGTATTAAAAAAACACACACACCCAACACCTGCAACCCCTTCAATCCCCCGTGTTTTTCCATTTCTCAGTTTGCGAATAGTTGTTTTCACATCATCCATGTATTTATGTTGTCAGACATTGTCACGTGTCCTCCTAACGCCGCCAAATTCCACCATATTTATTTTTGCACTCCACTCCACTCACTCATCTCTTCCACCGTAATTAGTTTATTTTTGCTTATTTATGAGGTCATTTGGTCTCAATACCTTGTTTATTTTTTCGATAAAGTTTTTGATTAATTTTTCAGTGTATTTATTTTGCGTGACCCACCACCTCTTTCCTTTTTCTGAAGTCACGGTTGCTTTAGTCCATTTAAGTGGAAAGTTACACTTTGTACGGTTTTCTTGACTTCACAATCGTAAGTGTAAAGTTAATTTAAGAAATATTAAAAAAACTTTAGTTTGAAATTTTTTTTTTCCAAGTATTTTTCACTTGATAAAACTTAAAATTTCACTTAAGTGAAAAAAAATAGTTGGAACGAACAAGGAATTAAAACCGAGCGCACACGATCGTCTTACGACTCACGACTCGAGTCGCGTTTAATTTTTAGCGGTCGCTGCAGTGTGTGGGGCTCCCACATTCTGTCAATTTTAAAATTACACACGACTCGTCACGAACCAAGTTGTCAGTCGTGTGTCGCAAGATGATCCTGTGTGCGGCCAGCCTAAGTTCATTAACACGTTTACTTGCCAAGGGGTATATAGGCTATCCGGGTCGCTCGGGCCATTTTGCTTTTTTAGGTTCAAAAAGGTGCCTAATGGTCTAACAAATATAATAATTGATGTTTTTGGCCTTTTAACAACTTTGCTAACCTACAGTTGGTGTTATTGCCTTTTAAAAAAAATTATCAACCGAGGCCACGAGTAATTAAACACCATTAATTAACATATGGTGTCCGCCAGATATGCCTGATAAGCTTCATCAGACAAATATATATATATATATGTCTGATCAAAATTTGCTTCAATTTCGTGGATCCAAATTCTATTCATGTATATTCGCTTTGCAATATTAACGAACGTTTTTTAAATGCCGTTCCTTTTAAACGTTTACGAGTCATAAATTTCACAGTCCATATATATTATTCGCTTCACTAACAGTACCGGGGATAACTTTGGTGACACCCTTAACCCGTTAACTGCGCGAGCGCCAGTTACGAGTCGAGCCAAAACACGGGATACGCAGAGATATTTCGGTTTAAAGTTTAAACCCGTGTTATATACGGGCTGCCCAGAAATGGTTAGAAGCGAGAGGCAGTGATATTACGGGTTGCGCAGCAAACGGGTTAAATTAGGGACAAGTTAATATTATCGACACTTTTTAACTTAATCTAGCCTAGCATAACCCCTACCTAATCTAGCATAATACCTAACCTAACCTAGCCTAGCATAACACTTAATCTAACCTAGCCTAGCGTAACTCCTAACCTAACCTAATCAAAGACCTTATTCAACTATATACAAAACTGACTGTATTTTCCATTATTTATTTCATTATATCGCCAAATGAGTATTAGGCGCCACCTAGCGGATGATGTGAGAATTAAGCTTTACACAAGGACATATTCGCGTGGTTTGGGAGTTTATTAAAAAAAATATCTTCAAAAAGATCAATGCAGACATATACCTTCTAAATGATTGATGGCTCTCTCTCTCTCTCTCTCTCCTCTCTCTCTCTCTCTCTCTCGAGAGAGAGAGAGAGAGAGAGAGAGAGAGAGAGAGAGAGAGAGATTTTCAAAGTGAGAGGATCTTGAGTTGTCTTATAAAAACTCTTTGACCTAACCTAGCCCAACCAAACCTAATTAAGCGTAACTTAACTTGGACCATCCTAATCTAACCAAAACAAGCGTAATGTAACTTAACCAAACCAAGTATAAAATATGCTAATCAGAACTAACTTAACAAGCAAACCAAGTGTAACTTAACCAAAGCAATCTTAAACTAACCTAATCTAACCAAAGCAATCTTAAACTAACCTAATCTAACCAAAGCAATCTTAAACTAACCTAACCTATTCTAGCCAAACCAAGCGTAACCTAACCTATTCTAGCCAAACCAAACGTAACCTAACCACAGGAAAGTGTGAATGATTTTTACTCGTCCTTAATATGAGGTAAAAAACCCTCCCCCTCATTATGGGTCCCCTTAAAGTCCTCCAATTATGGAGAATATTTCTTCGATCAGAAGGGCAATACTTTACGGCTCCTATATTTAAAACTTGACACTACAAAATGGGGAATTTTTACTTTGAAGAAATCCATTATTGGACAACCAAGTAATTATTTACAAAATTTAAGAACGTCCTCAATTTGTTTTTGTAAATCTTCAATATTATAATTCAATTCAATTATTAGAAATTATATTCAGAAAGGATTAGAGAAAAAGCTCTTGTTGAAATTATTTTAACCATTTATTAACATATATTTCAATCAATATACAGTATATAATTATAGTGAGGATATATATATATATATATATATATATATATATATATATATATATATATTATGCAGGAAGTAGGGGGCCAAGGGCGAATGCCCGTGAAAACGCCCCACTCCGTCATAGACGAAGAATAGGATCAAAATCAAGCTCCAGGGTTTTCGAGATGCCTGAACACCCTGCGTTTGAATGGTTTGAGGTCATAGACAGGGGGAAAGATGGATTGAGGAAAGTTGTTCCAGAGTTGAGGGGTTGAGTAGATGAAAGAATGAAAATACCAATTAACCCTTGCGTTAAGGAGTTGAGCAGAAAAGGAATGAGAATGTGTCGTAGTTCTGGTGCTGAGTGCTCTTCTCAAAGGAAGAGGTATGCAGTTAGAGAGTTCAGAAGAGCAGTGTCCATTATAATAGCGATAGTAAAGAGAGAGAGAGGCAATATTGCGACGAAGAGAGAGGGATTGAAGAGAGTCAGTAAGAGGCGGGGAATTGATGAGACGAAAAGCCTTTGATTCCACTCGGTCAAGTAGAGCTGTGTGGGTTGAGCCACCCCACACACGAGTAGCGTACTCCATACAGAGGCGGACAAGACCCCTGTACAGAGAGAGCAACTGAGTTGGGGATGAAGAAACTGTGGAGCCGGTACAGCACACCTAAATCTTAGAAGCTGTTTTGGAATACAGTATATGTGATCTTTCCAGGGAAGATCACGAGAAAAGAAAACGCCAAGAATGTTAAAAGTGGAAGGATTGAGTTGTGTACTGTTGAAGGTAAGGGGATAGTCATGTGGAAGATTGTGACTAGTAGACATGAAGAAATTGAGCTTTTGAGCCATTGAAAGCCACAAGGTTTTGTCTGCCCCAGTCAAAGATAACAGAAAGATCAGAGGTCAGGTGCACCATAGCCGTCCTACACGAAGTATGAAGTGACTGCTGAGAGGGTCGTTATGTGAACCGGATGGAGAAGTGAAGAGTGGATAGGACAGGAAGTGCGACTTAATAGATCATTCACAGATAAAAGGAAAAGAGTGGGCAACAGGACAGAACCCTGAGGAACACTATTAATAGCTTTAATAGAACAGTGGTCATCTACAACTGCAGCTATAGATCGGTCAGAAAGGAAATTAGAGATGAAGGCACAGATAGAAGGATAGAAACCGAAGGACGACAGTTTGGAAATTAAGGATTTGTGCCACACTTTATCAAAAGCTTTTGATATGTCTATCGCAATAGCAAAAGTTTCACGGAAGTTCCGAAAGGAGGATAACCAAGAGTCAGGAAGATATGCAAGAAGATCGCCAGTAGAACGTCCCTTGCGGAACCTATACTGACGATATGAAAGAAGATTGTGAGAAGAGAGGTGGTCAAGAATCTTCCTATTAAGAATAGATTAAAAAACTATAGAAAAGCACGAAATCAATTCAGTTGGAGGGTTGAAAGCGGCCACTCTTCTTTGAGACAGGATGAATGAAAGCGAACTTCCAGCAGGAAGGAAAAGTACCACATGAAAGACAAAGACGAAAGGGTTTGCCTAGGCACGGTGTCAGCACTGAAGCGCAGTTCTTAAGAACAACAGGAGGGACACTATCAGATCGCCTTCCTAGAGTTGAGCCAAGAGAAGGCAGAAGAAAAATATCTTTGGAAGAGATTCTAATTTCAGACATAATTATTAAAGTCAGAGGCAGGAGATGGAGGAACAGCACCAGAATCGTTCAGGGTTGAGTTTTATATATATATATATATATATATATATATATATATATATATGATTGAACTCAGAATGGTCCCCTGAGGTTTTTTCATGATCCACACAGACGGTGCATGGAACAAAAAAAACTTCTGGTTTTGGGAAAATTAAATCCACTATAATCCGAATAATAATGGTAAATGACAAACACTATAGTTTTTTTCTTTTTCATGATGTTAGCCCGACGTGGGCAATGGGTCACTCGCAAAGAGGCCCCAAAAATATAGCTTCCCTCACCAGCTATCTGCAAAGCAGATAGAACCCAGCTTTGGGACAGGATCTAGGGGTTACAGCTACACCTAGCCTACTCTATCCAGAACCTCAATATAAGCAAAAGACTCGTTGCATTCGCGTCGGATTGAATACATCAAAAAAAGGGTAACTATTGTATTTTTAGCCAAAAACCAAACTTAAACCTCAACTGGCAAATTGAGCGTCCACTTTTCAAGCACGTAACATGTCCGTTTCATGATGGGATTGAACTCCAAATGGTCCCCTGAGGTTTTTTCATGATACAGATAGCTGGTGAGGGAAGCTATATTTTTGGGGCCTCTTTTCGAGTGACCCGTTGCCCACGTCGGGCTAACATCATGAAAAAGAAAAAACTATAGTGTTTGTCATTTACCATTACTTATTTGGACTATAGTGGATTTAATTTTCCCAGAAAAGTTCCTTGTTCCATGCGCGGTCTGTGTGTATCATATATATGGTGTCCCAGAAGTCCTGCCCCAAAAGACTAATGCCACGTTGTACATTATAAAGCAGGACATTTGGGTCACACTGTGTATACTGTAAATATGATAAAAAATAGTTATTTCATATATACATATATATATATTGAGAGAGAGAGAGAGAGAGAGAGACACTTTTCGGTTTTCCCAAAAAAAAATTATTTGATAATAAAAGTGAGTAAGTAGTAACTGATTTATTGAATAAATATATTTAGAATCGTGTTCTTTTTCCCCTTTTCCATTACGTAAAGAGGGGACACGTTCTCGCATTCTATTGAGAGGCTTTGCCATTCATTTTTTGTTGAGGACAATCATCGTAATGTGGATTTATTTTTGTCAACTCTCTCTCATATATATATATATATATATATATATATATATATGGATGTCCCAGAAGTCCTGCTTCATCATATAAAACATGATATTAACCTTTGGGGGCAGGACTTTCGGACACCCTGTTTATGCACTTGAAAAAACATTTTCACCCGAATTTCCAAGGAACAAGTTTGAAATGGTAAAAGTTAAAAATAGTGGACAAATTTTTTTTTTATTTTAATAAAATGATCAAGAAATTCCAAATAGCCTTTTATTTTTGTGCAGGAAGGAGGGGCTAAGGGCAAAAGCGCCCCTCCCATAGAAGAAGAATAAGTGGTTTTGGTAAATAGAAATTATAAATAAATGTACAGTATAAATAATAGTTAAATATGGGACTAGCTCGTGTAGCGTATAGACTCATTAGATGTTTGGGCGATTAATTATAGTGGCCGAAGTTCATATTGGGCTCTAAATATATCTAACTTAACCTTACCTAACCTAACTTACCAAAAAAAAAAAAAAAAAACCGCTTACATATGGCTGTATGTTCTTTTGGGCGATTTATTTGGAGCCCAATTATGGATTTCGGCTACTATAATTAATCGCCAAAATAGCTACATATCTAATGACTATACGCTACACGAACTAGTCCCATGTTTAATATGGGAAAGCAAATATTCTATAGTAATTACTATAACCTAACCTACAAAAAATCACTTGCATGTAGTTGTATGCTCTGTTAAAAGTATTGTGGTACCGATTAATCGGCATCGGCCATTTTTTGGGCATCAGCATCGGTCAAATTTAGCCGATTCTCTCACCGATTCTTTGAAAACTTAAAATTTTTATTGGAACACAAAAGAAAATTTATTTTGTGCGACCCCATTTACAGAAAAAGCTTAATAAATTAAGTTAGACATAAATTTACATTTTCTCTAACTAGCTAATCTCTAAATATTATAAACTCTCGTAATCTCCGACTCTATATTAATAATAATTTATATAATTGTACTTTATAATTTATATTTTACACCATCTTATTATGTTGACTTTTTTATTTTAATAATTTTATAAACCCAAAATTTTATATCCATTTTTTAATTCAAATTGGCCAACAGGGACTTGAAAATTTAACGAAAAATTTCGTTGTTGTTTACATCGTTGAAGAAAGAAAATACCTTCAAGATAAGGAAAAACAATTACTTTAAATGTTGGTATTCAATATATGAAAGTAAAATAAAATTATTTTATCATTTTACTGAGTAATAAAACTTTGTAACATAATTTTGTCATATAAGTAACAAATTCTGGTGCTGTATATTGATTGTAAAATGAGCTAAGGAAAAGCATTTAAACAAATTCGTAATGTAAAAATATGAAAATTGAAAGTTTTCACATTAGATCAGTAAGATTTATGAAGGGAATTTATTTTTTTAAATATAGGCAAAGAATCGGCATCGGCATCGGCTAAATTTCGGAATCGGTACATCAATAATTAAAAGTCTAATAAGGAATTTTTTTTTTTATAAAACAAAAAGAAATTGTTCACTATTGTTAACCAGTATTAAATTTTTTCGTTTTTCATTTTGCTTCATTTCATTCTTAAAGAATTCTATATTCTAAGTACGTTCTCTTTTAAGCAAAATGATTTTACAGAGTATACCCTAAATATATAGTGGGTATCATACCCATAAGCCTTACAAGACAATTTAACATTTTTATTAAGTAATTTGAGCTATAAGCTGACTTAAACTACCCTGAATTCATTAGAAAGGTCATATAGGGGGTAAAAGTGCCCTGTCAATTGATTTAACGAAGTGTAACTATGCATATATTACCTTGAAAGTTGTTCCTTGAAATTGAGGTGGCGTATTCTAAGATAAAATGCAGAATTCGTCATATATTACATAAAATAACCCCTTTTTTTCAACCATATCACATATAATTAATAGAAATCTTAATGCATCGTACATCTGACATCAATACAAGTCCGTAAAATAACTTAAGGTATTACAGATTTATTTCTGCTATATATACTATATATTTGAGTATATCAATCACAAATTGTTCACATTCAGTAAACTTAATGGAAACGGATATGTATAATATCTTATTAATTGCCCAAGTAATTAACAATTATATTAGTTACCCCTTAAATATTAAAAAATTTGGTTTTTTTTCAGCGCTCAGTCAACAGAGGGATAACTCTGAACATGTTTCTGAAAATAATTATTCGTTTAGTTAAGCCGAACTAATCTTATTTATCGGTATTATCAATCACAGTGATCGATGCTTCTGTTATCAGCAGAATAGTAGCTGTAGTCTTGGTAGGGATGGCTGTAGTTCAACAGTAGAGGTAATTCTTGCAGGAGCAAGAGAAGTGGTATCCCTTACCTTACCGATGAGCACGACCCCCGTCTCTTTCATTACTCGACAGTTTCACACACATTATGCGTTTTCTCGCTGTCTTCGGTCACGTGACCTGAACTACTTATTTCTGTCATGTGTACTTCGACAGTATTTTCTGTAGCAACGTGACTTTTTAGGTCCAAATTTTCGTTCAAGCGACAGATTTCTTGGCTGAGAAAGCTATTATCTGAAGACATGTCCGTTTGTATGGTGTTTTCGACAAATAACCTGTTCGTTTTATCTATAGCTGTTGAAGTAACATCCACCGTCCAAGGTTTAGAGGCCTTAGAATGGTTATTTGCGCTTGCTGGTCGCTCTTGCTTCCTCCAATGGAAGGATTTGCACTTAATCTGAAAAGGAAAATATATTTAATAATCTTTGTATGTACTTCAATCTGAGTATCAAAAATGTAATGATGAAGTTGTTTAGCCTCCTTCACAACTTTTTAGGTCATATAACGGAGGGGACCTACAGCTTTACGTGGGATCCGAACAATCTAAGGGTCGCTACATAATCTGGACGTGGAGGATGGTCTCCTATCCAACTATTCTCCAGACCCAACGTCATTTAACTTCGCTGATCGATAGGAAGCCGTGTTACGACACTGGACACGACGTAGCCTAGCTGAGTATCTTCTAAAACTGTTGCAATGTGAATTAAGCCTGTTACACACCCCACTCCCCCATTTATTATTTTATTATTAATTTTCAGGTCTTCAACTATTACAGAGAGAACGTTTGGCGCTAATGTTAAATTCGATTCAATAATAATCAAGGGGGGTAATATTATTTAAGGGGGTAATAATATTTAAGTGATTCACTAATACTTAAGGGGATACTTTAATCATGCAGTGGTTCCCAACCGGTTTTGGCTTATGGCCCCCTTAGGAACCTTATTTTTTTCCTGTGGCCCCCATAAGCATTATTTTCAGTAGGTAATATGCAGATTAACTCTATTTTACCAAATAACATTTTCCTGTGGCCCCCTTCAAATGTGCCATGGCCCCCAGGGAGCCATATGGCCCCCGGTTGGGAAACACGGCTGAGTTTAATGGATTCGAAGTTTTTCTCTGTCAACATTGCGAAATATTGTGTCGGACATATTGTACAAAGTTCGGGCAAGATTTATTTATAATTGCATTCTCTTTCGTAGACATGAAGGCTGAAAGAACCAGTTTTTTCGAGACTTGCAAATGTCGAATTCGTTTTGTCTCATTTCGTATAGTTTGGAGTTTATGAAGGCCAGAATGGCTAAATTAATGATGTTCTCAAATGAAGTAGAGAACACCCGCCACATAGCAGTACAACACGATCAATAAACGTAAAAAATTGGCGGAGTAAGTGCATTATAATGCAAATGCCCTTGTCCACTCAAAACTACAGCGTTTCCAGTGTTTCGGACGCGTTCTGCGCTATGTCTGTGATTGGTTGACACACGAAACAATTAACTAATATATATATATATATATATATTTTTTTTTTTTTTTTTTTTTATTGGTAAATTGCGTCCTGCGTCAACCATTCGCCAACATCCTACAAAACGTGTCTGAAAAACGAGAAAAACTGTATTTTGGGTGGGGAAAGGCAATTGCATTATATTGTAGAAGAAAGGAAAAAATAAAAAAATAAAAATATTCGACGTAAAACATAAAAAAAGCAGAAAAGAGAAATTTGTTAGATCGTTCGTGACTTTCTTCAAATGATCAATTACCATTCATGATAAAAAATTCTTTTTCATCAACTCAGCAAAGTAGGCCAAAGGAAAGGAATACGTGTCGTAAGTCGATAAAAGTTTATGTACCGGAAAGAGAGAAAATATCCTTCAAAGACACACCCCCCCCCCAACCCCCAAAAGAAAGAAAGAAAAATTGAGCATTTTCAGGACTCTGAAAAAAAGGTTAATTTTTCCTCCAGTAAATCTTCCAACTCTGAAGATGATACGAATGCAGTGGAATAATAAGATTTTGGCGTCACCAAACGACTAGAAAAGTGATAGACAAGTCTAACTTTAAATTATATCACACACGCTCCTATAGACCTCGTTCACGACGCTGTAATATGAAAATAAAGGTTTCATAAAGTATAAAAAAATATTTTTGTGTGTCCCTTTGCATTTATAAGGAGAAAGAAGTCTTCCCAATGATTAAAACTAGAATGCAGCTCCTATTCTGGTAATATTATCAAAAACTGTAACACTCAAAACCTTCTAATTAGAACTTAAAACTTCTTTCTGAGGGCGCATTCTAGAAGAAATTTTTCCTTCTTTTGTGTATCAAAGCTTCATGTTAGATGATACAATAACTTCTTTTAATGATACATAACTTCTTTAGAAAGAAGAAATTATCTTAAAAACTCCTTTTTGGACTGATTTGAGACGATAAAGGTGATATTATAAAGAGTAGAGATAGGGCTTATAGACTACATAAGTGTGATAAAGACAATTTGTGGTTACGAAACAACTACATATCTCTAAGGCGTGAAGCGAAAAGTTTAATAAAAAAGTCCGAGCGTGATTTTGAAATCTCCATAGCTCATGACGGCAAAGAAAACCCCAAGCGATTCTTTCAAAACGTCAATAATAGGAATCCAGTAAAGAATGTCATGGAGCCGTTGAAAAATTTGACGGAGAGCTAGTTTCTGAACACAAGCAAATGGCTACCCTGCTAAACAAATTTTTTACGTCAGTTTTTTACAATAGAAGATGTAATGAATATCCCTACGGTCATAGACATAATACCTTTTGACAATGGTAATACTTTAGATAATATTGTGGTTAGTGAAAGGGGTAATGCACTATATTGGTACAATGAAATGCATAAATCACCGAGGCCGGATTCCATATATCCCACACAACTAAAAGAATTAAAAGAAAGTATGTTGTGCCGCTAACAAAGAGTTTTAATGCGTCTATTTCTGAGGGGTGCGTACCAGATAATTTCAAGTTAGCAAACGTAACACCTATCTTTAAGAAGGCGATAAAGGTGCGGCGGGAAATTATAGGCCAATCAGTTTAACGTCTGTTGTAGGTAAGCTACTGGAATCAATAATTAGGGATCGTATAGTCGAACACTTAGAAGTGCATAAACTAGTTAGAAATACGCAGCACGGTTTTAGCGAAACAAATCTTGCTTAACTAATCTTTTAGAATTTTTTCAAAAGCGTGGTTAAGTTTACGATAGTCATCGGGCGGTTGATATAGCGTATTTAGATTTTCAAAAGCGTTTGACACCGTACCTCACAAGACTCATTGAAAAACTAAAGTTCATGGAATCAGGGATGTAGCAATAAATTGGATAGAAGGTGGGTGCGAAGTAGGAATAGAGGGTGGTCGTTGATGGAGCAGAGTCGTCTTGGCTAATGTAGCGAGCGGCGTTCCTCGGTTTTGTATTGGGCCCCTTGCTTTTTCTTATATATGTTACGCCCCGTTTGTGAAATTGCCCAATTCATAAAATGGGCAATCTGACTGCTCAATTCATGAACTGGGTAAATTTGCTGCCCACTTCATGATTGGGCAGCATCGTGTAGGAGATTAAAAGTGTCCTACATATATCACATTTGTGCCATTTGCATATTTGTATTGACCTGACCTGAAATGACTTGACTTTATCTTTGGGGACGAATGTGAGGTCAAGGCGGACTGTAAAAGGGGATCATGAAGACAAATATTAGTTCAATTACATTAAAACAAAAAATTTAAAGGACAAATAAAACAAAATTCATTCTATGAGATATAATGCCTGGTCAGGTTAACTGTATGTTAGGTTAAGTTGTGATATTTTCGTTAGTTTTAACGAAAATATCAACTTAACCTAACCAAATGTCAAGGGCATAGTTAACCTAACCGGGCATTCAATTAACCTTACCGGCATTATATCCCATACAATGAATTGTTTGTTTTATTTGTCCTGTAAGTCGCTTCAGTGGCCTTATACCTGAAGATGTTCCTCAGGAACAACTATGCCCTTGACAATTGATTAGGTTAAGTTGTGATATTTTCGTTAAAACTAACGAAAATATCACAACTTAAGCTAACATACAACGAAGAGCAGGAAAAAGATTTAGGAGTTATCGTCACTGGTGATTTAAAAGTGGCGAAACAAAGTACAGCAGCGGTCAATAAAGTGAATAAAGTGCTAGATTTTATAGCTCGGAATTTTTAGTACAAATCGCTCGATATTATTGTTCCTCTTTATAAATTATTAGTTAGATAGACCCCATTTGGAGTACGCAATCCAATTTGGGAATCCGCATGCGCGAAAAGATATAGACAAAATCGAAAGAGTTCAAAGACGAGCAACTAAGATGATTCCGTCGCTTAGGTCAAGGTCGTTAAAATTTTAAGGAGTTAAAATTTGACTACACTCGAGACTAGGAGGCTAAGGGGTGATCTAATCCAGGTTTTTAAAATTATGAATGGGTTCGTTAACGTAAATACAGGTAGCCTTTTCGAAATATGACAATATAGTAGAAATAACGGGTGTAAGCTGACAAGTAGAAGGTTCGAGACAGCAGTTGCCAAAAACTTTTTTACACATAAAATAGTAAATAGGTGGAATAATTTGCCGGTAGAAGTAATTAGTAGCACGTCTATAAACATGTTTAAAAATCGATTAGACGCATATGTTGATAGATTGGGTATAGTTTAAGTTAGTAAAATTAAGGCTTTGTGGTTCGGAACCCACGTAAAATTGTAGGTCCCCTCCGCCACCACGGAGGATATGCACGATACATAATTACAAACACAGTTAGGTGGACCAGCCATGAATGGATCCTAGGGTCTTTGTTGGTCTGAAACATTATAACCTAAAGAAGGTTACGGGAGTCGTCTTTTTCTGTAAACATTGATTTTATTTAATAGCGCGTGTGCTATTAAATAATCCAATCAAAGCTTAATCTTTAAAGCAGTGTTTCTGAATCGGGTGGCACAGGTGCCTCCAAAGGGTGCCGCGAAATTTTATGATAGATGATAAAAACAAGTAATTGAAAAGTTAATGCTTGTATGCAAATTTCAAATTCAGCAAAATATTTGCCATTTATAACTGCATAGGCTCAGTTTGAAGTTACTTGTGTTGAGGGTTGAGGCGGGAGGGGGTGACTGGATAGTGAATAGTGCATGACGAAAGAAGTGCCGCAAAAGAAAATCAGATGGCACTGAGGTACTTTGCGCCAGAAAAGGCTGGGAAAACCCTGTTTCAATGGGAGTATTACGCTTTCGACAGGAGACCAACCGTTGGAAGATAAAATCTTCGAAAAATTGTTGAGAAAGAAAATGACGCTTATAATATTTATCTTTCTTAAATAAAAGGTGAGTCAGGTTAGGTTAGGTTAGTGAAGTAAGGTAACGTTAGGTAAAAATTTGGTCAGGTCAGGTTAGGTTAGTTTAAAGCATTTTATTTTTTATTTTTGTACGCACGTAAAGGTTTCATTTACAGCTTTAGCTACCTTCTCCAAATTTATCCATCATCGTGCATGGAACAAGGAACTCTTCTGGTAAAATTAAATCCACTATAGTCCGAATAAGTAATGGTAAATGACAAACATTAGAGTTTTGATTTTTCCTGATGGAAGTCCAACGTGGGCAATGGGTCACTAACAAAGAGGCCCCAAAATATAGCTTCCCTCACCAGCTGTCTGCTCAGCAGATAGGACCTAGCTTTGTGGCAGGGTCTAGGGCAGTGGTGGGCAACCTGCGGCCCATCAGGTTTTTGAGTGCGACCCAAGAGACATAGAAACATTTTTACTAACCACTGTCCACATGAATGAAAATGATGGAATTTATATTAATATTTCTGTAATTTAGTGATAATTTTGTTCTCCCTCCTCATCTTGTGCGGAACGCTCTTCTACACAAGCGTCGTTCTTTACAGTAATTATACCGTGTGTTGTTTGCAGTTAAAATGTACATATATGTACGGCATGCGAAGGTGCCCCCTCAGGGCATTGGTTTCTGCTCGTATGTAGGAGAATTACGACTTCTGATTGATCGAGGTCCATGGTGTAGTGGATAGCATATCTGACCGGCAATCGGATGATCCCGGGTTCGATTCCCGGGTGGTACCTCATTTTTCATTTGTTCGTTCTCCCTCCTCATCTTGTGAGGAACGCTCTTCTACACAAGCATCGTTCTTTATATATATATATATATATATATATATATATATATATACACACATCCAAGTGCATCATTTTACACGACATAAAGTGCTTTACCGCATTAGATTTTATGACTCGCTAAAATAATACATAAAGTCAAGTCACATAAAGTTGCCAAAACATTTCTGGAATGTTTACAAGCCTCTCTCTCTCTGCTTGTTTTTATTTTCAGAATAAAACAAATGTCTTCTCACTTTTTATATAACTTTTTAACTTGTTTTTAACATGGAGTCCCTGAAGGAGGAGTTGGAATATAGTGAGAGTGGAGAACCGAAATGAATTTCTCGCTTGGAAGTTACCACATATATTAAAGTTTAATTTTTAACTTTTTACAGTTTCGTTTTTGAATTTCATAATCAATATTCAAAATGTGAAGGAAGTTTTTGCTTTGCTGACCTCTCCTTTATTTTTTAGAATTAGTTCACCCTGCTAATTATATATATAGAGGGTGTTTATAAAGTCCCTATCTATTTCAGTGAGAACGTAGCAAAAAGGGTAAAATTCAATAACAATATAATAGAAGGCATGCATTTAATGAATACTTAAGCATATGATTGTACATAAGCACCATCAGTATCTCTACAGAATTCGAATCTGTCAGCAGCATTGCGGAGCACATTTTGGAGCATGACGGGGGTTATTTTTGTAACTGCTGTTACGATACGAGCACGTAAATCTCGCAGATCTGTAACCCTCGTTTGATAGACGTTTGATTTGAAGAAATCCAAGGGCGTTAGGTCAGGAGATCGAGCCGCCCAGGGCCTGTTTCCTCCACGTCCGATCCACCGATTTGGAAATCGTTCATTTAGGTACTCCCGAACAATGCTTGCGTAATGACAAGGTGCCCCATCTTGTTGAAAGACGACGGTGTTTAAAATGCCATCTGAATGAAGCTGGGACATTTACGTGCTCGTATCGTAACAGCAGTTACAAAAATAACCCCCGTCATGCTCCAAAATGTGCTCCGTAATGCTGCTGACAGATTCGAACTCTGTAGAGATACTGATGGTGCTCATATAGAATCATAATGCTTAAGTATTCATTAAATGTATGCCTTCTATTATATTGTTATTGAATTTTACCCTTTTTGCTACGTTTTCACTGAAATAGATAGGGACTTTATAAACACCGTGTATGTGTGTGTATATATTAGTGATGTAGCGGATGTCATTTTTTTCACATCCGCGGATGCGGATGAGGATGTTTGATTTCAACATCCGCGGATGCGGATGCGGATGCGGATGTCTACATTTTCGTTATTTTTTAGGATATATTCGAGATTTGTTGTGTTTAACGTATATAATAAGTTATTATATAGAGAGAGCTGTAGCTATAATGTAGTATAATTGATTAATTGTACAATAATTGCTGTACTTTTCTCTGAACATATAAAATAATATCAAGCATCTAACTAATATAGAAATCAATTAGTGAATTCATCTGCAAATAAATTCGTTATATTTTGTTGAGTTTCAGCCACAATTAGAAACCATAATTGTGTTACCAGGATGCGGGACGTGAACCCAACTCAAATGCACCCCCACCGACCTCTTTCCCCAACCTCCACCTTACAGAAAGAGATCTTTAATTAGCTTGATAACTATTTATATTAAGTTTAAAGTTTTATTAGGCATATTTATAAATGAGTAATTAAAATAAAGTAAACTAAGATGTTCATCGTTTAATGTTCAAACTTAATTATAGGAAGGTTATGCTTAAGGAACATTAATTTTTCTGCCTTTTCTGCTGCCAGTCTGTTTCTCTTTTCATCATATATTAATCCAGCACTGCTAAATAATCTCTCGCTCGGTACGTTTGTTGGAGGACAGGCTAAATGTTTCCTTGCAAGTTTACTCAAGTATGGATAGATATTCTGCGTATTTTTCCACCAACTAATAGGATTGTCACATGCAGCCAGGCGTTTTTCTTGGTGATAGCTCTCGATCATTTTTACTACATCTTTTGACATCGCGTAGGTCTCGTCATTGCTGCTTGACTCAAGAAACTGAGAGACAGATTCTGTGATAGATTTGCTTGCTGAAGGTGTTGGTTCTGTCACTGAAACTTTTATTCTTTTGGTGGGTGGCGAAGCGACAGATTCAAGAGATTGAAGCTCTTCAACTGCTTTGCCAAGTGATGATTTAACTCGTTCTAATGTACTAGGTGAAAATAACTTAGCTTTGTAACGTGGATCTAAGTAGGTTGCAAGAGAGTAACTTCATACAAGAACAGCCTCTCGTCTTGTCGCTTGCATCACTTTTGCGCACAATGAACTAGTTCTATTAATATAGTAGAATTTGATAATTTCCGCTTATTAATGACGTTTTATCTCAACGGTCCACATCCGCACGACATCCGCAGTCCAAAGTGCGGATGCGGACGCGGATGCGGATGCGAGAAAATGTGCGGATGTTCCGCGGATGCGGATGTGACCTACATCACTAATATATATATATATATATATATATATATATATATATATATGTATGATGAAAATAGCCACGAAGAAAAAAGGAAACACAGATGTCTAATGACATCCTCAGGAACACTGAGTGTTCCTGAGGATGTCATTAGACAAAAGCGCTTGAGCACCATTCTGTGTTTCCTTTTTCCTTTGTGGTTATTTTCATCATAAATATTATTCACGTGTTACTTTCGTGAAATAATTTTCATATATATATATATATATATATATATATATATATATATATATATATATATATACACATATACACAGGGTGTTCCATAAATCTGGTCTTATCATAAAATTTATTTTAAATTAAATTTACCAAAATAATACATTAGAACTAAAACAAATGTTCAAATTGATGTCTTGCTTTGGGACCTCTTTTTTGTTGCAGGTACAATAACGCAATGGCTAATATGGAAATGAGTTACACTCGTAAGGAAAAGGCAAAAATGCTGCTTGCTCTAGCTGATGAATTTATGTTAACACGAGAAATAACTGAAAATACAAGAAAAAACAACTGCCTAGATTTGGTATTCACAAACAACAGCAACCTAATTGATAATATAGAAATATCCCCAGCTATAGTATCATATCACAACATTATTGAAATAACAACCGATATAAAAGCAACAAGAAAGGAAAGAACACGAACAACAGAAAGAAGCAAATTCGAAATTTTTAATTTTCACTCCAAAGCTATAAACTGGGAAGATGTTGCATCCAGCATGGAAGTAATAGATTGGAAAACCATCTTCGAGGCCAAGACAACGGAAGAGATACCTAGTGACCTTAGAGGAGAAGACGTTGGAAATTGTGGAAAGGCTTGTCCCAAAAATGTAACATAGAGGAAAGAGAAGCAGGTTCGAGAGACAAAAGAGGTCAATGTTCCGCAAGAGAAAAAGAGTGACTGTAAAATTAAGTAACTGCAAAGACAACAACATCAGAAAAATATTAAATGATAAATTGCAGCGCGTAGATTGCGTCATACAGGGTCTAACTGAGAAACATACAGAGAAAGAAGAAGACGCTATAGAAGCGATAAAGGTTAACTCAAAATACTTTTATAATTTTGTAAAAAGGAAGATAGAAAAATCACACGACTATCGGACCTTTGAAGAATGAAAACAATGTTTTAACCGATGATTTAACAAAAGTACCTAAAATATTAAGAGCTCGGTATGAATCGTCTTTCAGTATTCCCAAAACTGATAAACTAATATACGATGGAAACGTGTTCTTTGAAGAAGAACTACAAGGGAAAAGTATAACGGACTTTGACTTCACAACAGATGATATCAACCAAGCTATAGGAAAACTAAAAGTACACTCGCCAGCAGGCCTGGACAAATTGAATGCCACACTGGGGTCATTCTCTGTCAGATCAACCAGTGCCTAACACCCTCATCTCTCAGATTTTGCTGAAATTTGGTTTATAGGGGTTTGTGGGCCCTGAATCCATTTCTGAAATTATAAGGTCAATCCGACCAAGGTTCAAGAGATATGACCTCGGAAATTTGAGGTCACTTGCGAGGTCACTAACATTTGGCGACCCATAACTTGGGTAATAATGGTCACAATTATATAAAAGTATATATATTTAGAATCAGAAAACGACAAGGAATCCAAATATGCAAGTTTTAGAACTCTAGGTTGAAAAATATAAAAGTTACACTGTAACCAAAATTTGAGGTCACGATTTGACCTCTGGGGTATCAAATGAGAATTTTTTTTTTTAAATGTAAAAAATGAAGGCATAGGCATTGGCTATTAGAATCAGCAAAAAAAAGTTTGTTTGTTAGTATTTTTCATGTAACTAACATATAAGTGAACACCATATTCATAAGTTGTGCGTCAATTCTACCTATTTTTTCACACTTAAGCTCATAATTTGACCTATAGAAATTAAAATTACATTTTTTTATAGATATAAAAACAAAGGCAAAAAATGTAAAATTGTATTTCACTGCTAATCTACACTGGCAATAATAGTTATAATAGTGAAAGGGGAAGACCTACTTAGAGGATTCATGTGCTAGCCTAATACAATTTTTTGCATGCTCGATGCTCTCATCAATTTCTTTTTGTGGAAAAATGTATTGAATTCTGCTGCCTCCTCTTAGGGTAGGACAACTCATTACAGTTAATATATGATGTCCTGGCACTGCACATGAATCCTTGTTTGATGGATAATAATATGCACTTGATCCTGATGACCCAGAGGGATGTAGAAAGTTCACAGTGAAATCATCAAACTCTTCACAATATTCCTCCACAATTCCATACCAAACTTGCATGTCATAAATGCAGCCAACATACTCTCCTGGTTTGACACATTTTAGGTTACCAAGCATTGCAGGTTCATTAGTAAAATGACTTTTCCTTATTCTTTTCTTTTCTCCAATGCCACTTGAAATGGGATACACCATCAGTTCTTCCTTGTTTAGGGGAACAAATCTATGATATTTCTGAGTTCCAGGAATAGCCCTACTATCCTTGAATCGATGTTCCAACCGTTCTTCTGCATCTTTCAAATCAGCTGTAGTTACAAAGAAAAATTTATCTTCTTGCTCAAGTTTTCTTCACAAAACTGAAACATGTGTTCTGGTGTAAGAATTTGCCTCTCTGTAGTTCTCTGCAAACTGGCACGAGCAGTAGCTCTTTTCACTGTTCCTCCAATCCCATCACATGCATTTTTGCCATGGGATGTAGCAAAGAAGTGCCATTCACAAGACAGACCAAAATCCTCTTCATGGTAACAGAGATTTGTGAAGTTGTATCTGTTCTTATTTGGCCAGCACATCCATCTGAGAAATAGTGCACCTTCTTCAATTGTGGGCATCTGAATTTAACATATGTCATAAGCTTCAATATGAATGAGTAAACCATTATAGTGTTGTGTTTTAGTGATGCAGATAAGAAACAGACACTAAAATGGCTAAGTTCCTGGTCTGCAGATGATCTATAATAGATGACAAAAGGGTGAACTGTACACTGTGAATTGTCCCAGTGAAACCCTTGGGCAGCATCCTGGACAATGAAAGAATAATTCTCAGAGAAATCACCTACTATAACTACCTCGCTCTGAGGTGGTAGTGTTTCTTCAACTGCTTGAAGTACTGTGATTGTTGCTGAGCAACAAAGTGATGACGAACCATGCGGGATATTTTCATGCTTAGGGATGATAAGTATTCATGAAGTGGCTCCACCTTATCAACCATTGTACAACGGTCAACAGTCACCCATTGCTTGTAAGATATTTCATTTGGAGCTGATTTCACACTGTCAAGTAACTCAAGAAAATCCAGGACACCCTCTTCTCTTGGGCAATCATTGCAAAGTTGCATCATGCAAGTCTCTCTTTCTGTACTGCAGACACTGTAATCCATAAGATCCTTGTATGAAAGACCTCTTTCTCCCAATGCAGCCAGCTGCAATTTTGGATTTTGATGGTATGTGCAGACACAGACAGAATGAGTCCCACCACTACCGGCAAGCACACAATGATGGCCGTAATTTTGCAAATGTGGAAAATCCTATTTTGGGATTCTTTTCATCATTTTTATATAGTTCAAACATCTCTCTTAAATTCCCGAGGACCAATCGTTTTGCACCTTCAGCGCTGATAACTTTCACGCAATCCTTTTGGCCAGGACACATACGACTAACCTCTTCTGACTCATAGAATCTTCTAACTATATCTTTGTGTTCTTCAGATATCACTTTTCCTTTGCTCATTAGTGGAATCTTCGGAAGGATTCCATGTTCTGATTTAAGTGAACGGCTTCTTTTCACCATGTATGTTGTAGTTTGAAAGAAACTAGCTGTTTTTTTCAATTGTGTATGGTGAGAGTGTCAATATTTGTAGTTTGTGATGGTGACATTTGCTCTCCAGGAATGACTATTTCAATTCATTCATTAATTTGTCTAGATGTTTTTCAGATTTAGTTTCAGGTTTTGAAGTATCACTTACCTCCTCGGTAATTTGAACACCATAACTGAGTTCTAGCCTCTCCTTCAGGTGTTTCTGAGCAGATGATAGCTTACCACGAGCCTTGCGCTTTTTCTGGCTTAATGACAGCCCTTCTGAAAAGAACAGAAAAAAGGTTTCACACACCTGAATATTAGTAATTAAATATTAATTATAGTACCTTAAATGCTATATAATTGGCTATATAGTAGATCAAACAGACCTTGTAGTAAAGTATAAGTTATTATATTAATTTATTACTTACTTTTTTTAACTGGTGTTTGGTCCAGAAATGCTAGAACTGGTTCAACTGAAGTTGAAGGATTTTCCTTTATCAAGCAATCACTGTCATTGTCCAGATCTTGAATTGAAGAGATGTTACTCAAGCCACTGATAGTAGATGATTCATTTGAATCCTGCTCAGACTCGTTGTTTTCAGTGGTACTAAGTATAGTGGGGTTTTCATTATCAGTGTCCAGCAGTTCACACACAACAATGAGTCTTTTTTCACTCTTCCAGCACATTTTTCAACAAGTACATCAGTCACTTTTCTAAGATTGATTGTTATGCGTTTCTTGTGTTTTTGAATAGGGTCCTGGCAGTATTTCAAGTGCCGAACCATTGTATTTTGATCTGTAAAGATATAGGATTTACAATTAGGTAATATATATTTTTTAGAAAATATATAGCTATACACACTTAATATTTTAGGCCTTGATAGTCTCTGAGGCTCATTAAAACACCATACCCACCAGCCACCCACAGTGCTGGCTGGAACTGTACTAACCTGTAGACAAGGAATTTTGCAACTAACGGGTGGGGCACGGGAATCAAGTGTTTTTTGAATAGCTAGTAATCGGCCATTAGGAATGGGAGGGGCGTGCGGTAGGTAGCATTCCATTCCTGGGTTCATAGCATTTAACTTTAACTAACACTCACCTTTATCTTTCAGGTGCCATCATGGAGCAGTGGACGTTAGAACACCGCATGTTCGCGTATGATCATTTTGTTAGGAGTGGCGAGTCAGTGACAGCAGTTCAGCGTGCGTTTCGCCGCAGATTCAACATTCATCGAAATGACTCTGTTCCCGCTCGTGACACAATCTTACGTTGGGTTAACAATCTTCGAACAGGAGGCTCAATAATGAAAACAAAACCGAAGGGGCCGCAACGCACTGTGCGTACTCCAGAGAACGTTGAAAGGGTCAGACAAGCGATGTTGCAAAGCCCAGGCCGCTCTGCTCGGAGACATTCAGCTGCACTCGGAATCAGCAATCGTACTGTTAGACGGATTTTGCATGAAGAATTACATTTTCACCCATACAAGTTAGCGATGGTGCAGGAATTGAATGTAACGACTGCCCCCAACGACTGAATTTTGCACAGGAAATGCTTGCACTTTATGAGCAGAATGAAAACATGATGGTGGTAATGAGTGATGAAGCCCATTTCCACCTTAATGGGGCCGTCAACAATCAAAACTGTCGGTATTGGGCTGCTGAAAATCCGCGACAACTCCATGAAAAACCGCTGCATAGCCCTAAGGTTACAGTTTGGTGCGCGGTGGGAAAGTTTGGCGTCATCGGTCCCTATTTCTTCGAACAAAATGGGGTTACCGTTACCATAACATCTGGGCGTTACATTGAGATGGTGAACACCTTTTTCATCCTGAGTTACGAAGAAGGCGTATTGCTCGTCGACATTTGTGGTTTCAGCAAGATGGGGCCACGCCACACACCGCCAGAGCGTCAATGGCTGTTCTTCGCCCCCTGTTTCCCAACCATCTCATTTCGAGATTTGGTGACATTGCATGGCCCCCTCGGTCCCCTGACTTGTCCACATGTGATTTCTTTCTATGGGGGTACCTCAAGTCACGTGTCTACGAGGACAAGCCCCGTACATTAGATGCATTGAAGGAAGCGATCCGTCAACAAATCATCCAAATCAACAGAGACCTGCTGGGAAGAGTGGAGGCCAATTTTCGTAAACGCCTTCAACAATGCGTCGACGGCTAAGGACATCATATGCCAGATATAATTTTCGGTACATGATTATTATGACATGAAATGCTATGTTCTTACGAATGTTGTTCTACCAATATATTTTCTTTACAAAAATAAATATCATTTTCCTGATTATTCCAAAAACACTTGGTTCCCGTGCCCCACCCTGTATCTGTGTTGATTCTGCACTTAGACAAGTAGCAACATGTTTCAACAGGTTTGTTTAGGCTACATGTGAGCTTAGTCTTCCCCTTTCACTATTATAACTATTATTGCCAGTGTAGATTAGCAGTGAAATACAATTTTTATTAAATTCTTGGAGCTTGAGGTCAAATTGATAGCTAAGATATAAAAATTCCTTGAAATGACAAGCAATTTATAAATATGGTGTTCACTTATAAGTTAGTTACATGAAAAGTACCAACATAAACAAACTTTTTATGATTGTTTCTATTAGTCAAGAACTCTGACTTTGTTTTTTATATCTATAAAAAATTTAATTTTAATTTCTATAGGTCAAATTATGAGCTTAAGTGTGAAAAAATAGGTAGAATTGACGCACAACTTATGAATATGGTGTTCACTTATATGTTAGTTACATGAAAAATACTAACAAACAAACTTTTTTTTGCTGATTCTAATAGCCAATGCCTATGCCTTCATTTTGTACATTTAAAAAAAAATTCTCATTTGATACCCCGAGGTCAAATCGTGACCTCAAATTTTGGTTACAGTGTAACTTTTTTATTTTTCAACCTAGAGTTCTAAAACTTGCATATTTGGATTCCTTGTCGTTTTCTGATTCTAAATATATATACTTTTATATAATTATGACAATTATTACCCAAGTTATGGCTCGCCAAATGTTAGTAACCTCGCGAGTGACCTCAAATTGCCCGAGGTCATATCTCTTGAACCGTTGGTCGGATTGACCTTATAATTTCAGAAATGGATTCAGGGCTCACAAACTCCCTATAAACCAAATTTCAGCAAAATATGAGAGATGAGGGTGTTAATTTCAATTTTTTTTGGTTGATCTGACAGAGAATGACCCACTGATCAAAAGCTGCAAGAATGAAATCGCTAAGCCCCTATATTGGATATGGAGATGATCACTAGATACGGGAGAAATACTGAGCATCCTGAAGAGAGCGAACATAGTCCCAATATATAAAGGAGATCTATCCGAGGCTAGAAACTATAGGCTAGTGTCGCTTACATCTCATCTCACCAAAATATTTGAAAGAATAGTTAGAGAAAAAATCTGACTTTTGGGAAACTCGGGGAAAAATTAAATAACCAACATGGATTCCGGTCAGGAAGATCATGCCTATTACAAGAAATGGAACACTATAACAACATTATTCACATAGCCGTCTTTAGTATTAGTGCCGCTGTAGGCCAAAACAAAATTACCGCCCCAAAAGTGTATCTTCATTACACTAGCAAACGAAAGCCCGAACCCAAACAACTTATTTATTTACGAAGTTGCAAATAAACAAATACAATATATAATACAATATACAGTTGTTTACTCGGGAAGCTTGTCAAGTTGTCAGTGACCGTATTTCAGCGTTTCATATTTTTAATATACAAAAAATTACCGCCCCAAAAATTTTGCCGCTCTAGGCCATGGCCTAGTTAGCCTAGCGGGAAAGTCGGCCCTGAAATTTATTCATGCACTTGAAAACAATGGAAACTATGATGTGATATACGGAGACTTTGCCAAGGCGTTCGACAAGTGTGACTATGGAACCATAGCACATAAACTAAATATATGAGAATAACCGAAAAAGAAGGAAATGGGTATACCCTATAATTTCCTCGGTGAGTGACGGCAGCAAGTCCTTACAGTTTAAGGAATATCTTCATCAGAGTCAGATATCCACAGTACCACAAGGAACAGTATTAGCTCCATTACTCATCATAATCCTGCTAACTGATATAGACGAGGAGGTTACCAGCTACAGCACAGTAATATCCTTTGCCGATGACACAAAAATTAGTAGAAAAATAAGAAACCCAGAGGATGTAGGATCTCTACAAACGGCATGAACAGAATTTACAAGTGGTCTGAAGGCAATAATATGAAATTTAACACACAAATTTCAACTGTTAAGGTACAGAAGAAGGGATGACCTACAAAGATTTCGCAGAATGACTGATGTCACGAATTTGAAACACAAAATAAGATAGAAGTAATCAGAGCAAAAAGAATAACTGGGCGGATGCAGTAAAGGAATAAAGCAATAAAGGAAAATCCAAACTATTTCTATAGCTATGCGAAAAGGAAAACAAAAACGCGCGCCACTATCGGGCCCTTAAGGAAAGGAAGTAATGAAACTAACGGACCATCAAAAAGAAATAACTGAAATATTGAGAGCCCAGTATAAATTAGTCTTTAATACCCCAAAAATTGACAAGCGATACTGACATAGATGCATTCTTCAAAGAGAAATTGCAAGGAAATGTATAAAGACTTTTATTTTACCCCAGAAGATGTATCGAGAGCTATAGGACAAATGAAATCACATTCAGCTGCAGGTCCGGCCAAATGGAACGCACTACTGATTGAAAACTGTAAAAATGAAATAGCTACACCCTTACACTGGATATGGAGAAGATCCCGAGACACTGGGGAAATACCGAGCATCTTGAAAAGAGCGAACATTGTCCCTATATATAAAGAAGGGGATAGATCTCAAGCAAAGAACTATAGACCAGTGTCATTGACGTCCCACCTCACCAAAATATTTGAAAGAATAGTCAGAGAGAAAATCTATGACTTCTTGGAGACACTGGAAAGATTCAACGAAAATCAGCACGGATTCCGATCAGGAAAACCATGCCTGTCACAACTTATAGAGCACTATAACAATATCCTAGATGCACTGGAGGCAATGACAACTACGATGTCATATACACGGATTTTGCTAAAGCTTTCGACAAGTGTGATCATGGTATAATAGCACATAAAATGAACCATATGGGAATAACAGGCAAAGTTGGAAAATTGATCTACAACTTCCTCAGAGAACATCTACAGGTCGTCAAAATTCAAGGTGTATCATCATCAGAATCAGAAGTACGCAGCTCAGTACCACAAGGTATAGTACTGGTCCCACTCCTATTCATTATCATGCTAACAGACATAGAGAGTGAAGTAAACAGTAACAGCATAGTAACATCCTTTGCGGACGATACAAAGATCAGCAGAAAAATCAGCGATGCAAAAGAGGTGGAGGCCTTGCAGAGGGACACGAACAAAATATACAAATGGTCAGAAGACAACAATATGACTTTTAACACCGAGAAATTTCAGCTCTTGAGATATGGTAGAAAAGAGGAACTTAAACAGACTGCATAAGTGCATATTATGCTCCAGATAGACAGGAAATTCAGAGAAGCACGAAAGCGGTCGACTTGGGGGTTATAATGACCGATGATGCCAAATTCGAGACACAAAATCAGATAGCAATAAACAAAGCAAAAGGGGTTCGCTGGACAGGTACTAAGAACGTTCAAAAGGAGGGACAAGACAGTAATGATTCTCCTGCTGAGAACACTGATCACACCAAAACTTTAATACTGCTCAGTTTTGACGTCCCATATAAAAAGGAAGGAATTAATAAACTGGAAGAAAAAAGCCAAGATTGATGGCTGTAAACAAATCTGTACTCCCTGGAAAGAAAAGAGCTACACCATAATCTACATATAGAAAATGATCAAAAAGTTGGTACCAAACCTCAAACTAAACCCAATTACCATTCAAGCAACGCTGGAAAATAGGAAAGGCAGAATGTGTGGTGTTCCCAAATTAAAGACCCGACAAGGGACCTCCTCAACACTGAAGGAAAACAGCTTGGTTTTCAGGGGGCCAAGACTTTTAACCAGCTTCCAAAGGACCTCAGAAACTGAGACTAGATGCCTGGCTCATTCCGGTACCAGATGAGCCGGGTGTAACTGGCTATGTGCAGTGGAGAACGCAAGAGAGCAACTCGCTCCTCCACCAAGCCAGGACTAGAGGCGAGGCCACCAGCTTGACCTTCGTGCGAAGAGAGACCAACACACGGAATTTAAACGAGGTTAACGAGGTGTATATATATATATATACAGGGCGTCCCAAAAAAATGTATACACACTTTAACAGCTGATAGCTCAATTGATGTTTCTTTCTTTCCAAGTTAAACCCATTAGAATTAATAATGGCAGTCAGACTAAGCTTTGAACAAAGGAAATTCATTCTAAAATGCTACTGGAAGTGTGAAACCGCAGTTGAAGTGCAAAGACAGTTTAGGAGGGAGTTTCAAACAGATCCACCAACGCGACTTACCATCACTCGAATTAGAGATAAGTTTGAAGCCGATGGAACTGTTCAGAATGTCCACAAGAAGCGTTCTGGAAGACCACGGACATCGACAAGCCCCACAAAGCAAGAAAGAGTACTGGAAACGTGTCACCAAAGTCCAAGAAAATCTGTGCGGCAAGCGAGTCGTGAGGTAGGAATTTCAGAATCGTCTGTCCAACGCATTTTGAAGCGCTGTCAATGGAAAAGTTACATTCCAAGATTAGTCCATGCTATTAATGAAGATGATCCGGACCGAAGAGTGGAGTATTGCGAGTGGTACTTGGCACGATGTGGATGTGGATTGGACGAAGGGGTTTCGTAGAATACCCTCCGCGTTCACCAGACCTCACACCACTAGACTTTTTTTTATGGGGATACTTAAAAGACAAAGTCTACGCTATAAAACCTGCAACAGTCGCTGAATTGAGAGCAGCCATTGAACGAGAATGCACACAACTACCAAACGAAATGTTTCGTGATGTTTGCGATTCCATTGCTTCGCGTTATCAGCAGTGCCTGGACCAGAACGGACGTCAGTTTGAAAACAGGCGTTGACAAAACAATTAAATAATGTCTGTAGATTCTATTACATTTTGAAAATGAAATGTATTTTAATAAACACTGCCTTTATAAGTATTTAAAGTGTGTATACATTTTTTTGGGACGCCCTGTATATATATATATATATATATATATATATCGCATAAAAACATAATTTTGCACAATGTCCGGGGGTTAGTACGGAAAACACCTCTGGACGCGAAAACGTTGTATACTCTCTTGCGGTTTCAAAATATAGTTC
Organism: Bathynomus jamesi; assembly: GCA_023014485.1. Lineage (NCBI taxonomy): Eukaryota > Metazoa > Arthropoda > Malacostraca > Isopoda > Cirolanidae > Bathynomus > Bathynomus jamesi. The sequence goes on from JAJOZX010000116.1 coordinate 289,559, forward strand.
TTCTTGTACTAAGTTTAACTCGTCGTACCGTAGTGGGAAGTGCCTTCTCCTTCAACTGAAGAAGTGCCGGGTTCGAATTCTGTGCTGGGTAATTTTTCATTTGTTGTTGTTGTTATTGTTGTTCGAAGGGTTGCTTATCCCCCTTCGCAGCATGTGAGGTACTATGACGGAGGGGACCTACAGCTTTACGTGGGATCCGAACCAATTAAGGGTCGTTATATAATCTGGACGCGGAAGACGGTCTCCCATCCAGTTCTTCTCCAGACCCAATATCGTCTGATCGACGGGAAGCGGTGTTACGACATTGGCCACGACGTAGCCCTCGACGTTATCCGCGTCGATTTTGTTCCACAGCATCACTTACATCACCAAGATTTCAAAATCAGTGCAGCCAACTTTACTCAATAAAAAAATAAATAAATAATTTGGTTTCAACCACCAAATCTTGACTAATGATTAACTTTTTAAAAATCAACCTTAAAACATGGTTAATTAAACCATGGGGGTGGAATTTCACTAATCATCATATTTAGTTGGGTTTTTTTAACTTATTAAATGATGTAATCATGGTTGATTAAACCTTTCTAGATTGGTTGCGAATAAAGATTTGGGTTGCTCTGTTATTGCAACCAAGTACAGCAGTTTCGAAACTGCGCATTCCTTGTCTGTCGAGAAACAACGCAACTTTTGCAGAAAAACAAAAGATTTAGGACCAAAATCTTGATGATGTATGGACCAATCTTTAGAAACTTTTGTTCTTTTTCAATTTTCATTTTCCCTCTCTTCACCACATTTGTATGTAGTTTTCACTCATCTCTTGACCTTGACCTTGACCTTGGAGTCGTTAACAATAAAGATACAATAAATATATATAATTTTTGAGCCGTTCAATGAGGTCAAATTTATATTCAATTTAACCATTAACAAATTGCGCTCAAATTGAGCGTCTACAGAGACAATAAATGAAGTAGATATAATATACATATTGTGAATAGTTGAAAGAGTCGTTTCCATGGCAACGGCGCTTTCCCATAACAGATGGAACATTTATTTTATTTATTATGTAGTTAATTACACCATGAGGAAACATAAGAAGAGTGAGTGGATATATATATATATATATATATATATATATATATATATATATATATATATATATATATAATATATTGTGTTTAATAATGGACAGTAATGAACTTTATTCTGTTTTGTTGTGTGCTTTATTGTACGAGTAATGCAGCGGGAGAAGGGGATAAGCGACAATATCGGCAAAATGTGTTTTCTGTTTGAAAATACAGCTTATCCTTCCCATTTTGTTACTGGAGACAGTGTTTGCAGTCACAAAATGAGATATCTGCCAATTGGAGGTGATAGAGAGAAGAATAAACTGTCTTTTCAAACAGAAAACGCATTTCGCCGATTCTGTCGCTTATCCCCTTCTCCCGCTGCACTACTCATTTTAAAGTACAGTAGCTACGAGACCAATACTTTCGTAAAAGTACAGTAATACTTAAGTGTTGTGACGAAGGGATAAAGACGTCGAGGTTTAATTTCAACATATAAATTTATTATAAAGAACATTTTTGAGGCGTTTGGAACCAAACTGGCGAAGACGCCATTCGCACCCATGGCGGATTCGCCTCTTTGGTTCCGAACGCTTTAATTACACTGGCCAACAAAATGAAACTTTTTTTCTCATCACAAACATGATCACACTTTTCTTAATGCATATTTCGCGCTGATTCCGAATCTGTTTTTTTTTTGTTTCTAGCACGTATAGTTATATAGATACACTGGTTTTGATATTTTTAAGTTTTTGACATTACTATAAGAAAATTTATGGATGTATAGATCACACTTAGGAATGCTAAACAACAAATACATCATATACCTTATTCAATGTACTTATAAATAAAGAATATATACATTATTTTATTAAAAGCGCTGTGAGTGTGATTTCCTTTTGTAAATTTGGCCTGGATTGTCACGATACAGCATCCAACAATGGTCCGCCATCATGCTTTCATTCCAATATCCTTGGTAGCGCTTCTCCATCATCTGAATATCTTGATGGAAGCGCTCTCCTTGCTCGTCACTCACTGCACCAAGGTTTTCAGGAAAGAAATCTAAGTGGGAATGCAGGAAGTGAATTTTTAACGACATTCGACACTCCATTTCTTTGAAGGCATCAAGGAGGTTCTTGACTCCATCCTTATACGCAGGTGACTTGTTGCTTCCAAGAAAGTTTTCACATATCCATTTGAACGCCAGCCAAGCCTTCAATTCCAGCGGACTTAGGACTTTTTCAAATTCAGTGTCATTCAAAACCTCCCTTATTTGTGGCCCAACAAAAATTCCTTCCTTCAATTTGCTGCAGTAACCTTCGGAAATTTCCTTGAAAGGTATTGGAACCCTTCAGAATTGACTTTACCCATTGCTTTAACAAAATTCTTCATTAAACCAAGTTTAATGTGAAGAGGTGGCAGATAGATCTTTTGGGGATCCACTAAAGGGACAGACTGGACATTGCTTATCCCTAGGACATATGTATACCTAAGTGGCCAGTCACTTTTGGTGTAATGTTCTATAGTGGCGCGACTGTCCCACAGGCAAGGAAACACAAAATTTTGTGAATCCTGACTGCATACCCATAAGCATTCCTATAACTTTTAGATCTCCACAAACATTCCATTGATGACTGTCGTATTTGATTGCCTTAAGTAGTATATCCATATTGTCATATGTCTCTTTTAGATGGACGGAATGGGCAATGGGGATGGATGGCATTATATTACCATTATGCAAAAGAACTGCTTTCAGGCTTCTCTGCGACGAATCATAAAGAGGCGCCACTCAGATGCCACATACGTCTGAGATATGGCTGTAAATAGTCCATTGATGTCATGGCAATAACAGAGAGGACCGTCTACTGAAAAGAATGCTGTTAATTCAAAATTCCGCTTTCGGTAGTAACTAATACGAACATTGTTCTCAAGTAAATTGTTCTCCTTTAGTCTTGAGGCGAGAAGCTCTGATTTCTCTTTAGACAGCGATAAGTCTCTAACAAGATCATTCAACTGTCCTTGGGTTAACTTTTTAGGCTCTAAATGTCTACCTTCAAAATGTACTCTGGTTCTGTAGATGGTCCGAAACGCCAGTTGCACCTTCATCACTTTCTATGTCATCTATGATAGAATCTAGCCTATCACTTGGGGAATTGGAATGGGCAATGTTTCATCATGTTTTACTGGTCTACGTGCTGAATCCAAGTTTGGATATACAATCTGGTGTTTGTTCTTGGCAGAAAACCCCATTAAGTTCACACTACAAAAATAACAGTCTTCATGATGATCTCTCGGCTCCTCTCCATATCATGGGTATGGCAAATGGCATTGAAGCTTTCTTTTGTTAAGCCAATCACGTAATCCATTTCAACAGCCAGAACAGATTTGATGTGGCGCCAATGGTTTATCTTGGTCACCTAGATGGCAACCAAAGTATAGCTTGTATATTTTCTTAATGTCGGTTGTATACTTCGTCGCTGTGTTTTAGTTGTCAACTGGCCGCATACGAACAGAACTTGTCGGGGTCATTCTTACATTGTCGAGGCATGTTGACTGACCTGAGCAAACTATAAATTCAAAAAAATGTACACCAACTTGACACAACAAGTTCTTGGACTGGACTGATCTTTTGACACACAAAGCGCGGCGTTGTTGCCTGAATCACAATGCTGCTAGACGTAAAAGCTCACCTGAAATACATAAGATGTATAATTAAAATAATTGAAATAAATAAGATGAATAAACTAAAAAAACACAATAAAATAAACACAATCAAATGTTGAAATATTAGTATTTTGCCTATTTAAAATGGTTAAATCTGTGTAGTTATATATATACACCTTCATCTTAAAAACTATACGTGCTAGAAACAATCTGAATGCAGTTTTGGAATCAGCGTGAACAATGCTATCCAGCTACCACAAATTTTACTCTGATGAAAAATCTTTGTTGACCAGTGTTATACTTGAATTATCATGAATTCTTCAAATTACTCTTTAATATCAGACAAGATACAAATTACAGATTAATATTAGAAGTTGAACACTGCTTTCAATCAAGTAGATCTTAAAAGTGATAACTCGTCTCGCTGAGACAAAGAGCAAATGAAAGGAGACAAGAGTGATTCACACTCAGAAATTAGATATAAGACATTCAATTATACCATTCCCTTATGAGCTTCAGCTTCTTTGTTCCTTCTTTTTATAGACACGAATCATTGAAGGGATGGTACTTGAAAAGGGTGGCGGGGGGGGGGGGGGATATTTAATGCGTAAACAGGTTCTTAAGAAAGAAAATGCTTATTAATAATTATTCGCGTTCGTAATAGATTTGGGATTTTTTTTTTACACTCGGTACCTATATATAATTATAGCTGGGCATTCCAAAGTATAGAACGACAAGGCTTTCCCTCCTCCGCCACCCACTGCTAACAAGAAATAGTTGCGAAACACGATGTATAGGAAAGTAGAAAAACGTAATATGAAAATAATAGCTTCAGAGTTCATTCACACCATGCGGAAAATAAAGAATATCACGAAATACTAAATTATTTAATCTAATTTATGGACATTTTTTGAATGATTGTTTATCTATGGATTATATTTTATACAAGAAGTGATTATTTCATAGTTGCAATATTTCTCCGATGAATGCCAAGACCACCCAGCTCACAGACTTACATCTACAAGTTATTAACTATATAGCCGCTCACTTTTACAAATTAATTAATTACATTGGAGAGAGAGAGAGAGAGAGAGAGAGAGAGAGAGAGAGATGATTAACAAATGAATGTAAAGAATACGTAGCGTGCTTTAAGGGATGTTTAGTGATGACAGCGTATGATGTATGAGGGAATGTACAAAATAGCGTAAAGAGAAAGGAGAATGCAGCGAAAGAAGAGGAAAAACTGCGCGAAGGAATATTACAAGTTCATCCTTGCAGCAACGAAAGATGTAATGACTTGTACTAAGAAGAATGTAAAGCGAGCTGTAAAATGGACTTTAAATGATATGACAAGAATTAGATTACATTTTTTTTGGAAATATTGGAGAGAGATATTTTCTTCAGAGTTTGCTTCTTCTCAAAAGTTTCTAATAAAATTCTTGATAGTTGTTGCGCCAGGACACGATTCAATTATTATATATATATACAGGGTGTACATAAAGTCAGGATCTATTTTTGTGAAGCACTTGGAAATTATATGGAATTCAATCATAAAATGATAAAGTGGTAGCATTTATTAAATAACTAAGAGTAGGATTCGACGTGACGCCCATCAGTATCCCTGCACAGCTCAAATCGTTCCGCAGCATTTCTAAACACATTCTGGAGCATTTGCGGGGTTATGTTATCTGCAGCAGTTCGTATACGTGTACGTAAGTTTTCAAGACTCGTAATCTTCGTCTGATAGACGTGCGATTTGATAAAGCCCCATGCAAAGAAATCTAAAGGGTTAAATCTGGTGATCTCGCTGGCCAGGTCTTTTGTTGCTTCCGCGTCCGATCCAGCGATTTGGAAAACGTCCATTTAGATAATCCTGAACAATTTTGGCATAGTGACAGGAGCACCATCATGTTGATAGACGACGGGGATAGGATTGTTAGTACCGTCGTCTATCAACATGATGGTGCTCCTTGTCACTATGCCAAAATTGTTCAGATTATCTAAATGGACGTTTTCCAAATCGCTGGATCGGACGCGGAAGCAACAGACCTTGGCCAGCGAGATGACCAGATTTAACCCCTTTAGATTTCTTTGCATGGGGCTTTATCGAGTCGCACGTCTATCAGACGAAGATTACGAGTCTTGAAAACTTACGTACACGTATACGAACTGCTGCAGATAACATAACCCCGCAAATGCTCCAGAATGTGTTTAGAAATGCTGCAGAACGATTTGAGCTGTGCAGGGATACTGATGGGCGTCACGTCGAATCCTACTCTTAATTATTTAATAAATGTTACCACTTTATCATTTTATGATTGAATTCCATATAATTTCCAAGTGCTTCACAAAAATAGATCCTGACTTTATGTACACCCTGTATATAGCATATGTGTTTTTTCTTTTCAGATGATATAGATTTATGATTTAAGTATTTGTCTCTTACAAAATGGCCACACGTAGCAAGACGGCTAATTCTGCTTTTGGCCACCCAACTAGATTTCCACCTGCCATGATACTTTCAAAAGCTGATGTAGTGAGGCACTGTTTTTTTGTTCGGCAAATAAGAGATGCTGAGGGTAAAGGTTCATGTAGTGCCAACGAATGTTACAGGAATGTCACTACTGATATTGAAGTCATCTTGAACCGATTTTCATTTCCTACCATTGGTACAGAAGGTATCTTCATGAAAGTATGCCGACTGATGATGTCAGCATCTAAATTAAATAAAATACCCCAAAACAGAAGAAAGGAGGAATTCTTCACAAAGTTGTCAACGTTTGATGATATGTTTGATGTATGCAGTTGCGATTGCTATGACAAAAAAAGAGAAAGGCCACAATGCGGGTGTATCGAAAGAACTCCAGTCCAAGAATGGGAATCTTTCATAGGACAAAACGAACGCAGAAATCAACTGGGACCAATTGATCGAGCTACAACATCTGCATTAAGAAGCAGTGAAGTTAGACGAGAAGCGCAACAACGAGCTCAACAAAGAGCTCAAGAGAAAATAGAGGCTTCTTTCAATGACATTTCTGGAAGTTTAGACATCTTAGATGATATGGAAGTGGATGCAAATACTGAAGAAAATGATGATTTTAAACCTGAACTGGAGTTAGCAGATCATGAACAAAACGGATACCGTTATGATGAGCTGGCTATTACTGCAGATCGCTATCGCGTCAGCTGCAGAGCAGCGGCCGCCATTGTAAATGCAGCTTTAGAAGACATGGGAATTTTGAATGAATGCGGGGAGGTAAAACAAAAGAAGAGCACTACACCATTGTCAAAGAGCCTGGAGGTTTATATGTAGACCATCTCATGCCAGATAAAGGGACATCTCGATCCATAGCAGAAGAAATTTTAACTTTGATTTTGGATACAGACAGTAATGACACTTTGAAAGCCTTACTATGTGATGGAACAGCATTAAATACAGGAAAATTTGGTGGTGTGATTAAATTCATTGAGATTCAGCTAGATAGGTCTTTGCAATGGTTAGTATGCCAGCTCCACATGAATGAATCGCCTTTCAGGCATGTATTTGAAGCAATTGATGGGCAGACTAGTAGACCAGACAGTTTTCAAAGGTGATATTGGCAAAGCGATAAAAAGGGATTTGACAAAATTAAAAATAGTTAATTTCACTCCAGTAGCTGGAAGAATAAAACAAATTCCTGCTGATGTTGTAAAAGAGCTCAGCACGGATCAGAAGTACTTGTACGACATCTGCTTCTCAGTTCAATCGGGCAGAGTTCCCGAAAACCCGAGTTCGAAATCTCCTGGAAATATTCATCATGCGCGATGGCTCACTCGGGCTAATCGCGTTTTAAGATTGTATGTATCAACATTGAAACCAGAACAGGGTTTCAAAGACATTGTGAAGATTATAATGCAGTGCTATGCTACCGGGTGTGTTCCAAATTAAATCACATCCAAAAGCGATCGATGGAGCCATAAATTTTTGGTACCTTACACAATTGGTAAGAAATGTTGAAGAAAAGTTCCAAAACATTATGGAACCAGTCTTAAAACGTAGCTCCTATTTTGCCACACGGAAAAATATTCTTGTAGCAATGATAACGGATCAAAGACAACAAGTGAGAGAAATTGCGATCCAGCGAATAATTGAGCCAGAAAGTCTTCCCCCAAATTGAAGAACTTTGAACTTCCTAAACACTCAACTTGAAGGCGGATGATTACACCGAATTGGTTGGTTGATTGGGAGAGAGAAACCATATATCCACCACCTTTGCTAAATGAATTCAGCGACAGTGACATTATCAAAGCTCATGCCGAGTCACTGATGATTCCACTATACCCGTGTCATGGTCAGAAACTGGAGAACGCTGTCAGTCTCGTGACAAAAGCATCAGAAGAACGATATGGTTATGAAAATCATCAAAATTTATTCTAAATCTTTTAGAATCTAGGAAAAAAAATGTCTAATTTTAACACGAAAGGTCAATGGAAGTAAGAATTTACAGGAACATGAAGGAAGATCACTTGAAAAATGTCTGGTTGTGACATGGTTTCATTTTTCAAAATTTTAACCTTTTCTATACTTTTTCAATATGTCTATAATTTAAAATTTTAATATAATGCCGCTAAATGGCTATGTCAATAAATAACAACACATTTTGTTTCATTTATATATCATATTTCAATTAGCATTTAATTTTGCATCATTGCATTAGGATTTAAAACACCAGGAAAAATGTTATTATATGTCAGAGTACAAGACATGAGAGGCAAAAAAAACCCAAAATTGTACTAACCCCTACAGCATTTCGCACAGTAAAAAAAAAAAGTTATCAGAAGGCTTTTCGGAGCCATAGAAACCCCCTGCAATGCGTGGTTATTCAGTATAAAATTTCGACCCGCCTAATATATATATATGTATCACAAGGTGGACCAAAAGTCCGTTCTCGTAGGGAAATAAGATATAAGAGAATTGAAGGAGAAAATAGGGTAAATATGCAGCAAATAGCCCCACCCCGACTTTTGGTACGAAAGTTAGTTATTAGGGTGTTTTCATGTGCTTTCCTCAGAAATGCCACTCATTTGCCCCGCATTTAATTGAAATACGAAAAAAAAAATCGTTTTTTTTTTTTCGTTTTATTTTCAAGTAAACACGGGGAAATGAGTAGCATTTCTGAATAAAGCACATGAAACACCCTAATAACTAAATTTCGCTACCGTTATTGCTAACCTAACCTAACCTAACCTAATGAAGAGATTTCGGAAAAAAAAAAAATTGTTAAACTAACGAAAATATCATGACTTAACCTAACCAATCGTCAAGGGTGTACAGTTGACCTAACTGGCATTCAGTTGACCTAACTTTGATATACTGTACCTAACCAATCATCATACTACCGAATGCTAACATCAAAATTATGAACGTGAGGTGGGGCTATTTTGCGGCGCTAACTGTAGGTATTGCTCAGTAGGATTGAAAAAAATGTTTTTCGGAGGAAAACGTTTATGAAAGCTAGATTAACACTTGCCGGAATGTGTGACTTCGCTAGCCACGTGCCTTGAAGAGAGATATTGAGCCCGTAAATTTGCACGGAAACAAACTCTTCTGCTTGTTTTTTTGGAAATTTGCGTTTACACACGAAAACGTCTCGGTCACTACGGAAATAAAGGGGCTGGGAACACACTGGACAGTTTCGCGTACGGGGAACGACACCGTGTTCTTGAAAAATGTGGACCGCTCGTGAATCGTCTCCTAAAATTTTCAACACTTCAACGTAGCCTAGGTCACAACTTTCACAAATCTCACTGCACATGTTTACGCGGCAAAAATTAAAAAAGAAAGAAGACCTCAGCTGTATCAAAGGCCGAGGTTTTTTCCGTGACTAAACGGTCGGGGGAAAAAAAAACTTAAGTTCTTTAAAATTCCTAATTAGTTGTCATTGGTTTCATTAGTAAGGCGTGGTTTTTTGAGTGTTTACTAGCTTTAAAAATCCTAATTAGCTGTCATTGGTTCATAAAACGTGTTGTTTTTGAGTGTTTAATAGCCTACTATTGGTTAAAAAAGGTGCACTGTGATTGGTTGTCGACACATTTCCAGAAAATTGGCTGAGAGCGAGGATGTCTTATGCCTGCTGGCAGTCGCGAAACCAAAAAGTGGTTAAAACTTAAAAAATCAATAACTTCGTTAATTTTGAATTGGCGGGGATCTGGCTTTCAACAAATTATTCTATTGCTGTATACTACCGAAGGCTAACATCAAAATTAAACTTGAGGTGGGGCTATTGCGGATCTTATTAAAAATTTGGACTGTGTTAAATGTTTATGAAAATTTTTGTCACTAGTACAGTTTTTTATGCTGATTCTAAGTATGCAACTCATTTTTTTCGGAAATAAATATTTAACATTTTATTGGCGTTTGTTTGCAGGAACAGTGCCTGTTTTGCTGGTGAGTGAAAATGAGTGGTAACCTATAATCATTGTTTTCATTAAACGAAACTGATGCCTTGTACAAAATGCAAAGTGTGGAGATTGTGCCCAAAAGAGAAGCAATGCCGAAAACGCAACGATATGCAAATAAATGTATTGACGGAAGAATCAATTGGAAAGAAGCATGCCGAAAACGCCAGGATATGCAAATAAAATGTATTGACGAAAGAATCAATTGGCGCGTCTTACGGAAGTCACTATGACGGCATAAATTGATGACGTATTAAATGCAAAAATGTTGTCCTTACCGGATGTAAAAAGGATGCTGCTGCGGCTTTCGCTTCGTAATACTAACCCAGCGAAAGCACAGTAGTCGGGACGCAAAAAAACCCAAAAATTTAAATTTAGGGTAGGAACGCATTACGGGGGCTCTGCCCCCGTATCCCCGAGACTTAAATTATACACAAAGATTGTACCCACCTTGCCTGGGTAGCCGGAGCCAAAAGGGCTAACGTAAAGGATAAAAAGTGAGTTGACACAAGGGCAAAATTTGTACGAGCTTATGTTAAGCATGATTGGCAACCACTTCTGATTCAGATTTTACACTTTTAGTTTACAGTTCTAAAAAATATTTTCACATTTACAAAATTTAGTATTTATTTCTTCTTATGGCAACACCAACCGAAATTGATGCCCAATTTTCCACTTACAGTATCATTCTGTCATTTGAACACAGCCTTATCCTCTCTCATTTACTCTAAAGGTATACGACAAATTGAATCATTACCTTATTCAGGACTCTTGAGATGAGTCCTGAGAGCTCCTTCTTCAAGTTGGTGTTCAACATCCGTAAAGAATCGGATTGCTACAAGAATACTCATAGCGATTGCGTGACATCCTCCGAACACGACGTAAAAGTACTCAGGTTCTTTGAATCCGGAGTAGTGGAAATCCGCTAGGAAGTTGACACGTGCCATGGAACCAGCTGACCGCGAAGGTCAGTGCCACAGAAGTCAGGAGGGTCGTGGTTCGCCTGTTCCTTTCTATCTCCCTGTGCATCCTCCTAGGGTCTTTCTGAGACGGCTGATTCTCACTGAGGAACTTCTTGATCTTCACGTGGACGAAACTGAGCACCAGAATCGGTATAACGTATTGGATGAGCAGAAGGCAAAGAATCCACAGTGCCTTGATAATCGGAGGCTGCCAGTTGTCTATGCATCTATCAAAGAGGAAAGTAACCCCTGAGGTCCACCGTCTCCACGTGGTAAAAGACAAATAGCGGGCAAGTAAATCCCAGGGACGCTACCCATATCAGAACCACCGAGCAAGGGACGTTGGTTCGAGTCCCAAAGTGACGATTTCCCAGAACGATAGTTTTATACCGATCAGTTGCTATGGCAACGATAGTCGCCGTCGACACCCAGAATGTTGTGCACTGGAGAGCCGGTATGAGCTTGCAGATAACACTCCCGAGAGTCAGTTTTTCTCAGAAGTCCAACGAGGGTGAAAGGCATAGAAACAAGACATAGACTCACGTCCGAGATTGTCAAGTTTATGATGTAAAGCTTGCGAGCAGTCCGTAACTCCGACTTCCTGCCGATCACGAAAGCCACAAGAACATTTCCGATAATTCCTAACACGATAAAGACCGCGTAGATCGTTATCAGCACGACTTGAGCAGTAAACCCCAAGTAGAGTTTTTAGAACTTTCGGAGATGATCTTGTACACGTCAGAAATAGGAAAATTAAATAGTGATGAAGGGAAGTCATTGAATTCAGTTAAATTTGTGACGTTCAGATAACTTTCTTCAAGGTCGGGAGGCAGTTCAAATAAATTAGGGTCAATGACTGACATTTTTGAAGGTTTTTGTAATATTTTTAAACGTTCCTATGATACTTTTAAATGTTTCTATAATATTTATTGCTCAAAAATATAGAGAAAAGTCTCGACTGAAAGTAATTTTCTTCATTTCTAATTCTTATGTTCCACAGAGCTGCAAAGAAGAGAAAAACAGTTATTCTATAAACGTCAATTCTGGAACAACCTTCCCCAATCCATCTTCCCCCCCCTCTGTCTATGACCTCCAATCTTTCAAACGCGGAGAGTCCAGGCATCTCGAAAACTCTCTACCTTGATTGATTTCGACTCTTTCTCTTTCTATAGGGGGAAGTATTTTTGGGGGGCGTTTGCCCTTGGCCCCTCCTTCCTGCATAAAAAAGTATAAATATTATAAATTTAGTAAATGTAATCAACTTTAGTTGTGCATATTATAATTTATTATTACATCTGTAGCGACAGAGACGCCTTCAGATATTTTTGCGATTTTCACTTGACAATAAGCCCACTGTTCCATCGACACATCCATGACCAAGATGATGTCATATCGCGAGACTCGCTCAAGGCATTCCCTCTGCCCTGAACGTCACACCTCGACCTCGTTAAAAGGGACTCCCGGGCACGAGGCCTCAATCACATCTCGACCTCTCTCTCCGAAGAAAACCCCAGTGGCACGTGAGATCTCATCATGTAAGAACGTTGTAACAGGCCCCATTGGCCTGGTGTCATTCACCTAACTTTTTATAAAGACAATCATTTCCTCGCGTGCTATTATAATATTGCAGTCATTATTCAAGTGCACATTTATATATTTCAGCTGAACTTGCATTCATACAACTGCAACCTTTATTTGCCTCACCTATATTCATTTATTTTGTTTAATAAAGGAAGAAAACTCACTATTAATTTCCTAATTAATAACATTATATGATCTGAAAAGATCATGGTGACCCCGAGCCTCAAGCAATCATAATCATTAACATTAACAACTTAACCTAATAACGTTATTTCCTCTATTCATCTACTTTTAAAAGTATCTTATTTTTACATTTTACATTTTTACATTTTTACATTTGTTATTACAATCTTACAATTATTTTATTTTTAGTTTGACATCGCAACTTTTTTGTGGCGGGGTGGGATAAAGATAGAATTTTGGTGGGCAGTTGCCCTCCCATGTTCCCTCTTCGCTACGCCACTGGTCTGCAGTGTTTGACCCCCTATCTAAAAATGTTGTGCGCGGTTCGTTGCTGTAAATTCGTTAACAAACGGGAAAACTCGTGAACCTAATTGTTTCTGTTGAGCCAGCGGTATACTGGGAACATGGTCGAATCATTGGGTATAACACTACAAGTCGGGGATTGGGTTGCCAACTTTCCTGTTTTCGTTGTTAGTCTCCGGTTTTATTTTCAAAGTAAAACGGGGAACGGAACATCTGACAAGCAATTTACTCTAAAAAAAAAAATATATATATATATGTATGTAATAAAAAGTCCGTTGTCAGGGAGACGGACCCTTATCACAAATTGATTGTTTCTCGAAGGTCACTACGAAGGCCCGATCAGTAAAAATAAAAATTGGATATTTGGTTGCCAGTTTTTTCCGTCGGTTGTGTAATTAGCCTTTCTCTTAAATTTGGTGACCCTCTACGCGAATTCTTTATCCTCCACTTACTTCTGTACCCCCTATTTCTAAGCGTGTAATTGATAATGAAACTGTTCGTTTGTTTAGCTTTTAATCAATAGATTCAAGACACAATAAGTACGAGTTCAGTCAATTTGGCTGATAAGTTCAACTTTGACTTAAACTAGTCTTAGCATTAATTAAGTTATTTAAGTTATAACGTTGCCCGTCCACTACATCCCTCGCAGTAGTTTAGGTTAACGGCTCTCAATATTTCCTCATAAACTCAATATTCTCTCAAAACTCAATGTCTCAAAACTCAAATCTCACGCAATAATTCTCAGTTTTAGTCTTTAACGAGCAAACCCTCTCAAGACCTACTCGGAGAATTACTAGATCGCCACCCGGCCTATCACTCGTTCCCAACGAAGCGCAAGATATATTCTAACTGTTTTTTCTCGCATCTCTTTTTATGTACTCAATCCCTACTACGTCAGAGTCCAAGGCGCACCGAGGCGAGCCCAATGAAAGGAGGGTAATCGGTAGGGGAGAGCGTAACTTAGGGGTTTGTGTCCTGTTGATGCTTTGTTCAAGCGTCTCATTAGCACGAATTAATGAGAACACTCGTAGTTTATCTCAAGAGTTGTCTTAAACATTGAAGATGAACTATGGAGGGTTATAGGAAACTAAAGGACTCGTGTACCAGAGCTGGGCATTTGCGGCATATTTTGCGGTACTGCGGTACTTGCGGTACCACCGCACTACCACCCCGGGCCCCCATAACGCAGTACCGCAAAGGATCGCTGAAAGTACCGCAGTACCGCTACCGCATTCAAATTTCCGCGTACCGGTTTGGTAGTGCAGCAGTACCGCAGTACCGCAATATGCCGCAAGTGCCCAGCTCTGTCGTGTACAACAAATCCGTCCCTCAAAAAAAAAAAAAAAAAAAAAAAAGTATTCAATCCATGATGAAAATTGAGGCCGATCGGAAGACTTCAACGGTCAGTGCATGAATAAGGACAAATGGTCCGTGAGAGGCAATTCTCAAAACATGAAATTAGTTTACTTAGGTCTATCTAGATACGTTAGAACTCAGTTACAATGACAATATAATAAATTTAAATAGACCATCAGTCTGGTTAAGCTTATAAATAAAATTAAAGTTATCAAATCAATAGCTGAAAATTAAATTTATATAATAAATACCGTGAGTCAAACAACAACATATACGGATTTATTCTGAAATTACATTCATAGAATAAATACCGTGAGTACTGAAAGTATGCATCTTAAATATATGCGAGAACAAGGGTTGAAAATGTTTGTTTACTCACCGTATAACCAATATATAATGAAGGAAGGGTAGGTTTAAGAAGAGAAATACATAGCAAGATCACATTATACAGGGAAATTTTAATTTCTGAATGCCTTATAAGGGCAACGCCCTTCTCTAAATTAAATAATCCGATGTGGAAACGGATCAGCCTTCAATATATTGTCATTTTCATTTATGTTAACATCATGAATAATGCGTCTACCGGTTTAGGACGATTAATTCTTGTAACTTAGGGTGGAAAGTGCTTTCTTTAGGAGGAATAATTCGTACGACGAGTAGCCTAACGACTCTTATAGTTTTCCAAAGGGATTTAATTCAATAAATTAAGCTACCTTCACTCGGTTGTTTTTTCGTAAGTATTAAAAATGGGAAAAAACACATATATATATATAATATATATATAATATAATATATATATATAATATATATATATATATATATATATATATAATATATATATATATATATATACAGGGCGTCCCCAAAAAATGTATACACACTTTAACAGCTGATAGCTCAATTGATGTTTCTTTCTTTCCAAGTTAAACCCATTAGAATTAATAATGGCAGTCAGACTAAGCTTTGAACAAAGGAAATGCATTCTAAAATGCTACTGGAAGTGTGAAAACGCAGTTGAAGTGCAAAGACAGTTTAGGAGGGAGTTTCAAACAGATCCACCAACGCGACTTACCATCACTCGAATTAGAGATAAGTTTGAAGCCGATGGAACTGTTCAGAATGTCCACAAGAAGCGTTCCGGAAGACCACGGACATCGACAAGCCCCACAAAGCAAGAAAGAGTACTGGAAACGTATCACCAAAGTCCAAGAAAATCTGTGCGGCAAGCGAGTCGTGAGGTAGGAATTTCAGAATCGTCTGTCCAACGCATTTTGAAGCGCTGTCAATGGAAAAGTTACATTCCAAGATTAGTCCATGCTATTAATGAAGATGATCCGGACCGAAGAGTGGAGTATTGCGAGTGGTACTTGGCACGATGTGGATGTGGATTGGACGAAAGGGTTTCGTAGAATACCCTCCGCGTTCACCAGACCTCACACCACTAGACTTTTTTTATGGGGATACTTAAAAGACAAAGTCTACGCTATAAAACCTGCAACAGTCGCTGAATTGAGAGCAGCCATTGAACGAGAATGCACACAAATACCAAACGAAATGTTTCGTGATGTTTGCGATTCCATTGCTTCGCGTTATCAGCAGTGCCTGGACCAGAACGGACGTCAGTTTGAAAACAGGCGTTGACAAAACAATTAAATAATGTCTGTAGATTCTATTACATTTTGAAAATGAAATGTATTTTAATAAACACTGCCTTTATAAGTATTTAAAGTGTGTATACATTTTTTTGGGACGCCCTGTATATATATATATATATTATTTTCCTTTTAATTCTGTTTTACAAAATATTTAATAAGGGTATCGGAATAAAGTCGATCTGCAAGATGTCGCCATGCAAAATGTCGATACTAGTAAAATGGGTGCTGTTGAAGAATAGGGGTCCCGGTTGGCCTTGGGACCGCTATTCTTCAAATGGCCAAAATTGGGACCCCTATTCTTCACAAGGAAAAATGTGCCTAAACTATGTTATGTTTTCCATTTTGAAATATTATTTAATGATTTGATAATCAGGTTTAAATGTAGGTTAGGTTACTTAGGTTAGGCTTAGGTTAGGTTAGATAAATAATATTCAAAATTGCGTTTATTTATCTTATAAAATCATAATGGGGTGTCATAACCTAAGGTAAACAATTTTGGGGTGTCATTGCTTATGGTGAACAATTTATAAACAATTTGTCATATAATTGATTTGATTAATAAATAATTGAGGTCCCGGTTGGCCTTGGGACCACTATTCTTCAAATAGCCAAAATTGGGACCCCTATTCTTCAAAATGCAACATTGGGACCCCTATTCTTCAATAGCTCCGTAAAATGTTGATACTAAAATGTTAGCAAAGAGGTCATTCGGGAACCAAAATTGGAACTAATGAATTTCTGCACACAGACACAGCAAATACAACAAACACATGGTGGTGGTGTTGTTTAATGGGGGTTGTTTAGCCCCCTCCGCAATATCTAAGGTCATATAACGGAGGGGACCTACGGCTTTAACGTGAGATCTGAATTATCTACGGGTCGCTACATAAGCTGGATGCGGAGGACAGTCTTCCATCCAACTCTGCTCCAGACGCAATGTCGCTTAACTTCGCTGATCGAAAGGGAAGCGGTGTTACGCATTGACACTGGCCACAACGTAACCCAAACTAAGAAGGTAACTTAGATTAACAATATTACTTCAAGAGAAGGTTGCATTTAAATTTGTTTTTTATTTAAAAGTTGGCAACCCTAATGGGGGTAGCAGCCAGCGTTCGTAACCCAGTGATTAAACTAAGTAAAGACATTGAAGTCGTGGGTTCGAATCCCATTAGTACTGCTATTAATAATACAGTCATTATTAGTTGGCCTGAGCCCTGTGACAGTTTTTGGCACTCGTGAATGATTATTATGGTTATTAGTGGGGTAACTAGAATGTGCAAGAGGAGCCGCTATAAATTTAAAGAGTTAAGTACAGATCACCTTTGAAGGCCATACATTTTAAGTTAACCAATAAATGGTTGGCACAATGTGGTTGGCACGAAGAGACAAAATTCGTCTAGAGTTGTAAGAATAATTGCTATTTCCAAATTATACCACACATATAATATATATATATATATATATATATATATATATTCGCCTTTCTGTCTGTCTGTGTCCTTTATGCAAGCGCAAACCGTTTGACCTAGAGCTACCAAATTTGGCACGGGAACCTCTTATGGGATGCGGAATATCAACACAGAGTCGGTCAGCCTCTCTGTCTGTTTGTATTACGGGCGGCAATGTGAAGCTCAAGATTTTCATGACTGTGTCCTTTTCTATAGTTTTATTGACCAAATAATTGAACCGACAGTAATTGGGAGTTCAATTATTTGGTCAGGGGGGTTTTGGGGGATATCTGATCAGATTCAGAAATCTTGACACAATGTGAAGCAAAAAGTTTTCACGGCTGCGTTCTTTTCTGTAGTTTAGCCTGTCTATTTGTGGAAATTTATCCCGGGCAGTAATGGTGGAACGGGGGGGGGGGGGGTAGCTCCAAGTTGCATAAAGGGGGGTGAGGGGTTTTGGGGGCATTCAGTTGACCTAACCGGGCATTCAATTAACCCGGGCAACGCCGGGTACCTCACCTAGTGTATATAATATATATATATATATATATGTATATATAGTCATAAATGCCCAAGTTGGTCGAACATTTGTGTAAATTTTCGTCCGTGACTATTTTTGTCCTACTGTGGAATTTTAATTAAAAATACTCAAAGTCAAGTAAGTCCTCCTTTATGTTTCCTCAGACTTTACACACCCTCTGATTGGTTTTAGGTTAGGTTAGGTCAACCTGACTTAATTTAATCTAATCTAATCTAATCTAATCTAACCTAACCTAACCTCATAAAAGTAGGTCATACAAGAAAATCTGACTTATTTACAAAGTTCGATATGATTGGTAAAAAAGGTGGCTTACTACTGGCGCTACTTTGGGATATATACTGTATATATATAGCCAGTGTTCGAAATAGGGGGGGGGGGGGGTCATATAAATTAAAACTTGAAAGCTTTAGTTTACAGGGGTTTTTACAGGACCTACCCTGGGTCCCATATAGATTTGGGGGTATCAAACCCCCCCCCTGACCCCCCCCTGTATCTCGAACACTGTATATAGCTAAACCTATCGCCAAAGTATTTGAGATTTAAAGTATATGTAGTTAAAGCCGGTCAACTCTGGAACAATCTTCCTCAATCCTTCTTTCCTCCTGTCTATGACTTCCCATCTTTCAAACGCAGTGTGTCTAGGGCTCTAGGCATTTCGAAAATCCCGGACCTTGATTTTGGCTCTCTTCTTCTTCTATGGGAGGGGGCACTTTTGCGGGCATTGCCCTTGGCCCCTCCTTCCTGCATAATAATAAATATTTGTAAAGAAATTTAGATATTCAAAGTTAAAGTGGATCCATTCTTCTCGAAATATTAAAATGGGTTTAATTTTGTTCTTTGTCCCTGTTTGCATTTAGTTAACCACATCTTTCTTTGGCTTTTATCTTAATTTTATTAGTTTTCATCACCAGGGGGCGTCCCCCCCCACCACCACCACCTCGCAGCGACCCCCAACGAGAGGTAGAAACTAAGATGCGTAATAACGTTTAACGAAAAAATGAAAATGTTTATTTTTTTAATATCTATGGCGCGACTTTTGCGCCACCCTGTATCTATCAAAAAATAAACATTTGTGAAGGAAAATTAAAGAGTTAAAAATTAATTTAAAAATTAAACAAAGATTAAAGAATTAAAACTATAAAAAAATTAAATTTTAAAAGATTTAAATGAAAAAATACAGGGTGGCGGAAAAGTCGCGCACCATAGGAATTTTCAGTTTTTTACTCTATTATTGACGAAATTAACAATAGACGAGAGGGTGAGCTTGGGTTTAATGTATGGAATACCAAGTATTACAAATCGGTGAATCACTACAGACATGCATTAAAACCAAGTTCACCCTTTCGTCTATTGTTAATTTCGCAGCCATCCCCAACCTGAAAGAAAAAAATAATAAACACTGAAAATTCTTATGATGCGTGACTTTTGCGCCACCCTGTTTTTATCATAAAGTTTAATACAAAATTATCATTACACATAAATTTGTCACCTAAAAGTTTGGGTATTTATTTTTTGGCGTCCCTCTTGAGGTGGCTTCGTCAGACCCTCTCTCACTACGACCACGGATCATTACTAACCATTATCTCTCTCTCTCTCTCTCACACACACACACACACTCAAAGTGGGAGCTTTGATAAGTCACGCTTAATCAGAGTAGAAAGAAGCCCCGACCAAGCAAATTGAGTTGAGGTACGTTTTAAATTGCTTTCTTTAGAAAACGACGCTTTCATGAGTAACACTCTTATAATTTATTTATCTTGCAAATTTCGGTCAAATTGAAATCCGAAACCAATCTAATAATTCTTTTACGTGGTTCCTATAAATATGAATTGATGAAAATTGTTTGTATTTGTGCGTAAAGTGTATCAATTTATAATTAAATGTTCTTGGTAAGGCCACAGCGTCGCCACGTCGTTATTTACGCTGATTCCCGTGAGATCAGCGAAGTTAAGCGACACTGAGTTTGGGCTGTGGTTGGACGGACGTTTAGATGATGTAGTGACTCGTGGCTCGGAATCTACGTTAACTTAACAGAATATTATTGTTGAGGGTATAATAGGTACGTGTCTTATAAGTAAATACTTATGAGTTAGGTCTAATTATCATAATGACTAATTGTCGAGAGCACTTATATTCGTCCGAGTACTTAATTAAACCATGCAAACTAATTTAGATAAACACCAATTGACTTAACCCTAAAAAGACGACCGCTACAGATTGGTAACGTTTTCAAATACACGCATTCGTAATTTAATCCAACAAAAAATTCGGATCACCTGAAGATCAGGGCCCCCAGCCTTCTTTAGTTAGCTTTATAAGGCTAATTAACGAAAATATCTCGACTTAACCTAACCAATCGTCAAGGGCGTACAGTTGACCTAACGATTGGTTAGGTTAGATCGTGATATTCTCGTTAGTTAGCCTTATAAAGCTAACTAAAGAAGGCTGGGGGCCCTGATCTTCAGGTGATCCAAAAATTCCGTCCTTATAGGCGGTTAGTGAAGGGCAAGTTTTAAGGTTATTCCAGTTAAGCTGAATCTAATCAAAATAATTGTTAGAGACAAATTAAATCCGAGATTCTCTTAGTGCCAAGTGCCAGGTGCCAACTTACGCTACTGCTCTTAAATTGGTCCAATTGGTAGCTGGATAAGAAGGATTTTGGCTAATCATATTTTATCATAAAAGTATACTATCTCGTTTGATCTAGTTTCCTGTACAGAGGGTTGACAAGTAAATAGACACCTTCTTTTCTTTCTAGGGGCGGGGGGGAGGAGGAGCATTTTTGTGGGTGTTCACCCTTGGCCCTTCCTTCCTGCATCAAAAAAAAGAACCCACGATGACTGTACTCAAGAACAAATGACAAAGCTGATCAATGGAATGCCAGAACGTGTATCAGCTTTGAATAATTATTGAAAGGGGACAAAGAACACGATTTTAAATATATTTATTCAGTAAATCTTTTATTATTTAGTCACTTTTATTATAAAATCAAAATATTTTGGGGAAAAACTAAAAGTGTCTATTTATTTTTGTCAACCCTTCGTACATCGCGCCATTTTTATTCGTTGATATTCGTACGGGTTTTAGCGATGAATATGACCAGGTCAAATTCCTAGTTTACCTTAGTCATAGGTGATTACTAAAATGCCTGGTTACACTTCATTTCAACCCAACAACAAACTAAGCCCAGTTTTCTAACCAACTTGGACAGAACCTAACCTAACCTAATGTAACCCAACCTAACTTAATTTGTTTGTTAAATTGAAATGAGTGTACAACATAAAATTTAGGAATAAATATTAATTAATTCCTCCAGCCATTATAATTATTTACGGTTTTGATTAACCCTCAAACACTACACGGCTATTATATATATATATATATATATATATATATATATTACGGTTTTTTGCGAAATCGGCCTTTTTGCAAAGGGGTTAAGTCGTGATATTTTCGTTAAAAAACGAAAATATCACGATTTAACCTAATCAATCGTCAAGGGCGGACAGTTGACCTAACCGGGCATTCAATTAACCTAAATCGGTCTTTTTTTGCAAAAAGGCCGATTTCGCAAAAAGGCCGTAACATATATAATAATAATAATAATAATACCCCAGTATTTGAGGGTTAAAAAAGTTATCAAAACAATTGATGTTAACTTAATTATTAAGTTAGGCTTAACACTAACTTAATAATTAACTCACCTCCTCACACTATTTAACTTTGCTCATATTAGTGATTTATTGAAACTAGAGCCCTATCAGAAGAATGTGGAAAGACAAGTTGATTGGTTGGTATTTCGTTTAACGTCCTTCCTCCGCCAGAAGGCGCTGAGACAGGCATGAACACCCCCTAACCGGGAACCGGGTTAATTAAGTCAAATACATTACGTGCAACGGTCTCGTCACTGCTTCCCGCTCCCCATTTTTTTGGACTTGCTTGAAGGAGTGGAAGTAGACATGTGTATCTGACGTTACAAGCGCCCTTACCCTATAGCCTAACTATGATTACGCCCTCTGAAAGTGTTCCAAGTTTCTCAACTCTCTGCGGGACACACGCAAAAATTCTTATTATAATCGTGTGTGTGTGTGTGTATATATATGTATGTATGTATGTGTGTGTGTATATATATATATATTTTTTTTTTTGCGATAATCTTGTTACAATTTGACGGACAGAAAAGGAGTATATGTGGTGGTTTTGGGATGGATTGAAAAGATAGGTTTTTTTCTTAATTAAATCACTGTGCCTGAAAGGGTTAAGAAAGAATTAATAGTGGCACTTTCCCGTTATCCCAGCCAGACCCCCCAGACTTTTTGCCAGTTGCCAGACTTCAATTTTGACAGAATATTTTCGTTAAAACTAACGAAAATATCACGACTTAACCTAACCCTACCAACTAATTAGGTTAATTGAATGCCCGGTTAGGTAAACTGTACGCCCTTGATAAATAATTGGTTAGGTTAAGTCGTGATATTTTCGTTAGTTTTAACGAAAATATTCTGTGTCAAAATTGAAGTCTGGCAACTGGCAAAAAGTCTGGGGGTCCGGGATAACAGGAAAGTACCTTAATAGTCCTGTTTTAAAACACACTTAAATTTTTACAAATTTTTTCAGTTAACTTTAAAATTATTCCTAAATTTTATAATATATATTTTTTAAAAGAATAACCGCGTGTAAAAATAAATTATTTATGCATTTGCTTTTAAAATCCTGTAATAATTATTTTACCTTAAAAAATTATTGGAACAGTTTTTCATCGTGTGAATCACGTGATCTGAACTGACCAATCAAAGCGTGCATCCAACCCTGTTATATTCTTCTATGAAAGGGTCCTAAATAAAATGACTTACCGACTTTTATCAGTCAGTGATACCTAAATACCAGTAACCAACCCACAGTAGATGAGGCGGAGTTCTTCAATGAGGTAAATTCATGACTTTTCAGGAACGTGATAATAAGCCTCGCATAGGCGATGCCGTTCCCGATGTCGTATAACAACACCACTTCCCTTTGATTACCAAAGTTAAGCGACATTGGGTTTGAATAGTAGTTGAATGGGGTCTGTATCGAAGGAGTGACATTTCAAAGGAGTGACATTTCAAAGGAGTGACATTTCAAAGGAGTGACATTTCAAAGGAGTGACATTTCAAAGGAGTGACATTTCAAAGGAGTGACATTTCAAAGGAGTGACATTTCAAAGGAGTGACATTTCAAAGGAGTGACATTTCAAAGGAGTGACATTTCAAAGGAGTGACATAAATACCGTAACGAAGGAGTGACATAACGAAGGAGTGACAAATCGGAGATAAAATTCAAAGGAGTATAATTATTAAAATTTTATTTAAAAAAACAAAATTTGTTAGAATTGTTAAAATTAAGATTTTATTTCAAAAACTAGAAACATAAACATAAAATGACAACAACGATCAAGTGATAATAACCAGTTTTTTACAAGGAATCTAATGGTGCTATTTATTTATTTATTTAAAATTTATTTATTTATTTAAAATTTAACGAAAATAGCACGACTTAACCTAACCAATCGTCGATGCCGTACAATTAACCTAAAATAAATAAATAAAAAAATGTATTGTTTTTTATTTATTTTATTTATTACAGTTTTTAGGTTATGTCAGGTTAGGAATTATGTCACTCCTTCGTTACGGTATTTTCGTGTCACTCCTTTGAATTTTATCTCCGATTTGTCACTCCTTTGTTATGTCACTCCTTTGAATTTTATCTCCGATTTGTCACTCCTTTGTTATGTCACTCCTTTGAATTTTATCTCCGATTTGTCACTCCTTTGTTATGTCACTCCTTCGTTATGTCACTCCTTTGAATAGGACCGGTTGAATGCGGACCATCCTCCGCGTCCAGATTATGTAGCAATCCGTGGTTCAGATTCGGTATAAAACCGTAGGTCCCTTCCGTCATATGACGTCATCGATGTCAAATCTGACTCCTCACTGGCACATTTCTTAGAGTAGAATCCAGGAAGGTCATTTCCCAGTAGATGGGGGTGAGTGTGCCCCTAGAGTAACCTAAACCCGAGCAAAATCAGCGTGAGTGGCTGGCCCAACCCAATGCCAGCAACTGGAAGCGAACTCAGAACCTCACTGCCCAGGACCCGAAACCATAACCACTGAGCTACCATGTGCTTTAGAAGTAGAAATATAGGTAGAATGGGTAGCATACCCATTGTATGAGAATTATTACACGTAGTTAAAACAGCTGACCAATAAAACACAACAATGAAATTGTATTTCACAACAAAGATAATCTAGCTAAATGCTAGAAATATAATCCTAAATCAGCTAAGAGAGAGAGAGAGAGAGAGAGTTACAAGGAGGAAAAGAAGTACCTCAAAAGGCCTTGCGGCCCATACCGAGGAGGTACAAATGGCAACGAGTGCCAGGGAAAATTTTCTACACACTCAAATAGTGTGCAAGATTTGGTCTAACCTTTTCTTGAACTGATCCACCGAGGAACTGTTCCTGTTATTAAAAGTTTATTTTTCTTTCAACTATCCTAGCAGTAGTAGAAAACTGGATAGAAAAGTAGAAGGCTCTCTCCCCACCCTCCGCTCCCTCCCTGCCAGAGGCAGGTACGGAAAAAGGTTGAAGAAAATACCTTGACCCTGGAAAAGTAGCCAAGGAAATTTTACAGGAAAGTGGAGAATATAAACAGCTCTATATTTACCTTGCTCACAGAGACACCGTGCAAGCGAACTCCTGCAGAGTTTTCTTATGTTTTAATCTTAAACTATCAACGTGTTAAAGTAATTCCCACATATACTAGTCCTAAATCGTTTCAAATCCAACTTCTAACCATTGTTGCGAGTTGGGTTATCATTTGAACTAAACATGCTTCTAAAATCGACATCTTTGAACCCGCGCCACGTAAGCGTCGATTGTAGCCCATATGCCTAACGAAAGGGATTAACTTTGTGGCATTTTTTCGCCAGTTTCCAATCCACCTACCTACTTCCCCACCAATACCCAGCGCGCGCACTTCGGCCATTAGCCGGCGGTGAGGTACCTTATCAAAGGCCTTCTAATCAATCGCCCTACTCTTATCATACTCACTCAACATGACGTAGAAAAACTCGAGCATGATGGTGAGACACGACCTATGCCGTCTAAACCCATGTTGGAGTCCCCAAGTAGCTTGTAGGAATCCAAATGGTCAACAATCCTACTCGCTATTATCCCCTCTAAATATTTACCTACAACTGAAGTTAAATGGTGTTATTTATAGAGGTTCCAAGCCTCTTTCCCACGCATGAGATAGCAGTAGCGTCCTAATCGTAACAGTAGAGAAAAAGACAATACTAAAAGTTTTTCTTTTTTTTTGCAGTCAGAGGAGAACATCCTAACCTAAGCTAAAAGGACAGAGTGGGATGGGAAGGGGTCCTAGTAACCCACGGGACAGGTTTGTACAACAGACTTCACCCGCCCTCCCGAAAGAGAGAGAGAACCTAAAGGAATTGGCAGCCAATATCTCTAAAATCCCACGACTCGGGACCGGAGGGCTGTCACACCCCAAGTATAAAGTTTACAACACGCAGAAGGAACGTGCATAACCTTTATACCCCCTGCGGGAAGAGAGAGAGAGAGAGAGAGAGAGAGAGAGAGAGAGAGTTACAAGGAGTTACAAGGAAAAGAAGTACCTCGAGAGAGAGAGAGAGAGAGAGAGAGAGAGAGTTACAATATTTTCGAAAGCTTTGATGAAAGAAAAACAGAGTGAAACAAAATTCTTCATCACTAAAATTACTTACATTTACGACAGACGATGATTATAACATTGAAAGCAATTTCAAGTGTGATGAATTAATACATCACACTTCGAATTCAGTGTTTGTTTTACACACTTTTCTTTGATCGAGTATTTTAATTCCTTCTCAAACCAACCACAAGTGGAAATAAAGTGGTTATCTTTGCAAAACACACACACACACACACACACATATATATATATATATATATGCTAGCGGCAATAAGCGAAATCAGGCATTAAGCTTAATGCCTAGGCAATAAGATGAAAGCTAAGACTGCATCTAGCATTCGTGACAATGATCACTTTCACTGTTTAGGTTAGGTCAGGTCCTGGAAGTTATATTTATTATTATTATAGATAAATAAATAGGTATTATACTTATGATTATATGCATTCTTAGCTTTGAGCTTATTGCCTAGGCATTAAGCTTAATGTCGGATTTTGATTATTGCCTTTAACACACACATATATTATATATATATATATATATAT
This sequence comes from Bathynomus jamesi, assembly GCA_023014485.1. NCBI lineage: Eukaryota > Metazoa > Arthropoda > Malacostraca > Isopoda > Cirolanidae > Bathynomus > Bathynomus jamesi. Next base: position 316,025 of record JAJOZX010000116.1, read on the forward strand.
ATATATATAAGCCAATCACCTTTCCCGGTGAAGATTTTTGTACAGATATTAGCCGTTTATTCGTATACCTCCTCCGCCTGATGTAGGAGAGAGTTACATCTTCATCTTTCCTTCCGTCGTAGCTAGGCACGGGCGGGTATTATGTTCCCTGTCCTCTACAGGTTGTTCTTTGCCTGAGACTCCCTTTCCCCCCAAGTTTCTGGGGGTTGCAGGGGTTTTCCTTTTTCGCTCTCCACCGCTGCTCTGAATGGTCAGTGCCAAAAGATTTATCATCCGACTGGCAACTATGTTTACATTCAGTCATTTCGACGCATGCGTAAATTATAAGATTTCTCTCTTCTTCTTCTTTATGTCATTGATTACAACACTTTCTCGAGGTCATTCCCAATAAGCAAGACTTTTAGAACAGTTCATTGAATGACGTGCTGGTTAAGTGTGCGGTCTACCTAGCTTTTAGTTAGCCTTATAAGGCTAACTAATGAAACTATCACGACTTAACCTAACCAATCGTCAAGGGCGTACAGTTGACCTAACGATTGGTTAGGTTAAGTCGTGATAGTTTCATTAGTTAGCCTTATAAGGCTAACTAAAAGCTAGGTAGACCGCACACTTAACCAGCACCGAAGTGACTTAAGAACCCTTCCTGCTTTTGCAACTTTATAATGTTTCTCTGTTTACACAAATTCGTAAATATTAGAATTTCTTTTGTTTGTTTAATGTTTTGACTATAAATGATTAATTATTTCCTCCTTTTCTCTTCTTTGAGGATATGAGTAGGCAGCTGAATCCTTATCTTTCCCCTCAGCTGTGTTTATTTTGATTTGATTGTTTCTTCGAATTTTGGAACTTTTGTGTCATTATCACTCTCAATTTTTCTCCTTCTTCTTTTGATTAAAACAAAATTCTCAAATTTTACTTTTTTATTTTAATATATGTTAAAATATGAAGGTTATCAATGTTAAATTCCATATTATTCACTGTTAAATTTCCCGTTATTCTTTTCTGATTATTCGTACGCATGTTTTGGATTTGTTTGGAAGATTCGAACGTCGTGTGCAACCTTGACAAATTATTTTACTTGGAGGTGCTTCAAGGGGGTTCTCTTGTATCGTGTGATTAAATAGGTATCATCGGATTCAACGGGATTTCTATTTCAGTTTCTACGCATGAGTCATAAGTCCAAAAGTGAGAAACTCAATGAAGGAAATTTTCAAATTGATCCATTCCCACTGTATAGTATTTTTCACTTTAAGTTAGATTTTTTATATAAAATACCCCTCAAGACCGAAATTGCGTCACGGCCTCTTTTTGTACTTTCCAAAATCAAAAACTTTTTATCAAATTTGGAATTCTCACTGCAAACATTTTCCATTTGCGTACCATACTACTGATGAGAATGGAAATGACTGAATATGAAATAATCCACACAAAAATAGGGGACTATTTAAAATAGTCCACCTGCTATAACTCTGTAATCACATTTACGTCAAACTCTCTGGCGACTTCTGTGTCCATTACAATCCATTTTAGACCCATCTCTAGAGTCGTACCCATTACATTGACAGTGAGAGTTTCACTAAATGGGACAGACGAGATCTCCGCGACCGGAGCCAATGTATGATAGTGATTCACCATCAAGAAATGGAACGTTTAGTAAACATCATAAACGTTTATAAAACGTCAATAAACGTTTATAAAATATTAATAAACGTTAATAAAAGTTTATAAAACATCAATAAGACGTTTATAAAACGTCAATAAAACGTTTGTGCCGTTTTACCAAACTCCATTTCTTGCTGGGTTTCAGGCATACAGGAGGGAATGTTCTGTACATGAGGATAATGTTTGTCCTAAAGTCTCTCTCTCTCTCTCTCTCTCTCTCTCTCTCTCTCTCTCTCTCTCTCTCTCTCTCTTATATTAGACATTCCTCCAACGAGCAATATTTCTTTCCTCCATGCTACGATACACAACAAACTCAATTTTACATTTTATAAAAGAAAAACTCTTTTTTGAATTGGGGCCAACTCCAGAGTCGAAGGGGGTTCCTCTCGCTTCTGACTGTCAACTTATTTCTCGTTCTTAGTTTTTCTTCTTAATGAAAAAGATCGTTTTTTAACTATTTATTTATTTATTTATTTGTGAATTAGCAATTTATTTTATATTTTTCAGAATTTGGAAAATCCAAACTAAGATTTTCGAGTCCATATTTTTCATCGTTTATGCGTTTAGAAGCTTTTTCTTCTATTTTAAGAGATAGTACCAATATAGGACCCCTTGCTGATATATATATATATATATATATATGTATATTACAAACACAATTACAAACATGGTTAGGTAGACCAGCCATGAGTGGATTCTAGGGTCTTTGTTGGTCTGAAACATTATATATATATACACTATATATCCTTTTAGATCCACTGCTACGATTCCTACGAGACAGGTGATTTTGAAAAAAACACTCTGAATTTTGTTTAATTTAGTATCCCACTAAATGTTTTGACATTACATTTTTTTTTTTACTAAAAACTGTGAGAATAAAAACTGTAGGTCTACTTCTTAGCTTCTCAGGGAAAAATGTATGTCCAATCAACATGTATCATAGTACAACTCCTTCTGATCTAATATAACCAATCAGGTCTAAAAAAAATTAACACTAGTCGTAGTTGTGAGCGTGGCTTTAATGGTAACACATGATACCGTCAAGCGCGAATGCGATATGTATACATAAATTGTAAGAGAATAATGTATGACGTCATTTTCAACCAGTGCATGAAAATTGGAACCTTATTTTCTAAAAGAACAAGAGTAAGGGTTCTAAAAAGGCGCGATATTTTTTTTTTTTTTTTTACATAATGTCCTATTTGTTGCTTAGCTGGATCGTTGTAAAGAAATTCTGCAAATTGGATTATATTTTACAGTAATTTTGCGAATGCTTGTTTATAATTAATAGTTTACAGGTTTCTTTGTTTTCTTTATTTTTAAATCACTTTGGCTGAAATTTATTATTATTAAAATAAGTTTAAAAATTTTCAAATTATATTTTGAAGATGTAAGTCACAGTGAAGCGAAATTATCTTCAGATTTGTGTCACAGTGAGTTGAAGTTGTGAAATTTTTTTAGCCTTTTACGGTGAACAATTAATAGTATTATTGTAATATAAGTGTTTATGGCTAATATTAAGTTTTGGGGACACCAGATTTCGGTGATCCACCCATTTTATACTTCGGGTCAATCAGGGAGACTCCTGCATCTGGGTTAAGTTACACTAGGTTAGGTGATTGTTCTAGGTTGGTTAGTTATTTCCCACATGACTGACTTTTGGCTAGTCAGATGTCCAAAAACCTGGTGTCCCTGAAACTTAATATTTATCATGGTTATTTATATAAACGTTAGAATTGAGGCTCTCCAAGGACGAAGTAGCTAAGCGACAAAAGTAAAACACGCCAGAAAACTCGGTTAAAGTCGTACCAATTTGAAAGTTGTCATAACTTTTGAACTTTTTTCAACAGAATACCTTCATAAGGTCAAAAATTTATTCCACTTTCAAATTAGTACAACTTTTGGATCACCTGAAAATCAGGGCCTTAACCAGGACCTAACCAATCCTTAGGTCAACTGTACACCCTTGACGATTGGTTAGGTTGAATCGTGATATTTTCGTTAGTTAGCCTTTATAAGGCTAACTAAAGAAGCCTGGGGGCCCTGATCTTCAGGTGATCCTAACTTTTAACTGCATTTTCTAGCGTTTTTTTAGTTTTGTCGCTTAGCTACTTCTTCCGAGTAGGGACTCAATTAGTAATGAAGCTAATAGTCCGTGAGCCAGACCCCCAAATTTTGGCCAATCGGTACCACTAAGGCGAATCGGATGAAACAATACTTTTTGGAAAGCTTATAATTTGTAGTTTCCAAATATGCTTGCTCGACACCTGTATGTGGTAGCGTTTTAGGTGAATCTTCATCAAACATAGGCACCCAATATTTCAATATTGGGGGCAAACTTAAAATGCTGATAAAGCAATAAAACTACTCTTTTGAAATATCCAGCAAGCATTATTATCATCTACTTCGCATCCTTCATCATTGGTATGAGGGACGTTTGGTTCCCCCGAGTGGTATTGATCAACCTTTCTCGCCCACGGACTAAGTTTATTTTTTATATTTATTTAGGTTATGTAGGTTTTGCGTTGCTATAGTAACGTACCTAATCTGCTTCTGAGCATTTGTGCATTGCCTTGGTTGGAGATGGTCATTACTCGAGACTCTTTACATCTTGATGTGAGTTAAGATTATCATCATTAATTTAAAAAAAAAAGAACGAAGTCGTGAATTATTTACATGGCGGAATTATCGTCTTGTTTACAAATTATCTTTTTTATGCAGGAAAGAGGCACCAAAGGCGAACGCCTGCAAAAATACCGCCCCCCCCCCCCCAATATAAGGAGAGAGAGGGCCGAAATCAAGGTCTCCGAGGCCCACGATATAGGCCCACCTACATCTTATAGATGTAGCTCTACTATAATGCTTAACCCTAGACCCATAACGTGGTTCTACAATACTACGATCGTGTAATTTGTGCGGGTTTGCCGGCTACCCCACGTTGTGGTTCTAGGGTTAATTTGCATTGTATGGGATAAAGTTTAGTTAAGTTTTTTGTATTAAAGTATATATTTATAGGCGTCATATCTGGGACACTACCTACGAACATTTAAGTGGATTCTCCCGATCTGGAGTCCTTACACAACATAGTGAATACTGGCTTCTCAGAAGCAAAGTAAAGTTCAGGGTCCCTATTCTTATGCGAGGATACTGTATTAACAGCAGTTTTGTAAACAAAAATGGGTTTGATAAGAGTTAGCTATATCTTCTTGCGTAATTATCATCATATATATATATATATATATATATATATATATAGTGTGTGTGTGTGTGTGTGTGTGTGTGTGTGTGTGAAAAATTCCAAACATTTTAATTTGAGGCGCTCTGAACTTCCCCTTATCACATGACCTAGTTATACTGTAGTTTCTGAAGGTGATTTTTATAATAGAGACAAAGAAAGACTGAGTTGGGCCACATCCGCAAGAATGTATGCCAAGAACGTCCGCTTATTCGAGACCTCACCGAAGTGACGTGAAAAGAACGTGTCCTTCTGGACGTGATTAAAAACAAATTGATAGCATGAAAATGAATTTTTTCTGTTCCGTGAACAAAATTGTTCATAAATGTTAGTCACGTTTGGTTTCATAACTATTATAATGACAAAGATTCAATTTCTACCAGTGACGTAGGGCTCGAGACCTTTTTTCTGGTCTCGGTCTCGGCCATGGTGGTCTCTATTACATCATAATATTTATACTACCAAATCGTAACTATTTGTATATGAAATGTTTTTATCTTATAAGTAATATGAGAGCCCAGTAAAGCCTAAAGCTTTTAAGGGTCAACCTACACAGGTAGAAATAAATGTTCTGTTTAAAAATTATTGTATTATTTAATTTTACCAATAAAGATTTTATTATTAGTTGTAGTTTATTCAACAAATTTCTGAAGGAAAAAATTTATCGGAAAAAAAAAAATTAGATTTAAAAGTCGTTAAAAATGAAATAAATTTTGCAAAAAAGTTTACATCGAGATATAAAGCGACAGACGGAAGATGGCGTTACATGAACAAAGGCGTTACATGAACAAAGGCGTTACATGAACAAAGGCGTTACATGAACAAAGGCGTTACATGAACAAAGGCGTTACATGAACAAAGGCGTTACATGAACAAAATCGAATTTCATAATGTCGACGTTTGACCTTATTGCAAGTACGTGAATTTCAGATTTCAAACTACATTTCAGATTTTCAATGAAAATAACTGATCTAACCTAACTTTGCTAACCTAATCGGGCATAATGTAACCTAAGTGAGCCTAACCTGACCTAATTTAAACTAAGTTTTTAGTATCGATTTTAAGCATGTCGACATTGCACAAATCGACTTTGTTCCGTTACCTGGAAAGGCGTATCTCGATGATACAAGTGAAAAGAACACATGAGCCCCTCTTTGGAAGAAGTGGCTAAACGACAAAAGTAAAAAACGCCACAAAACGCTTTATAAAATCGTACCAATTTGAAAGTGGTCATAACTTTTGAATTTTTAAAGATATTTTTTTTTAAATATCTTCAAAAGTTAAAAAGTTATTCCACTTTCAAATTGGTATAACTTTTAATTTTCTGGCGTTTTTTACTTTTGGCGCTTAGCCACTTCTTCCTAGGAGAATTTCATATTTTAGTGATCTTCACCTCGGCATACCGAAAGAAGAACTCGAACTAAATAAAGATGAAAACCCCTCATCCTGACGAAGCACGTAAAGTGTTGAATCGTTGGAATAAATGAAGAAAAAGAAATTTGGTGAAAACAAGTGAAAACAATCTCGAAACAAAGGAAAACACACGAGAAAGAAAGAAGACTCCAAACTATTTTTAAAGCTCGCCAAAAAATAAAAGTTTGAGAAAAGACCAGATACAAAACTAACGTTTGTTCTTTATAAAGCTTTCCACCATCAAAAGAAATGGCGTAAACGCACGAATCGCCTACAGAGAATTACAGAATACTAAAATGAACGATTGAAAACTGTATTTAGTTGAACCTAACTTGGAATGAAAATCCAAATAGCAGGAATAAAAAAAATTTACTTTCGGGAAAATCCGCTCCATGATTCCCATTCTAACCTGGCAGATGTAACTGGCAGATGTAATTGAAGCAAATTTCAAGTAAATGTAATTTGGTCCCGGATCTCAGAGAGAACGCAAAATTTCTACAAAACTGAAGAGGAGTCTCCCAACATTTCCAATGAAGATTCTGCAAACCCCCAAACTCCTTATAAGGTAAAAGTGGATATATAGTGTGTACACTTCCTCGACTCGAAATTTTATCGACATTCTACGAAACTAATCTAACCAAACCTAAGCCTAATCTAATCTAACCTCGCCTAACGTAACTTGCTTCAACCCCCTGAAAAACTTATCGATAAACTCTCCCGTCCACAGAATGCAAAATGTCATTAGCCCTGCTGCAGAGATACCACAAACTGCTTCTATTTACGAAGGTGGATACAAGGACAATTATTCCAAAGAACTGCCCGTTCAATGTAGCTGTTGTTAGATTACCGATAAAGAGTTTCAGAAAGTTTGTGCTCAAAACAAGAGAAAAGTAATTTGTATGTAAAGTCAGTGAAAATGACTAATCTAACCTATCTAGCGTACCTTACTGGGCATAATGTAACCTAACCTAACCTGACCTAATTTAACTCTCTGACGGTCATGTCCGTAAGTTTACGGATACACGGTGAGTGGTTAACTCCGTAAATCTACGGCGTTAAATTTCTCAAAAATGTTTGCTGATATCTTCAAAAACTCAACCACACGAAGGTATTGCATAACTCGACCGCCTAAAGGTTAAACTAACTTTTTAGTATCGACATTGTGCAGGTCGACCCTGTTCCGATACCCGATTTGGTCACAGTAAAATTTCACTTTTTCGACCTAAATTCACCAGCGTTTGTACCCGAGTTGCGTATGATGATTTATAGAAATATATGAACTTCGTACAGTATATACCTTACCTTACCTTACCTACCTTACAACCTTACAAGGTTTCGCGCGATGATTTCTCATTTCGCGAAGGTCAAGCTTGTCGCCCTCCTCTCGAGTTGGCCTGGTGAAGTAGTGAGTTGGATTCTTGCGCTCTCCACCTCACACATAGCCAGGTACGCCCGGCTCATCGGGGATTGTTTTGAGCCAGGCGTCTAGTCTTTTGAAGATGTCCACTGCAACTCCCTTCGTGTTTCTTAGGTCTTTGGGCAATGATTAAACAGTTTTGGTCCTCTCACTACAAAACTATTTTCTTTCAGGGTTAAGATGTTCCCTGTCTTGCCTTCAATTTGGGAATACGACACAGTCTACCGTTTCTACTTTCCACCGTTGTTTGGGGAGTTTACAGGGTTCAGAGTAAGATTAGGGACTAGTTTCTCCATTATTTTCCAAGTGTAAATAATGGTGTATCTCTCTCTTCTCCTTTCCAGTGAATATAGGTCTAGTTCGCGTAACCTTTCCAGTAATTTAGTTCTTTGCACCCATTGATCTTGGCTGTGAAGCTTCTCTGGAAAACTTTCAGCTGTCTAATGTCTTCTTTTTTATATGGGGATATTAGGACCGAGCAGTATTCCAATTCGGGTATGATCAGGATTTTCAGTAAAGGAATCATTACATTCCTATCCCTTCGTTTAAAGGTTCTCAATATCTGTCCCGTTATTCTCTTTGCTCTGTTTACTGATATCTTATTTTGTGTTTCAAATTTCGCATCATCTGTCACTACAACCCCTAAATCTTTTGCTCTGGAATTTCTCTGAATTTCCTGTCCATTTTGGGTATAAATTCCATGGATTTTAGGTCTTCTCTTTTTCCGTACCATAATAGCTGAAATTTCTTGGTGTTAAACTTCATATTGCTGTCTTCCGTCCACTTGTAGATTCTGTTTATGTCGGTTTGTAGAGATCCTATGTCTTCTGGGTTTCTTATTTTTCTACTGATCTTTGTGTCATCCGCAAAGGATGTTACTGTGCTGTCTCTGGTAACGTCCTCATCTATGTCAGTTAGCATGATTATGAAGAGTAGTGGAGCTAATACTGTTCCTTGTGGTACCGAGCTGAGGACCTCTGATTCTGATGAAGATACTCCTTGTACTGTGGCGACTTGCAGCCGCTCACTAAGGAAATTATATATCCATTTCCCTACTTTTCCTGTTATTCCCATATATTTCAGTTTATGTATTATGATTCCGTGGTCACACTTGTCGAACGCTTTAGTAAGGTCTGTGTATAGTACATCATAGTTTTCATTACTTTCAAGTGAATCAATAATGTTGTTGTAGTGTTCCATTAGTTGTGATAGACATGATCTGCCTGACCGAAATCCGTGTTGGTTATCATTGAATTTTTTCTGAGTTTCCAAAAAGTCATAGATTTTCTGTCTAACTATTCTTTCAAATATTTTAGTGAGATGGGATGTAAGCGATACTGGCCTATAGTTTTTGGCCTCGGATCGATCTCCTCCTTTATATATTGGGACTATGTTCGCGCTCTTCAGGATGCCCGGTATTTCTCCCGTGTCTAGTGATCGTCTCCATATCTAGTATAGGGGCTCAGCGATTGCATTCTTGCAGTTTTTGATCAGTGTGGCATTTCATTTATCCGGTCCTGCCGCTGAGTGTTTTTAGTTTCCCTATGGCTTGTGTAATATCATCCGTCGTAAAGTTGAAATCCGTTATACTTTCCCCTTGTGGTTCTTCTTCAAAGAACGCGTTTCTATCGCATATCAATTTGTCCGTTTTTGGGATACTGAAAGATGATTCGTACTGAGCTCTTAATATTTCAGATACTTCTGTTAGATCATCAGATAAAGCACTGTTCTCATTTTTTAAAGGTCCGATAGTCGCAAATTATAGAAGTACTTTGAGTTAGCCTTTATCGCTTCTATAGCGTCGTCGTCGTCTTTTTCTGTATGCTTCTCGATTAGTTCCTGTATGACGACATAGATACTTTGCAGTTTATCATTTAATATTTTTCTGATGTTATCTTTACAATTACTTAATTTTGCAGTCACTCTTTTTCTCTTTCGAAACAATGCCCTCTTTTGTCTTTCGAACCTGCTTCTCTTTCCTCTTTGTTGTATCTTTGGGACATGTTTTTCCACAATTTCTAACGTCTTCTCCTCTAACGTCATTAGCATCTCCTCCGTTGTCTTGGCCTCGAAAATGGTTTTCCAATCTATTATTTCCATGCTGGATGTCACATCTTCCCAGTTTATAGCTTTGGAGTGAAAATTAAAAATTTCGAATTTGTTTCTTTCTGTTGTGCGTGTTCTTTCCTTTCCTGTTGCCTTTATATTAGTTGTTATTTCAATGATGTTGTGGTCCGATATCATAGTTGGGGATATTTCTACATTATCAATTAGATTACTGTTGTTTGTGAATACCAAATCTAGGCAGTTGTTTTTTCTTGTGTTTTCTGTTATTTCTTGCGTTAACATAAATTCATCAGCTAGAGCTAGTAGCATTTTTACCTGCTCCTGGTCTTCTCGTGTGCCCCCCTTGTCCTGGCGTATACATATATTTTTTCCTATCCTTTTATATTTCATGAATGGGAAATTAAAATCACCACAGAGAAAAATATTTGGGGTTGGAGAGTGTAGATCTTTTACCAAGTTTCTTACCTCTGTAATAGAATCTGAAAATTTTGAGGTTGGCGTGTTTGGGGGTCTGTACATTACAATTAGTACCATATTTAATTTTTCAATTTTTGCTGTTACACATTCTACGTAGCTGTTTGAGGTACTTATAGCCATTTCTGCTATGTGCCTTTCGCGTGTGTAAATAGCACATCCTCCTTTACGTCTCACTGTTCTGTCGGCTCGGAGGATGTTATAGTTGTCAATTTGTATTTCTTTTTTGTCAATACAGGACTCACAATTTTCACAGTTCGCCTGGCAGTCTTCTAGATGAGTTTCCGTGAGGCATGCAAAGTCTGCTCCGGCTTCTTGCATGAGTCCTTTCAGGTATACAACTTTGTTCGTGGAATGGTTTGATTTAAGGCCCTGTATGTTGGCTAGGATTATTTTTATTTTTTCTTTCTTTTTCACATACAGGTGGTTCCGATTTGTTTTCCAATGGGGGTGCCGGTTTCGTTGCCTTGTGGTCCTCCGAGAATTTACCTCTTATCTTTGTCGGTACCTGTTGTCCCGATAACGCATGAAGTGCCTTTGTTCGTACCTTCTGTCCGGCTCTCGGATTCCTATATTTATATATATTTGTCACCTGGTTTTGTAATTGCTGGATAGTATTTAGCAGCTGAAATGTGTTGGCTGCGTCTATAATATATATATATTATATATATATATATATATATATAATATATCGAATTTGAGTTACGTTTACCCACTGAGTCTTCTAGGCCCAATAAAAGGACCACTCAATTTTCCATCTCAAAAACGCGTCTCTTTTTTTTTATTATGCAGGATGGCTCAGTGAATTACCCTAATACCTTTCAACGGGTTCGAGTCCCACTCGTTCCGTTTCTCAGCATCTGCCTTTTCCGATTTTTTTACTATAAAATATTCGGTTATTGTACTAAAATATATGTTAATACGTAAAAGACACTTTAATTAGGCCGGCCGCACACAGGATCGTCTTGCGACTCACGACTGACGACTTGGGTCGTGACGATTCGAGTCGCGTGTGATTTTACATTGACAGAATGGGAGTCCAGCACACTGCAGCGACTGCGACGCGATTCTGGGGAATGTAAAATCACACGCGACTTGAATCGTCACGTCAAAAGTCGTCAGTCGTCAGTCGCAAGACGATCCTGTGTGGCCGGCCTAATACTAATTTGAACATCAGAAACTTCGAAGACAGGACCTCACATTAGTCCTTCACGGCAAATTGCATCAGCAGGCCTATAACATATTAAATTTTCTTTTGGATCTTGTACCAAAATTATACTTAACCCTCAATCCCTACCCATTATAAAAATTACGCTAGCAATACCGTGGTACTGGCCCTAAACCAGTACTGGTAGAGTTTAAGGGTTATAGTCCGGTAGCACAGACCCTGATTTTACTGGAACCCTGCATTGTTTGTTATAAAGCAAATTTTTACATATTTTAAAAGCTTATACCACCCATTCAAGAATCCATCGGTGTACACCTGACCACCGCTTGGCTTTTTCAATATGGCCGCCATTTTCCAAGATGGCCGGCGAAACTGAAAAATCCCATTTCCTGGTCAATACTTGATGGATTTTGATGATCTTGGTGTCATTTCTAGGGGTTTTTAGGATGATGAGTCGATCTGGAGGGGTTGCAGATACTTTGGCTTTGGGAGTCGTTTTGATCCACATTCGTCAATACTCAAGGTCATTGGAGGTCAAACGACCCCCGAAATAAGGAATATCCCATATCCCGGGCAGTCGTGAAGATATTTTGGTGATCTTACTGTCGTTTTTATGGTTTTGGGCGAGACTGAGTAGTTCTGTAGGGTTTAAAATGAAATCGGGATTATTTTCCCCATGGTAAGGTGAATTCCAATATGTCTAATTATTCCCTTATTTTTTCACGTTGTTGAGATTATTGCTGATGGTGCTGCCCACCTGGTGGTTTGATGACGTCTTGGTGTGCTGATTCCAAAATGTTTTTTGACTGCTGAATATGGAGAATATACCAGGTGAGCAGTGTTTAGTTTTCATTTGCTGAGGATAAATTATTTCAATGCGATTTGTACTCTGAAGAATGGGTAAACAAAATTCTTATTTTCGGGTTCTACAAAAGCTGCAGACGAATGTTTCTTCAAGGATTTCCTGCGTAGCTGTCCTGGAGGTCAGAAAGGTCTTTCAAATTGTGGGAGGATTCAGAAAATCATAGAGAGCAGCGACATCAGAGGGCAGCCAGATGTTCGAGCGAGACTAGAGCCTCTTGGAAGATGGAGCAAAAATCCTTTGTTGTCACAAGAACTGTTTCCACTTATGTGTCCAAGCGGAATTTATCAGCATTCATGAAAAAGAGAGAATGTGATACCCCTACAGTGGAGCCAAAAAGACGTAGTGCTGTTCTCAGTGAAGGCCCAGTATATGACCCTAATAAACACACACTTTTGTTTGAAAGTCAGTGAGTGTATATTACCCCAGAAATATGACATCAAAGTTCTGGTGCAATACCGCATTCCAGCATCTAGGTTTATGACCGATAAGCTTGGTGATGAAAAAACAAATTACAAAAATGTGTTGATAGAAAAATGTAAACTGAAAAATGATGAGCAGGGACAAGTTGTACTCAGTAGGTTGTTGGGCATGAAAGGAGATTTACCGGCTGAAGAAGCCCGATACCATAAAGATTGTATGTCTACCTTTCATGTTGAGGGTGAGAGAGCTTGCCAGAATAAGTCAAGGGTTGAACCTGAAGACCGCCCCTTCATTGCTTTGTGTGTAGAATTGTCGAAGGACAAAATGAAACCATGGAATTCAATTGAAGTAGAGAAGCTTTACAAAGAGTTAGGTGGTGAGAAGTTATCACGTAGGTCGCTCATTGTAAAAGTTAAAGATTACTTCAAGGACGTGTGGCAGTGCGTGGCAGAAAATCAGTGGACATCCGAGCAACTGTAACCCAGCACAAAGACATCATCCCACAAATCCTCAAACTACACGCTTTGAGTGGTTGTGACACAGTTGCAGCAATACATGGCATCGGGAAAGCCACTGCCATTGCCACAGCCAAGAAGGGTCGGAAGCTAGACAAGCTGGGGTCCCTTGATGCATGCTTTGACCATATCAAGAAAGAGGCAACAGCGTTCATTGTTGCATGCTATGGGGATAAGAAATCCTCATCTCTTACTGAGTGTCGTCAGCGAGTATGGGCTCAGAAGACAGGGAAGTCGGGAACTGCTGCACCCAAACTATGTTCTCTACCACCAACAACTGAAGCTTTCCATCAAAATGTGCTCAGAGCCCACTACACTGTGGCGAACTGGCTCGATGCACTAAAGTGTGACCCACCACCACTTGATCCTGTGCATTATGGGTGGGAAAGAGACGAAACAAACAGTTCTCATCCCAAAAACAGTTTGTGAAGGAGTGTGCTTAGCACCAGATGAAGTTCTGAAGCTAATCAGATGTGGGTGTGAATCACAATCAGCATGCAGGAGGAGTCGCTGCGGCTGCATGAGACGCGGAATCCCTTGCACAATGTTCTGTGCATGTGGCAGCGGCTTGGATTGCAACAATCCATTGACCCAAAACGCAAACGAAGAGCAGACTGATGATCCTGACACAACCATGTCTTTTGATATTTGCCCCCAATAAATGGTTACCTAATGTGAATAACTGCATCATAGTTATCAATGCCAATCCCCCAGCTAGGTGTGAGCTTTGTTTTGCTTACGAGGTCATATCTTGTAGCTTTGCAACCTTTCATAGAATGCATGTGCCCTGCACTTCAGCATAAATTGTGGTTTATATCCGAATATCCATATCTATATAATGTGGGTTATGTCATTTAAGCATTATGATCTGGTTTTTTCTGCAGAAAAGATGTTAAGTGTTCAGCAGTTAGCTAGATTGTAGAAATTGTCACTGAAATAAAGCAAATAGTGATGTGAACTGTGGCATTATCATATTTCAAGGCCAAACTTTAACCTCAAATGACCTTGACTTGACCCATGGAGTTGCAAAATGATATCCTACTGTTATCATGTGCCTATAGAACTACTCAGTCTCGCCCAAAACCATAAAAACGACAGTAAGATCACCAAAATATTTCCATGACTGCCCGGGATATGGGATATTCCTTATTTCGGGGGGGTCGTTTGACCTCCAATGACTTTGAGTACTGACGAATGTGGGTCAAAACGACTCCCAAAGTATCTGCAACCCCTCCAGATCGACTCATCATCCTAAAAACCCCTAGAAATGACACCAAGATCATCAAAATCCATCAAGTATTGACCAGGATATGGGATTTTTCAGTTTCGCCAGTCATCTTGGAAAATGGCGGCCATATTGAAAAAGCCAAGCGGTGGTCAGGTGTACACCCGATGGATTCTTGAATGGGGTGGTATAAGCTTTCAAAATATGTCGAGACTTGCTTTATAACAAACAATGCAGGGTTCCCACCCGGTGCAACCGGACTATTAATATTCTGTCATTATAACACGTAAAATAAAAGCATTCTCCCATTCAATGTGATTCTTGCCCACCCACTGGCATTCCCATTCTTATTCTCATCCACGACTTTTCCCACTTTCCTCCGGGTTAGGTTAGGTTAGGCTAATGTTAGGTTAGGTTAAATTAAGTTATATTATGAAATATTAGCCATTTCCATTTGACGCTTTTACCGCGAATGGAAATGGAATGATTTGTTTCAAAAAACACTTTTCTCAAATGTGGGTTTTTCATTTTTTTGCATTTGCGGACCACGGATGGGAATGGGAAAGGCACTGAGTGGGAATGGGAAAGGCACTGAGTGGGAATGGGAAAGGCACTGAGTGGGAATGGGAAAGACACTGAGTGGGAATGGGAAAGACACTGAGTGGGAATGGGAAAGACACTGAGTGGGAAGTGATCATAAAACGTATATATTCTTTTTTATATTTTAAACCTATTAACGGAACTGTTTACTTCTCCCTCAATATCATTCCCATTCCAATTAGTATTCCCATTCCCATTCCCATTCCAATTAGTAGGCCGCAATTTTTTTTATGTAGGAAGAAGAGGGCAAGAGCGAGCGCTCGCAAATATGCCCCATTGCCCCCCCCCCCCACCCCACCCCGCTTAAAAGGAGGAGAGAGCCGAAATCAAGGTCTCCAATGCTCTTAAAACAATGCCTTTTTTTTAATTTTGAAAAGATTATGTAGTGTGTAAGAATCATGTATATGTAGTAAGGAATAGAGGTGAGAAGTGTGTGTGTGTGAGAGCATAGTGGACTGCTCACAGGGTAGATGAGACACGGAGAAAAGATTAGCTAAAGAGAACAATGACAGGAGAAATGGGAGTTCCAGAACTTCCTATCTCCTGCCTAATGTCCCCGCCCCCGCCTCTACCCTTTGGAGTACTTCCCTAGTCGAGTGGTGTCAACAATCTCCTCCTGTAGAGAATGCATAAAGTGAGAAATCCACATTTGGGGAAAGGAGTTTTTTCAGTTGAGAAACAACTTTTATTCCATTTTCATCCACGGTAAAGGAACCCCAAATAAAAATCGTTAATATCTCCTAACCTAGCATTAGCCAAACCTAACCTAACCTAACCTAACCGAACTTAACCTGGACCAAAGTGGGAAAGCCGTGAATAAGTATGATAATGGCATGAGGTACATAGATCGATTTGGAAATTCTCTCTCTGATATTATCACACTCTGATTTCCCACTCTTGAACGAGAAATGAAGTGGGAATCATATTGAGTGGGATGATACCGGGAAGTTTAATTAAAACTTCAAAGTATAGGTTTGGTTATTTGTTTAAAGTTAATCAGATTAAAATTGTTCGCTGGCAACTTTAAAATTTAATTTTGTTTAAAATGCAGGATTGACGATTCCCATTTTGTGCCATTCCCATTCGCGATCCGAAAGTAAGAAGAAATGGACCAAGTGCGAAGTCCAGATTTGGGAATTTGGGGAAAAGAGTTTCTTGCTTTGGGAAAGGGTACAAAAAAGATGGTTTTAACGCAGTTGCCATACCCGAGGGGTATTTTCTAGGAAAGATTTAACTTAGTGGGAAATATTATATAGTGGGAATGGGGATGAATCTACATGGAAATTGCCTCCTTTGAGATTCTCATTTTGAGATTTCTGATTCTTGAACCAAGACTGGCATGGGGATGATCGATATTGGGAAGAAGAACCATTCAGTTAACGTTGTTCGAATTAAAATTTACATTTTTTACTTTTCAATTCGTATCAAAAAGTAGTGTACGAGTATGACGTCATAATGAAAGGGTGCAATTTATAGTGGACATTCGATCAATGCCTACCAATTTATAGTCAGTCCACGCTCGCATTATATGTTAATAATTTCATGCAAACGATTTTGAACAGAGAATTTCATATCATATATATATTTTTTTTTACAAGACTTGATAAGTTACAAATAAATAAATATATATGTGTGTGTGTGTGTGTGTGTGTGTGTGTACACCGCGCGTATGGGGTGAAATAAATATCCGCTCTCACGTGAAGAATTTCGATAAATATTGAAAGTGGAGACTATGAAGCCGTTTACATATGTCAGTTCTCTTACGTAAACTACGACGGACATTGCTTATAACATTCTAATAGAGACGTTGGCAAACTCTCTTTAAACTTTCACTTTAGTTTCTCAGTGGTACGTGGCGTGGCACGAACTTAAACCCTTAATCAGTAGGGTAGGTTTGGCAGATCACTTAAGATCACTCCGCTGTGGGTCTGTCAAACCCTACCCAACCAATTAAAGGTTAAAAAGTCAGTAAACTAACATTCAAAAGAAGTATGCCAACGTCTCTACTAGAATCGTTATAAGCAATGTCCGTAGTAATTTATGGAAGAGGAATATATATATATATTAGGGATGTATCGGCAACATCGGCCTGTTTTTAGAGTATCGGTATCGACCGATACTGCCGATACTTTTCCAAGTTCTCATTTTAAAATTAATATTTAATTATTTATGAAATGCAATTGAATAAATTTTCATTTGAATAAACTTATTGAATACATATGAAGTTTCATCATTTTCATTTCTTCCTCTTATTTTTAAACTGCTATAATTTGAAACCAATTGCCTATCACGAGATTATTACATCAATTTTTCACTAGAATTAAACATTAACCCCTAGGGAGGACTTATATCTAGAGGTATACTTACGCAACGCAACGCGGGCCCCGAGTTGGACTAGAGTAATGTAGTAATTAGTAACTATATAGTGGCATACGTAGTTATAAATAGTGTCTACTCTCTTGTGACTAAATTTATTTCAGTACGTTATATTTATACATTGAATGTGCTACAATATGTACCACTATTACTGTATAAATAATTATTGATAAAATGTTTTATTGATTTTTAAAATTATCGGTATCGGCAAAATATCGGCCTATTTTGAGTATCGGTATCGGCCAAAATTCTGGAATCGGTACATCCCTAATATATATATATATATATATATATGGAATTATAATATCTCTGACATCAGAGGTCTTTGGAATAGCTAATTACCAGTGTTGTGGATTACTGCCCACCCAATGTCATTCCCATTCCTATTTGCGGTCGGCAAGTGGGAATGGATTTGGGGGACAGTCACTCGATTCTCACTCGCGGCAAACGGCGCTAAGTGGGAATGGTTAATATTTCCTAACTTAATTTAACCTGACCTAACATAACCAATCGTAACCTGACCACCTAACCTAAGTTAACTTAATCTAAACCAAAGTGGGAATGTCGTGGATGAGTGAGAATTGAATGACTTGGAAATAAACCTATTTGAAATTCTCCCTTTTGGCTTTTTCACTCTTGGGCACAGAATGAAGTGGGAATAGTGTTGAGTGGGAGTAAACCTTGCCGTGAATGTGAAGCCATTTCTACCTCGCTTAAAAAATCAATCGAGGTGTCGGGGTGATAGCGAAACTGTCAATCTGCACAATGTCGACACCAAAATTTCTGAATTTCCATAATGTCGAAAATCTCTACCTGATGCAAATCAGTTAAATTCATGTTAAGTTAATTTAAATTAGGTCGAATCAGGTTAGGTTTAGTTAGATTAGGTTAGTAATTTTTATTGAAAATCTGAAATGTATTTATGCGTTAGTCAATATCAGTTAAAATATTTAACTTTTCACATCCATTTGAAATGTGGAATAAGGTCGATTTTCATAAAGTTGATCTGGAATAAGGTCGATTTTCATAAGGTCGAACGTCGACATTATGAAATTCGATTTTGTTTATGTAACGCTAATCGGGCTAGTGCTAACACCCTTTCCCACGAGCGATACAAGAATATTCGTATGTGAATTGAATTTATGATGGTAATAGCTTTGTTCGTGGTAAGTACCTCAATATATACCTCACAAAAGAAGTATTTTTCCCATCGACGATAAGATATCTTATAAAGGACGGTTATTACGAGGACATTGGCTCCAAACTGGATTTGATTATGCAGAAATTCTGAGCGAATCATTATTCAGCAGAGTATAGCAATTTGGGGATAATGTTCGCAGGAAATGATGATGATTGCCAACTCAATGATTTTCCCATTTGCATTTGTGATCCATAAGTGAGAATGTACAAAAGTGACAAAATCCATATTTGAGAAGAGCGTTTCTTGATTTGGGAAACATTGTCACTACATTCTCATTCATGACAACGGTCGTGAGTGGGAATGTAAAATATTTCTTAACCTGTTTTAACTATTCAGGCTGATATTAGGTTAGGTTTTAACCAATCAGAACCTAACTTATCGTATCTCAACTAATCATAACCTAACCTAACCAATCAGAACCTAACCCGGACCAAAGTGGGAAAGGCCGTGGATGAGAATGGCATGAATTGGGAATAGACCGATTTGAAAATGCCTTGTTTGAGATTCTCATTTCCTCACTTTCTCATTCTTGCCGCCGCGCAGAGCTGGGCACTTCCGCAACACTTCCGCAAACCGCAAATTCCGCAATTGCGGAAGTATGTTTTTCGTTTGCGGGTTTGCGTTTGCGGCAAAGTCATCGCAAATTACTGAATTTGCGTTTGCGGAAGTGATTTTGAGTTTGCGGATTTGCGATTGCAAATCCGCAAACTCAAAATCACTTCCGCAAACGCAAATCCGCAAACGCAAATTCACTAATTTGCGATGACTTTGCCGCAAACGCAAATCCGCAAACGAAAAACATCTTCCGCAATTGCGGAATTTGCGGTTTGCGGAAGTGCCCAGCTCTGATTCTTGGCCGCGTAATCAAATGAGAATAACGGTGAGTAAGAGTAACTCGAAATAATGGCTCCTCCAGTCTTGTGAAGATAAGAGTAAATGGCACTATTAATTAATACGATGAAACAAAATTCTTGCCAGGCCACTATTTTAATTCAAAATCACTGTACGTTGGTCATATTGTTTTAAAATTGAGTTACAGTTTGTACTAAATTTTTCTTTCAAAGATAATAAGATAAGCCTAGCAAGATTTTTTGTCAGTATGAGCAAATTCTTATTCAATTTTAAAACATTTTAAAAGAATTTTAAAATATAAAGAGTAAAAGTTTAATTTAGAAAAGTACAAAATCACTGTACATTACCTAAGGATATTTAGTATTCGTTGAAATCTGGTTTACGTTTTAAAATGGAGGTGGTTTCCGTAAGATTCTAGTCAAGCTGAAAAACGCTTGAAAGAAATGTACAAAAATTATTTATTCTTTTGAATGATTTACTATACTCGAGTTTGGCGGATTACTAAGAAAAGAATTTGTACGACTGCTTCGCCCTCTACATTCAATATTTCTAACACGTAGTTAACGTGACGTCATTCCTACATAAGTGACATTACATCCACCACAATTATATTTATAAATTACGTAAGAATGAAGAATGGTAGGCAGCGTTTCCTCAGCCCTGAAGAAAATCTCCAATTCGATTATTGACAGACAAAATACTGTACATTTAAATGCAAAAAACTTTTTTTTTTTCTACGTGAAGGTCAAAATATGAAAATAAAAACCCCCTCTAATAGACAGAGTTTATTTCCACAACAGTTTCGACGCCCACTGGCATCCTCCTCGGGTGGATACAGAAACACGAATGAACCAAAACAAGAGGGATTAACAGTCCAGCGACCGACCGTTAGGAAATTCGCACCTAGGTTAGATCCCATTCTCCCGACACCGGAAGGGCATTTTCATTAAGTACATTCGCACAAATTTAAAACTATCTTCCTGTTCTAAACAGACAGATTCTATTATTTTTTTACATAATTATTACATTTATTATTAAATTTATTATATTTAATATTGCATAATTATTAATTACAGACATTATAAATTTATTATTACATTGGTTATTACATTGTTGTTTATTATACAGAACTTATAAACCGAAAAACGAATGAAAAAAGCCGATTAGGAAACAATCCAGAGACCATTGAGAAATTCGCACCTAGGTTAGATACCGTTCTCCCGACACCGGAAGGGCATTTTATTACAGGGTCCGCTTGTAAGTACATTCCCACAAATTAAAACTATCTTCTTGTTCTGTACATACAGATTCTAATATTTTGACATAATTACTGCATTTATTATTGCATTTACATTTTTTTAACATTTATTATTATTACCTTTACCCTAATTATTAAATTTATAATATTACCTTTATTATTACATCTGTTGCATTTATATTTATTTCCACATTTATTACTTCCATTATTACATTTACTAAAAGCGAGTAAGGAAACAAACCAATCCAGAGACCTTTAAGAAATTCACACTTAGGTTCGAACACGTTCCCACGACTCCGTAAGGGATTTTTTTTACCAAGAATCTCATTAAAGGGTCTAACTTATAAGTACCTTCGCACAAATTAAATTATTTACTTTTTCTATAATTATGTCAAAAGAAAAATAATAGAATCTGTGTGTATAGAAAAAGTAGATATTTTAATTTGTGCGAAGGTACTTATAAGTTAGACCCTTTAATGAGATTCTTGGTAAAAAAATCCCTTACGGAGTCGTGGGAACGTGTTCGAACCTAAGTGTGAATTTCTTAAAGGTCTCTGGATTGGATTGTTTCCTTACTCGCTTTTAGTAAATGTAATAATGGAAGTAATAAATGTGGAAATAAATATAAATGCAACAGATGTAATAATAAAGGTAATATTATAAATTTAATAATTAGGGTAAAAGGTAATAATAATAAATGTTAAAAAATGTAAATGCAATAATAAATGCAGTAATTATGTCAAAATATTAGAATCTGTATGTATAGAACAAGAAGATAGTTTTAATTTGTGGGAATGTACTTATAAGCGGACCCTGTAATAAAATGCCTTCCGGTGTCGGAGAACGGTATCTAACCTAGGTGCGAATTTCTCAATGGTCTCTGGATTGTTTCCTAATCGGCTTTTTTCATTCGTTTTTCGGTTTATAAGTTCTGTATAATAAGCAACAATGTAATAACCAATGTAATAATAAATTTATAATGTCTGTAATTAATAATTATGCAATATTAAATGTAATAAATTTAATAATAAATGTAATAATTATGTAAAAAATAATAGAATCTGTATGTTTAGAACAGGAAGATAGTTTTAAATTTGTGCGAATCAGTGGTGGGCACCGTTAACCAAAAAGTTAACTTCGATAACGATAATCCGTTAACCCCAATTTTTAACTCCGATAACGATAATCCGATAATTTTACTACAAAGTTAACGATAATCCGTTAACGATAACTATTTCTTTACTAACATTTAAAAAAAATCAAGGAAAAAGCTTTAAAACCCATAGAAAATGTTTATTTATGCAAAATCCAACAATAAATAGGTATTTAACTGTATTTTTATCAAGTTTTGCAACTTTTTGCTTAACTTTTTTTAATTTTTAATAAAAATGTACTGATTACATGTTTTGAAACCCTTGTAACCACTAACCATTACTAAATTTTAATTTACCAGAGAATTATTATGGCGGGAACTGAAAGGTAAAATTAAATTTTAGGCACATTTATTAAAGACTATGACACAATGTGCTGGTTGCCCTTCAGAAAGAACAACTTCTCAAAGTTAGGCCCAACTGCCAGTCTTGACCTCTTGGGCCTCAGGATGTCCTTGCCGAGAGAGAAGAGCCGTTCCACTGCGGCAGAGGACGGAATTGGCAGACTGAAGTTATGGCGGTTTGAATTCATTCGCGGAGCGGTGATCTTCCGTGAATGACTCCTCGCAGTTAACGTGTTAACGGACTTTAACAGACTAAATATCGAGTTATCGGAAGTTAACTGGTCCGATAACGATAAATGGAAATTAACTTCCGTTAATAGTCCGTTAAAAAAAGTTAACTTCGTTAATTAACTGTTATCGGATTAACGCTTTAGTGCCCAACACTGGTGCGAATGTACTTAATGAAAATGCCCTTCCGGTGTCGGGAGAATGGGATCTAACCTAGGTGCGAATTTCCTAACGGTCGGTCCCTGGACTGTTTTTCCCTCTTGTTTTGGTTCATTCGTGTTTCTGTATCCACCCGAGGAGGATGCCAGTGGGCGTCGAAACTGTTGTGGAAATAAACTCTGTCTATTAGAGTGGGTTTTTATTTTCTGTACATTTAAATTACATTTCACAATAAAATGTTCCACATAGTTCTCCCAGTTTCCCCCTTCAAGATTATACTATCCGATCCCATCCCAGATCCCAGTAAATATCCCTCACTTACCATGCTAAATATCCTCAGGTAATGTACATTGATTTTGTATTTTTGTAACTTGGATTTATTTTTTTATATTGTAATTTTTTAATGTATACATGATAATGATGGTAATGGTAATGATGATGATGATAATGATAATGATGATAAGCTTTATTGGCAGGGTATAAATCCCATAACATATTACAATATTCTTGAAGGTAATAAACGGTAAGATAAATCAAACAATAATAAATATAAAAACAAACCAACTGAAAATTATGACTGAAGGAAATAATATATATATATATATATACATTCAACTGCAAAGAACACGCAGTATAAATAACGTAAAGAACGACGCTTGTATAGGAGATATTCCGCGCAAGACGAGAAAGAGAAAACAACAAATGAAAAAATGAAGTACCACCTGGGAATCGAACCCGGGATCTTCCGATTGCCGGTCAGACGCGATAACCACTACACCATGGACTTCACTCTTCCAAATGCCGTAATTCCTCTACATACTCGCAGAAACCAATGCCCCAAGGGGGCACCTCCCGCATGCCGTAACATTATATACATTCAACTGCAAAGAACACGCAGTATAAATAACGTAAAGAACGACGCTTGTATAGGAGATATTCCGCGCAAGACGAGAAAGAGAAAACAACAAATGAAAAATGAAGTACCACCTGGGAATCGAACCCGGGATCTTCCGATTGCCGGTCAGACGCGATAACCACTACACCATGGACTTCACTCTTCCAAATGCCGTAATTCCTCTACATACTCGCAGAAACCAATGCCCCAAGGGGGCACCTCCGCATGCCGTAACATTATATACATTCAACTGCAAAGAACACGCAGTATAAATAACGTAAAGAACGACGCTTGTATAGGAGATATTCCGCGCAAGACGAGAAGAGAAAACAACAAATGAAAAATGAAGTACCACCTGGGAATCGAACCCGGGATCTTCCGATTGCCGGTCAGACGCGATAACCACTACACCATGGACTTCACTCTTCCAAATGCCGTAATTCCTCTACATACTCGCAGAAACCAATGCCCCAAGGGGGCACCTCCCGCATGCCGTAACATTATATACATTCAACTGCAAAGAACACGCAGTATAAATAACGTAAAGAACGACGCTTGTATAGGAGATATTCCGCGCAAGACGAGAAAAGAAAACAACAAATGAAAAAATGAAGTACCACCTGGGAATCGAACCGGGATCTTCCGATTGCCGGTCAGACGCGATAACCACTACACCATGGACTTCACTCTTCCAAATGCCGTAATTCCTCTACATACTCGCAGAAACCAATGCCCCAAGGGGGCACCTCCCGCATGCCGTAACATTATATACATTCAACTGCAAAGAACACGCAGTATAAATAACGTAAAGAACGACGCTTGTATAGGAGATATTCCGCAAGACGAGAAAGAGAAAACAACAAATGAAAAAATGAAGTACCACCTGGGAATCGAACCCGGGATCTTCCGATTGCCGGTCAGACGCGATAACCACTACACCATGGACTTCACTCTTCCAAATGCCGTAATTCCTCTACATACTCGCAGAAACCAATGCCCCAAGGGGGCACCTCCCGCATGCCGTAACATTATATACATTCAACTGCAAAGAACACGCAGTATAAATAACGTAAAGAACGACGCTTGTATAGGAGATATTCCGCGCAAGACGAGAAAGAGAAAACAACAAATGAAAAAAATGAAGTACCACCTGGGAATCGAACCCGGGATCTTCCGATTGCCGGTCAGACGCGATAACCACTACACCATGGACTTCACTCTTCCAAATGCCGTAATTCCTCTACATACTCGCAGAAACCAATGCCCCAAGGGGGCACCTCCCGCATGCCGTAACATTATATACATTCAACTGCAAAGAACACGCAGTATAAATAACGTAAAGAACGACGCTTGTATAGGAGATATTCCGCGCAAGACGAGAAAGAGAAAACAACAAATGAAAAAATGAAGTACCACCTGGGAATCGAACCCGGGATCTTCCGATTGCCGGAAGTCCATGGTGTAGTGGTTATCGCGTCTGACCGGCAATCGGAAGATCCCGGGTTCGATTCCCAGGTGGTACTTCATTTTTTTTGTTGTTTTCTCTTTCTCGTCTTGCGCGGAATATCTCCTATACAAGCGTCGTTCTTTACGTTATTTATACTGCGTGTTCTTTGCAGTTGAATGTATATAATGTTACGGCATGCGGGAGGTGCCCCTTGGGGCATTGGTTTCTGCGAGTATGTAGAGGAATTACGGCATTTGGAAGAGTGAAGTCCATGGTGTAGTGGTTATCGCGTCTGACCGGCAATCGGAAGATCCCGGGTTCGATTCCCAGGTGGTACTTCATTTTTTCATTTGTTGTTTTCTCTTTCTCGTCTTGCGCGGAATATCTCCTATACAAGCGTCGTTCTTTACGTTATTTATACTGCGTGTTCTTTGCAGTTGAATGTATATAATGTTACGGCATGCGGGAGGTGCCCCTTGGGGCATTGGTTTTCTGCGAGTATGTAGAGGAATTACGGCATTTGGAAGAGTGAAGTCCATGGTGTAGTGGTTATCGCGTCTGACCGGCAATCGGAAGATCCCGGGTTCGATTCCCAGGTGGTACTTCATTTTTTCATTTGTTGTTTTCTCTTTCTCGTCTTGCGCGGAATATCTCCTATACAAGCGTCGTTCTTTACGTTATTTATACTGCGTGTTCTTTGCAGTTGAATGTATATAATGTTCGGCATGCGGGAGGTGCCCCCTTGGGGCATTGGTTTCTGCGAGTATGTAGAGGAATTACGGCATTTGGAAGAGTGAAGTCCATGTGTAGTGGTTATCGCGTCTGACCGGCAATCGGAAGATCCCGGGTTCGATTCCCAGGTGGTACTTCATTTTTTCATTTGTTGTTTTCTCTTTCTCGTCTTGCGCGGAATATCTCCTATACAAGCGTCGTTCTTTACGTTATTTATACTGCGTGTTCTTTGCAGTTGAATGTATATAATGTTACGGCATGCGGGAGGTGCCCCCTTGGGGCATTGGTTTCTGCGAGTATGTAGAGGAATTACGGCATTTGGAAGAGTGAAGTCCATGGTGTAGTGGTTATCGCGTCTGACCGGCAATCGGAAGATCCCGGGTTCGATTCCCAGGTTACTTCATTTTTCATTTGTTGTTTCTCTTTCTCGTCTTGCGCGGAATATCTCCTATACAAGCGTCGTTCTTTACGTTATTTATACTGCGTGTTCTTTGCAGTTGAATGTATATAATGTTACGGCATGCGGGAGGTGCCCCTTGGGGCATTGGTTTCTGCGAGTATGTAGAGGAATTACGGCATTTGGAAGAGTGAAGTCCATGTGTAGTGGTTATCGCGTCCTGACCGGCAATCGGAAGATCCCGGGTTCGATTCCCAGGTGGTACTTCATTTTTTCATTTGTTGTTTTCTCTTTCTCGTCTTGCGCGGAATATCTCCTATACAAGCGTCGTTCTTTACGTTATTTTACTGCGTGTTCTTTGCAGTTGAATGTATATAATGTTACGGCATGCGGAGGTGCCCCCTTGGGGCATTGGTTTCTGCGAGTATGTAGAGAATTACGGCATTTGGAAGAGTGAAGTCCATGGTGTAGTGGTTATCGCGTCTGACCGGCAATCGGAAGATCCCGGGTTCGATTCCCAGGTGGTACTTCATTTTTTCATTTGTTGTTTTCTCTTTCTCGTCTTGCGCGGAATATCTCCTATACAAGCGTCGTTCTTTACGTATATATATATATATATATATATATATATATATGCAAAATAATAGCGGAAAACAGCAGAAATTTTTCAGCCAGTAAAAGCATAATATTTTATTTACTTTAAACCCACGAGTCACTTACATTATACTGTAAATGCAGCTTCACAAATTTTTATGTACTATACTGTAATAACTTTGGATGTGAAGCGCAACATTTTTATGGTTGTGGCCTTTTCTTTTTAATTAATTTATTGACCGACTGACTTTCCTCCAAATTTCACGGAAGTGCATCAATTTTAGCAGAGAGAACCTGTTCTCAATATCGGTCATTTCCATGCTAGTCTTGGTCCAAGAATCAGAAATTAGAGAGTGGGACTCTCCAAGGAGCATTTCTCAAATCGATCCATTCCCATTCCCATTCCCACTGTATAGGAACTCCTACTTTGTTTGATTTTTCCTACAAAATTCCATGGAATTCTGAACCGCGTCACAATCCGATTAATTCCCATTCTATGCCGTTCCTATTCCCATTTTCGGTCCTCAAATGAAAATGACCAAATGTGAAAATTTCACATTTGTCAAAAGCGTATCTTGATTTGGGACACGACGATGTTTTCGTTGCTGAAACGGTGACAAATGGGAAAGGCTAATAATATTTCTTAACTGATTTCAACCAATCATAACCTAACCTAAAACTAGCCTAGCCAATCAGAACTTAGCTTATCATAACATAACCAATCGTAGCCTAACCCGGACCAAAGTGGGAAAGGCCGTGGATGGGAATGAAAATAACATGAAGTGGGAATGGCATAGAATGGGAATTGCCTAGAATGAGAATGGCATAATTGAAATTACATTTGCGGACACGGATGGGAATGGCCTAAAATGGGGTGAGGCTTCCCCAACAAATATAGATTTGAGGAAATACAGAAAAATTCACGTGTTTTTTGTCACATTTACTTGACGACCAGGGGCGGTCGGGCAATCGGGCATGGACCGAGAGCCCAGGCCATTAGGGGGCACGACGGCCCTGCCCGTAGTCGTCATAAAATAGTGAGTGTTCTCAATTGGGTCAAGTGTCTAATCGAACTGTAATATGAAAAAATCGGATTTCAAGGGGCCCAGGACCTCATTATGCCCGAGGGTCCAGGTTGCTGTCAGTCCGCCCCCATTGACGACAAATTTAATTTGAAAGAAAATTTTTTTATATTTTAAACCTGTGATCAACTTTAAAGAATATATATACAGGGTGTCCCTAAGTCTGGAACCATAGGGTAAAATAAGTAATTCATGTTTTTCCGTTTATGCAAGTGCCCATGATGTCTTTGAGTAAGGAAGAACGCATCCAGGTAATTCTGCTCGTAGGAAATCGGTCAGAGGAGGTCGCTGAGGAATTTAAGATTGCATCCGGACCGCGCGCCGATAACACACAGCTGTGTCGGCAAACTTGTAGCAAAGTTCAGGGAAACGGGATCCATAGGAGATAAACCACGCAGTGGACCTCCGAGGACATTCACCGACGATGACACAGCCGTACCATCCCGCGCTCATTTCACAAATAGTCCCCAAAAGTGTCTCCGGCGTTTTTATTGCCGTTTTTATCATTTTGCCCTATGGTTCCAGACTTACGGGACACCCTGTGTGTGTGTATATTATATATATATATATATATATATATATATACACTCCAGACTAAAAAAATGTGTAAAATACTATCTCATACGCGCTAATGACTGATAATACCTTTAATTAATACACCTTTATAAGGAATATCGAGTATCTGTGACGTCATATGATAAACGGCGCCTTTTTATCAAATGTCGACTGTGAATAGTCCCGTTTATCAAGAATCTTAGAATACTTCATGCTGAAATCTGTAGAACAGCTGTATGGAGACGAAAACCATTTATTTTTCAACAAGACCTCGCTTCATCTCGTACGGTTCGTGCAACATCCGCGTGAGTTTCATGCTCATGAAATTGATAATACAACCATTCAAATACTTCTCCCGATATTAATCCAATAGAAATTTTTTGAAATATTGCTAGGAGAAGGTCGAAATCGCAAAGCGGAAACATTTAGTGAACTGAAGAGATTTTGATGACAACTTGACAATCGACAAATACGGAAGAATTCGGAGGCTTGTCGACTCTATACCGCGTCGATTGGAGGTCATAATCAAGGCTAAGAGTGGACCAACTAAATACTAAGACGCGGAGTCAAAAAGTCTTTGATAAAGGTTTAATATATTGGCAGTACTCAGTAAAGATAATGAATTTAGTAATTTTTTTTTTGCAACACCTGACAACATATTCTAATATTTTGATATGTCGCTAAGCATTACCTTTCACTCTTTATTAAAAGGTTTTGCTATATTTTAATTAAAACAGAAACTGGCACACACAGGTGTCATTTTATCATAATGACGTCACAGATACTCGAGATTCCTCATGAAGGTGTATAACTTAAGGTACTATCAAGGTCATTAGCGCGTATGAGAGTATTTTGCGTTTTTTGTAGTCCTGATATATATATATATATATATCGAATTTCAAATGGATGTGAAAAGTTGAATATGTGAACTAATACTGACTAACTCATAAATACACCAGATTTTCAATGAAAACTACTACCTAACCAGACCTAATCTAACCTAGTGTAACCTAACCGAGCATAATGTAACCTAATCTAATCTAACCTGACCTGACATAATTTAAATTACTTAACATGAATTTAACTGATTTGCATAAGGTCGAGATTTTGACATTATGGAAATTCAGAAATTTTGGTGCGGTGTCGACGTTGTGCAGATCGACATTATGCATGTCGACATTGTGTATCGACATTGCGTATCGACATTATGCGTGTCGACATAGTTCGGCTACTCTATTGCAATTATTCTGCATTTATGAATTACGGTCCCATTTTCTAATTATTTTCGTTTTCTCTTTTTAGGGTAAATTTGTATAAAAACCTTAAAAAGTATTTAAATAAATAATAATTTTCTTAAAATTAAATCGTGTCTAAATTATATGTATTTCTGACAATGTCGTTGCAATAATTGTCGGTGCGAAAGTTTTACGAAATTTTCTGCTTATAAAAGTGATGATAATTACCAGAAAACCCATAATTAAATAAATACTGAGCTCCTCATTATTATTATTATTAATTAAAAGGTAGTTACCATATAACTAAAATATTAATTTATTTTGTTTAAAATTCAAATGAAACATTGATTATCGTAAAATAATAATTAAAATTTCTAGGCATATATACTGTAAGTATAAACTATCCATTAGCGCGAGAGAGTCGGGGGGGACAATTGAGCGGAGAGAGAGCATCCTCTCATCACAAAGGTTGAAAGAAGACTGACTGAAATTGTAATTCCGAAAATTCAATGAAGACAAAATACATAATTTAGAATATTGGAGCAAACTCATGAGAGAATTAAGTCGTCTTTGTGTCGCGTAATGATTAATGTAACATCTCCTTTTGATTATAAGCCTCTCTATTAAATCCTGCATCATATTTGTGGTGTCAACCCACTTAGCAATCATTTTCCTCTATTCCCCGTTCAACAGTGGGAAATCTAAGGGTGGGAATCTGAAAGGAACCAATTCTCAAAGAGGTCCATTTCCATTTGATGCCATTTCTCATTCTCATCCACGGCTTTCCAATTTTCGTTCACGTTAGGTGCAATTAGTTAGGTTAGGTTAGGAAATATTAGCGAATGGAGTGACCTTCTTTCTCAAATCAAGAAACTATCTCCTCAAATGTGGACTTCTCATTTTGTCCATTCCCGCCAGCAGC
Source organism: Bathynomus jamesi (assembly GCA_023014485.1). NCBI lineage: Eukaryota > Metazoa > Arthropoda > Malacostraca > Isopoda > Cirolanidae > Bathynomus > Bathynomus jamesi. The sequence goes on from JAJOZX010000116.1 coordinate 346,514, forward strand.
CGGGAGTGAACCCAAAGCCTCACCGCCAAGGGCCCGACACTGAGTACATTGAGCTACTGAGAGCCCAAAAACCTTTCTTAATTTAACATTATGAACCTCACTTATGACGACAATCACTACTTTGTAGTCGTGTTGGGCTACGTCGTAGCCAATGTCGTAACACTGCTTCTCGTTGATCGGCGACGTTAAATGGCATTGGGTCTGTATAGTAGTTGGATGGGAGACCGTCCTCCGTGTCCACATTATACAGGGTGTCCCATAAGTCCGGCATCATAGGAGAAATTCATATTTTTATATTTCTACAAACTATAATGTCTATGCTCGGGATGCCAATTTCCCGTCCACCATTCTGTTCAGTGACGAGGCTATTTTTTATGGAAATGGTGAGGTAAATCGACAGAACACCCGCTACTAGTCTCAAAACAACCCTCACTGGTATACCTCTTCAAAGGAACAAGGTGCATCTCGGGTGATGGTATGGTGTGGCATTTGGAAGGATCGCATCATAGGCCCCCTCTTTTTCGATGAACATGTCACTGGAGGCACCTACCTATGTATGCTCAAGGAAGAAGCATTTCCCAATGTCTTGAACGAAGAAGGAAATTTCCCAACATGGTTCCAGGAAGACGGCGCTCCTGCACATTACAGCACCCAAATAAGAGAATACCTGTACCAACAATTCCCTGGTCATTGGATAGGACGTCGAGGGCCTGTGGAGTGACCAGCTAGAAGCCCGGATCTCACGCCACTAGATTTTTATCTCTGGAGCCACTTGAAAGCGCTGGTATACGCAGAGAAAATTAGGAGTGTTGACCATTTGCGGCATCGCATTATTGGGCCATGTAACACCATTACTCCTGACATCATTCACCGTGTGCTTGCTGACCGGGTATCACGTCTGAATTTGTGTATTGAAAACAATGGTGGACATATTGAGCACGTTCTGTAAATAAAAGCTTTTGTTTTTCCTTTTTTTATTATTTTTCCTATGATGCCGGACTTATGGGACACCCTGTATAATGACCCGTGGTTCGGATCCCAAGTAAAGCTGTATGCCCCCTCCATCATATGACCTTAGATGTTGCGAAGGAGGTTAAACAACCACATCATTACTTTGTAGTTGTCATTATTAATACATTTGTTATTTAATTAATTAATTAATAAACATAACTACAGGGTGTTCGAAAAGTCCCGTCACCCCCTACAAAATGTACATATTGTAATCCCAATTTTATTTTTGTGATTGTATTTATGTGATAGGTGTAATTTAAGAAACAAGTCCCGAGCAAGAGTTACTTTAATTACAGTAAATACAGTTGCTAATTACAGTTACTAATCAAGAATATGTGTGTGTGCACCATCATTTTCGTTTCATGCCGAGATCTTTTGTCATGTGATCTCTCATTGTGGACATGGGGACTGCAAGTTCTTGTGATCATTTCCGAAGTGATTTTTTTGGTGAACGAGCCACCGATGCAATCACACCTTCACGTTGTTCTGCTCCCGACCGTGGCCTGTCCTTGATGGAGCCAGTTTCAAACAACTTTTTCTCCCAGCGTAATACCGTGTTGTTTGGTGGTGCAACCTTATTGAATCTTGTGTTGAAATCATTCTGGATATCATGCATCGTTTTGCCAGTATGTGACCTTTCCATTAGCTCATGTGCTCATCACTATCCTTTCCTCCAGTGTGTAAGTGGACTGGTCTGCCAGTGTTCACACAACTCTAATACATGGAAAAGAAAAGCAAATGTCAATGAATCGCGCATAAATTCAATTAATTACACAAAAATAAAATTGGTATTACAATATGTACATTTTCTAGGGGGTGACGGAACTTTTCGAACACTTTGTACATCATTCAGTCATGTTCCAATAAACTCGTTAACCTCGTTGTAGTACTGTGCGTTGGTCTCTCTCCACACGAAGGTCAAGCTGGTGGCCCCGCCTCTAGTCCTGGCTTGGTGGAGGAACGAGTTGCTCTCTTGCGCTATCCACCGCACATATCCAGGTACACCCGGCTCATCTGGTACCGTCCTGAGCCAGGCATCTAGTCTTCTTTTGAAGACTTCAACTTTGACCCCTGTAACGTTTCTGAGGTCCTTTGGAAGCTGGTTAAAAAGTCTTGGGCCCCTGACAACCAAGCTATTTTCCTTCAGTGTTGACGAGGTCCCTTGTCGGGGCTTTAATTTGGGAACACTACACATTCTGTCTTTCCTATTTTCCAGTGTTGTTCGGGTGGTAATTCGGTTTAGTTTGAGGTTTGGTACCAGTTTTTCGATCATTTTCCATATGTAGATTATGGTGTACCTCTCTCTTCTTCTTTCCAGGGAGTACAGATTTAGTTTACGTAGTCTTGCCTAGTAGTTGAGTTCTTTGCAGCCATCAATCTTGGCTGTGAAATTTCTCTGACTTTCTTCTAGTTTATTAATTTCTTCCTTTTTATATGGGGACGTCAAAACTGAGCAATATTCAAGTTTTCGTATGATCAGTGTTCTCAGCAGGGGAATCATTACTGTCTTGTCCCCTCTTTTGAGCGTTCTTAGTACCTGTCCCGCGACTTTTTTTTTTTTTTTTTTTAAATATCGCTCTGATTTTGTCTCGAATCTCGCATCATCGGTCATTATAACCCCCAAATCGATCGCTTTTGTGCTTCTCTGAATTTCCTGTCTACAGTATCTGGAGCATAATATGCAGTCTAAGTTCTTCATTTCTACCATATTTCAAGAGCTGAAATTTCTCGGTGTTAAATGTCATGTTGTTGTCTTTTGACCATTTGTATATTTTGTTCGTGTCCTTCTGCAAGGCCTCCACCTCTTTTGCATTGCTGATTTTCCTGCTGATCTTTGTATCGTCTGCAAAGGATGTTACTATACTGTTGCTGTTTACTTCACTCTCTATATCTGTTAGCATGATAATGAACAGGAGTGGGGCTAGTACTATACCTTGTGGTATTGAGCTGCGTACTTCTGATTCTGATGATGATGCACCTTGAATTTTGACGACCTGTAGACGTTCTCTGAGGAAGTTGTAGATCCATTTTCCCACTTTGCCTGTTATTCCCATATGTTTCATTTTATGTGTTATTATACCATTATCACATTTGTTGAAAGCTTTAGCAAAATCCGTGTATATGACAGCGTAGTTGTCATTGCCTTCCCGTGCATCTAGGATATTGTTATAGTGCTCTATAAGTTGTGATAGGCATGATCTTCCTGATCGGAATCTGTGCTGATTTTCGTTGAATCCAGTGGCGGCTCGTGACTTTCAGTTATGGGGGTGCTGCCTCAGAAATTGCGAACAATTGTGTCGATTATATATATATATATATATATGAGAGAGAGAGAGTCGAATAGATAAATAGATAACTACTCACTACTCAGTCATAAAAAAAAGTAAAATAGTATCATAAAATCAATTATAGGGTACTTACGCTTAACGGGTAATTTCGAATTTGCCAAAAATTTTATTTATAAACAAATTCCATTCTTCCGTTTTTATTCTGAGCGAAAAAATATTCTAAGAAATGAAAGCTATATATTGTAAATAATCCAATTATTATATAATTAACTTCAATCTCACGACAAAAAATAAATGATAACGAATCATTGATAAATGCAATTCGGAAGTTAAATTTCGAATTGGCAAACGATACAGCAACACAACTACCACGTCAAACAAACAAATCGGCACTGCTCTGTCCACAGTGCTTTGGATCCTCTTAAACCCGCGATTCTGACTCGCTCTTCGTACGTCCGCCACCGAGGTTTCAAGCGTTTCGAACAAAATCTGGAACTGTTAAGTACGCAGTTCCACGGGAAGGCTGAAGCTACTTTCGTGATTCATTCGTTCGGCATTGAAATAGTTTAAGGAAAAAAGGATATAATCTGATTTAAAAACTCAAAGTTCATTGAAAAAAAAATCAGAGAGGCTATTTTAAATATTTAAATATAAAGATCTTAAGATCATGGGGGTGCTGCAGTTCCACAGTGCCTACCTGCGAGCCGCTCCTGGACTTGAATCTATCCAGTGTCTCCAAGAAGCCATAGATTTTCTCTCTAACTATTCTTTCATATACTTTGGTGAGGTGGAACACTGGTCTATAGTTCTTTGCTTGAGATCTATCCCCTCCTTTAAATATAGAGACAATGTCTGCTCTTTTCAAGATGCTCGGTATTTCCCCAGTGTCTCGGGATTTTCTTCATATCCAGTGTAACGGTGTAGCTATTTCATTTTTACAGTTTTTAATTAATAGTGCCTTCCATTTGTCCGGACGTGCAGCTAAATGTGATTTCATTTGTCCTATAGATCTCGCTACCTCTTCTTGGGTAAAATCAAAATCTGTTACACAATCTCCTTGTAATTTCTCTTCACAAAGAATGCATCTGTGTCGGGTATCGCTTTGTCACTTTTTCGGGTACTGAAGACTGATTCATAGTCAGGCCCGATAGTGGCGCGCGTTTTTGTTTTCCTTTTCGCATAGCTATAGAAGTGTTTTGGATTGTCCTTTATTGCTTCTACCGCCTTTTCCTCTTCCCTCTCTGTATGGCCCTTATTCAAGGTTTGTATTTCCATAAGAATACTCTCCAGTTTTTCTTGTATTACTTTCCTGGCATTGTTGTCTCCGCAATTAGCTAATTTCGTCGCTACTCTCTTTCTTTTGCGGAATATTTTTCTCGTTTGTCTCTCACCAGTTCCTCTTTCCTTTTGGCTGTGCTTTCGGAGTATATTTTTCTAAAATTCTCAGCGTCTTTTTTTCCAAGGTTGTTAGCATTTCTTCGGTTGTTTTCTTCTCTAAAACTGTTCTCCACTCTGTTTAGGCCATGTGTGATCTGATTTCTTCGCAATTTATGGTCTTGGAGTTTAAATTAAAAGCCTCAAATTTGCTTCTTCCTTCCGTATGTGTATTGTCTTTTAATGTTATCGCCATATTTGTTGATAACTCGATTATGTTGTGGTCTGAGATAATAGGTGGGTTTATTTTTATATCAGCTATCAAGTTCGTGTTATTCGTGAATACCAGATCTAGGCGTTATTTTTTCTGGTATTTTTTCTGGTATTTTCTGTTATCTCCTGTGTCAGCATAAACTCGATTGTGAGCGTCATCAAAATTTTTGCTTGCTCCTGATCTTCTCTTGTGCCCCCTTGTCCTGGTGTATATATATATATATATATATATATATATATATATATATATATATATATATATATATATATATATATATATTCCTATCCACCTCTTTGTATTTTATAAATGGGAAATTAAAATCTCCGTAGAGCATTATGTTGGGGGATGGAAGGTTTATGGCCTTTATTAGGTTTCTGATATCATCAATGGCATCCGAGAATATATATATGGTCATCCCATAAGTAATGTCGTTTTTTAGATCGGAATTTGAAGGACAAAAAAAATACTCAACTGAAACTTTTTAATCTAGTATATATTTTCCATCGGAGTCAATGACACTCTGCCAACGTCCTACAAGCTTTTCAATGCCATGTTTATAAAATTCAGGCGGTTTTGAGGCAAAAAACGTACAAAGACTGGTGTGCAGGTCATCTAAAGAAGAATACTGTTTCTCGTCAAGATAGTTTTGCAGACTCCTGAAGAGATGATAATCTGAAGGCGCAAGGTCTGGAGGATGTGGAAGTTTTTCCCACCCAAGCTCCTCAGTTTTTGCAGAAGTGATCCGAGTGGTATGAGGACGTGCGTTGTCGTGGTGGAACACGATTCCTTTCCGATTAACCAAAGGTGGTCTCTTTTCTTTTAGTGCAGTGTTCAATCGATCCAGTTGTTGACAGTAGACTTGAGCGGTGATTGTTTGGTTGTGTGGTAAGGTTTCAAAGTGTATTACACCACCTTTATCCCACCAAACACTAAGCAACACCTTCCGAGGGTGAAGATTTGGTTTTGGCTGTGGCGTCGCTGGTTCTCCGGCACAAACCCACTGTCGACGGCGCTTAACATTCTGGTACAGTATCCACTTTTCATCACCAGTCACTAAACGGTGCAAAAACGGATCTTGAAGTTCACGGGAATGAAGAGCTGTGCTAATGTTTACCCGCACCCTCAGATTGTCGACCGACAATTCATGTGGCACCCATTTTCCTAACTTAGGCACTTTCCCGAGTTGTTGCAAATGTCGATGGATGGTGGACGGGGATGAATTGAGTTTCTGGGCCAATTCTTCGACAGTTGTTGAACAGTCTTCTTCAAGTGCGGCTAACAGCAGGTCATCATCAAACTCAGCAGGGCGTCCAGAGCGTGCTGCATCTGTCAAACAGCAGTCACCATTCCTAAACTTTTGAAACCATCTTTGACATTTCCTCACATGCAGAATATCGTTGCCATAAACATACTGAATGTTTCGCGTTGCTTCAGTAGCACGATTCCCTTTTTTGAACTCGTAAAGCATTATATGCCTGATATGCTCTTCTGATACCGCCATGTTTGAGGGGTTCACATAAAGCAAAACACACGTCTTCACTGGTCAAGGTCTGTAAAGTATGTAGCGAAACACGATAGATCTCCTCTTAGATATAACCTTCGGAAAATTTATGCTTAAACCGAGTAGGACTAGTTTAAACTTAATCTATCGTAAAAAACGACATTACTTACGGGATGACCTGATATATATATATATATACACACACACACCGGGTGTCCGAGAATTATCTGTACAATTTTTGGCTGTTATTAAAAGTCAACCATGAAGTGTAGAAATTCCAGTGTTGTCCCATTTTACAGAGAATCTCATTAAGTTTTTTCTGATACCACGTTTTGACAAGTTTTTTAGAAATGTACGCGGGTGACAGACATTGATGATTTAAAAGCAAGAATCACAGCTGCTATTGAGCGAATTGATGTGGATATGCTGCAGCGTACATGGCAACATTTGGAGTATCGATTGGATGTTTTGCGAATCACTAATGGTGCACATATCGAATGTTTGTAACAACGTTACTTTAATAAAAGAAACTTTTGAAAATACAGATTCTAAATAATCTTGTTTAAGAACTTTACGTGTGTTATCAAGAATTTTATTAAAAGATGAAATTGTACAGATAATGTTCGGACACACTGGAATTTCTAAAAAACTTGTCAAAACTTGGCATCAGAAAAAACTTAATGAGATTCTCTGTAAAATGGCACAACACTGGAATTTCTACACTTCATGGTTGACTTTTAATAACAGCCAAAAATTGTACAGATAATTCTCGGACACCCTGTGTATATATATATATATATATATATATATATATATATATAATAAATGTATGTATGCGTGGCTGGCTACGAGGACAGGAGGAGAGACAGCAATTCCCTCCTTCACCAAATCCCGCAAATAAGGCAGGATACTGAAGAGGGGTCGACCGCAGGTCGATCCTGAACCGTCGTTCGAACTCGCACAAAGTAAGTATATTATTCATCGATGCATCCATAGTTTAAGTGGAAGTATGAAGAACGCCCGCTGCAACTTACGCAGCAAAAGCCCCTAAAATGCAATCTAGGGCAAGACTGAAATGGGTAGTTTTAGTGTTAATAAAACCTTCCCTGATTCTCCCTTAATGTGTATACTAAATTTGGTACAGATTACCCTAGCTGTTTTTGCGTGTTCAACGAACATAGAACAGCAGACATCATCATCATCATCATCATCATCATCATGGTAATTTTATTGACAATCGGAATAGTATAATTGTCGGAGACTTTAACTGCCCTAATGTTAATTACGAGAATTTTACTGGTAATGAGGAGGGTTTGAGATTGGTTGAGTTTATGGACGATAACTTTTTACGACAGACAGTTACCGAACCAACGCGCGGTGACAATATTTTAGATTTGGTGATGACGAACGGCGAGGATATAGTCGAAGGTTTAGAAGTATGCGAGAGTTTAGGATGTAGTGATCATCAAAGTCTTAGGTTTAAGTTAGCGATAAAAAACACTCAGGATAGTAACGTAATAAAAGTCCTTGATTTTTGCAGGGCTAATTTTGATAGTTTTGCGGATAGGATGAGAGTAGTGGACTGGGATAACTTATTTATGGGTAATGACACAAATTTGCATTGGGTGGCGTTTAAAGAAAGTTTTAGGAATATTGAAAGGGAGTTTATTCCTCGTAGGCCCAAGCGCGCAAAAAATCGTGGTAGGCCGAAGTGGTGGACTAGGGAAATAGGAGAGTTCATAAACGAGCGTAATAGAGCGTATAGACTTAATAAGCGCAATGGCACGGCAGCTAACTTTAATAGATATATCGAGCTTAGACGTCAGGTTAAAAGATCAGTTAGGAATGCCAAGCGTAATTTAGAGATACTTATAGCTGCGGATAGTAAACATAATCCAAAAAAGTTTTTTGAGTACGTAAATAGTCGTAAGCCGATAAAAGATAACATAGGCCCTCTAGTGGATGTTAATGGCGCTTTGGCTTCTGACGCTCAGGCGATGGCGGGTATTTTCAATAACTTTTTGGCGACAGTTTTTACCGTAGAAGACGTAAATAATGTCCCTGACGTGGACGATATCGTTCCATTTAGTAGCGAGACTATTTTGGATGAAATAACTGTTTACGAGGCTGAGATTGCGCATTATATCGATAGGCTAAAAGTTAGCAAGGCTCCAGGCCCTGACGCTCTTTATCCCAGATATTTGAAAGATTTGAAAGACGGTATCGTAGGCCCCTTAACGAAGATTTGTAATCAGTCACTCGAAACGGGGATTATTCCTGAAGACTTCAAATTAGCTAACGTCACGCCTATTTTTAAAAAAGGCGACCGCGCAGTAGCTAGCAATTATAGGCCCATTAGCTTAACGTCAATTGTCGGTAAACTTTTGGAATCCGTAGTTAGGGATCGTATCATCGATCACTTAGAAAGTAGAGATTTGATTAACAGTAGTCAGCATGGGTTTCGACGCCATAGGTCTTGTTTAACTAATTTGTTAGAGTTTTATGACGAAATAGTGCGCGAATACGACAGGCATAGAGCAGCTGACGTTATTTATTTAGATTTTAAAAAGGCGTTCGATACAGTTCCGCATAGGAGACTAATTGCGAAGGTCAAAGCGCACGGTATACGCAGTCAGGTAGCTAACTGGTTAGAAGAATGGCTTCGTGCTAGGAGACAGAGGGTCGTAGTTAATGGTAGTGAATCGGGGTGGTTAGATGTAGGTAGCGGTGTCCCACAGGGTTCAGTGTTAGGCCCATTGCTATTCGTAATTTACATTAACGACATAGATGTAGGATTGACTAGTAACGTGTCAAAACTCGCGGACGATACTAAAATAGGCGGTAAGGTTGTTAACGAGGACGATAGTAATAGGCTCCAAGACGATGTAAATAGGATTATGGAGTGGACAGATAAGTGGCAGATGCAATTTAACGTAGACAAATGTAAAGTTTTGCATATAGGTTCTCGCAACAATAATTACACGTACACGATGGATGATAGGGAGTTAGCGAGCGTTGACGAGGAAGTAGATTTAGGCGTACGCGTATCTAAGGATTTAAAGGTTAGGAACCAGTGCCTGGAGTCTTGCGCAAAAGCTAATAGTTTGTTAGGCTTCATAGCGCGTAATTTCGAATTTAAATCGAAGGATATTATATTGCCCCTTTACAAGTCCCTAGTGAGGCCTCATTTAGAATATGCCGTTCAGTTTTGGTGCCCGTACTTGCGTGAGGATATTGATAGGTTAGAAAGGGTTCAACGTCGTGCCACGAAACTGATTCCGTCATTGCGCAACAAGCCTTATGAAGATAGGATTAAAGAGTTAGACCTGTATTCACTCGAAACTAGGATATTAAGGGGGGAGCTTATTGAAGTTTTCAAAATCGTTAATAACATCGATAACGTAAATTTTGACAAATTGTTCACTTTCGATAATAGTAATACTCGTAATAACGGATTTAAGTTGCGTGGCAGACGTTTCATTACTAATATCGCTAAAAACTTCTTTACGTTTAAAGTAATTGATAAATGGAATAATCTTCCCGCGTCAGTCGTTCATTCTACCAGCGTTAATATGTTTAAGAACCGTCTTGACAGACATTTTAAAAGTATTAACGTTGTTTAAAATAAAAGAACAAAGTTAGCAACAGGAGCTCTGGTGGTGGTGCTCGAGGATGAGTCTGTTGACGATAAATGCCAGCTTGTGACATGCCAGCGTGTGATGCCAGCAATAAAAAAAAAAAAAATTAGACTAACATGAACGTAGATGTAGCTCGTAGGGTAAACTAACCCACTTTTTGTTTAACTTTACCTACTTTTTTTTTTCCTTATCCTCTCCTTACTTTGCATGTCTGTAACTCTCTTTTCTTGCATGTTTGTAGTTTGCATGGTATGACTGTGAGTTAAGACTGTGTTTGCATGGTTTGTAAGCGTTCTTATTTTACTTCTTTTCATCTTTCACCCCTCTCTTATTCTCTCCGACTATTTTTCTGACTTGTCGGCAGTGGCCGGCGAATGATGATGGTGAGTCTTTTTTCTCTCTTTCTGAATGAATGTTAACCCACGAGTGATAGGTGTTGCTCATTACTTAACCCCTTATTCTCTTCTTTTCTCTTAACCCCCCTACTCTTTCCTTTCTCTCGGGCTAACCTTAGAGTGGATATTAGGGTCTTTGTTTCAGCCAAACAAACCGTATTTAATAAGGAGATAGAAATAACTTTGTGGTTTTTCGTTTAATTAGAAATATAAAATAATTATTTGTTCACAGTGATTAACAATGATGTATACTGTAATTGTGCAAATTACAATGACTGATTATTAACAATAAAAAAATTTTCTTATACAGTATGAGTTAAATGCTACAATAGCGAAAAGAATAATAATTTAGATAATGAGATATACGGTATTGGTCACACAACAATAAGTAATTAAGCAAATAATACCAGGTAACGAGAGGATGGATTAGGCCTAATAACTGTCGTAAATGCGTGAGTTAGCTTGAAATGATATTGAGGAACACTTTGAAGATAGCCTATTCAGTTAGGCTGGAAGTTTATTGAGTTTGTAGGCTAAGCAAAAGTAGTTTGACACGACGGAATAAACGGTAGACAAAATTTGCTGGTAGCCTACGTGGGGTTTAGAGACTTGGGTTTCTTCGGAGGTAAACTGGAAAGACGGGAGAGCCTACTAGCTTGTTTGAATGACGACATACTCGTTCATGGGAAATGAAGATTCACACAGGTCGAAATGGATGAATGTTGAGTGAGGCAAAGGGCCGGAAGGAATGGCGCAAGTTGAACCTTGTCGGAGTAAGGTTACTTCCAGGGGCGTTGAAATTGGAGTAGGCTTCAAGAGAAATAATCAACTTCGTGCTATGCTTGAAAGGAGTTTTTTAAGGAAAGCGGCTGGATGAGATCGAGTGGCGTTACGTGACGAAGGAACGGAGCGAGATGTGAAGTGAAGACTCGAGAAGAGGGCAATGTTTGTTAGTTTTTTTCTGTTTAAGGTGCTTCAATCCTGCTAGATTATTGACACCATTATTTTTTGGACCTTTTCCAGTTTGTGTACCGTTTTTCATATAATTTATTTTTGCTTTATAAGGCTAACTAACGAAAATATCATGACCTAACCTAACCAATCGTCAAGGGCGTACAGTTAACCTAACGATTGGTTAGGTTAGGTCGTGATATTTTCGTTAGTTAGCCTTATAAGCCTAACTAAAGAGAGTGATATTATCACTCATTTTTTATCTGAAAAGAAGCAAAAATAAATTATATGAAAAACGGTACATAAACTGGAAAAGGTCCTTTTTTTTTTTTGGTCTCCCCGAAAGGATGTTGTAAATTACAAAGATATACTTCCTTATGTTTGGGTTTTTTGAGGGCGACCTGAAGTAGAGTGGCATTTTTATAGGCTCGGTGACGCTGAAGGGCTAGGAGACGCTACAAAGTTTTGGCGGCATTTTCGAAAGACGAAATAAAATAAGCGTTTCTTTGTGTTTTGTTTTTGGTCACGCGTTTGGAAATTTTACAGCCATGTGAGGAAGGCAAGGAAAAGGAATTTTTCCTTGTGCTCATATATATATATATATATATATATATATATATATATTACAGGTGTACACAAAGTTTTTTCCCGATTATAAACTTTAATTACATGAAATCCAAAGAAGACACTAATGCTTTATTTTGCATGTTGTTGCATAACATTAAATCTGAACACGTGCACCGTTAGTTACACGTAGCACATCCAAGCGAAATTCGAGTTCACGCCATACGTTTGCTAGCATATCTCTCGTGACACTGTTGATGGCATCGCAAATCCTTGTACGAAGAGTGTCAATGTCAGCAACAGGAGTATGGAACACACAATCCTTTACAAGTTGCCGTGAGGCGCGACGAACGGACTTTCGAGGGCTTCATTGGAAAACCTGTTGAACACTGGCAACCGTTTCGTCTGAAACACTCCTAGGCTTGTCCATCAGACTGCCTGTCTCCAGAAACTCGTGGCACCAGTTCCTAATTAGAAAGAGCGTTCTTGCCAAAATGATGGCGGTAGTTCCGTTGAACGGTAATCACGAACTTTGACTCCACAAACGAAACAACACATTTTGCCTTCTCCTGCGAAGTTGCCATTTTGTTTCGATCAATTACCAGTGGCTCCCAATCAGGCTCAACAGGATCTGAAAATAAGAGAAAAAAACTTGATGTGTTATGCAACAACAACATGCAAAACAAAGCATTACTGTGTCTTCTTTGAATTTCATGTAATTATTAAAGTTTGTAATCTGGAAAGGACTTTGTGTACACCCTATATACAGTGGCGGACCTACATTTTGGGACCCTGAAGCTTGAACTGTTATGGGGGCCCCTTCGCAACCAGTAACAATAGGGCAACATCCAACAAGGTTCAAAGGGCCTTGCTGCCCTTGCAAGGACCTCGAGGCCCAAATGGCGGAGAACGGGGTGGTGGGGTGGTGTCCTTGAAAATGGGCCATACAGTGAGCCCCTTCCCACCAGCAACGAGGTCTGGGTAACCGCTGTTATCTTCTTCAATGGGTTGTTCTATGGCAAATCACCACAAATTTTTTAAAAATTTAACCACTACATCTCAGATTTTGATTAAAATTGCTGTACTGCACCAACGAAGGATTCGAGGATCCAGCTGCCAAAATGTAGACTATGAATAGATTCTGGCGAGCTCAGCGAGCCCATACAGCTGGGGGTTCGGGCGCTGCAAGCCCCCGAGAAAATTTTGAAATTTGACCAATTACAGGGGCATTTTGAGGCCATATGAAATGGGTATTAGAGCATATTCTAAGGTCAATATTAAGTACTTCAACCCATTGGCTTATGATTCTATCACTAAAATAGCCTTATTTTAATAACAAACACTTAAAAAAACTCCATCGATTTTGTTGAAAAATTCACTCATTAAAAAAAAAGTTGCTTCAGGGCCCCTCCTGGATTAGGGGCCCTGAAGCTTAAGCTTCATTAGTTTCATAGTAGATCCGCCACTGCCTATATATATATGTTTGTTTGTTTGTTTGTTTGTTAAAGGGAAAAAATTGCGTCTTGGAGAAGTCATATTTTGCATAAAAGATTACTGATAACACTGGTCAACACTCATTTATTGCCAATCACATTAGAGTGATTTTGGGGTAACTTTGTGGTGCTGATTCCGAATATGACATCGGTTTTGCTAGATTGGCTCTAATTTATGAGATAATTGGTACCCCATTGAAACACGTAAAAATGCAAAAAATTTAATGTTCAGGCGGAGCCTACTTACAAATCGCATTGAAATTGTCTCAAATCATACAAAAGTAAACGCATGAAATACATAATGGCATTTTATTCGGTCTCACCATCTAGAATGTTCCGGTAGTTTACCATATGCACGCGTTATGGTTACGTTTCCTATTAATTGAGGGTATTCATTATCACAAGAACTAGAGCCAAATCGGAAAAACTACTTTCATTTTGGAATTCAGCAACCCCAAAATACCCTAAATTCGTACGAATTTCCTTGGCAACGAAAAAAAAAAATGTTTTTTTGTTGACCTGTGTAATCTTTGAAGTAAAGAAATATCTGCTTTGAAAATTTTGTCTGTTTTGTGAAATGAAACTGTAAATGCCGTTTCAGGAATTTTGGTCTGAAGCTCCCACGGGACAATATCTATCTTGGCTGCTTCCCGGTTTTAGGTGAAGGAATCCAACAGAAAAAAAAAAAAAAAAAAAAAAAAAAAAACCGTTTCCTGGATTTTGATAACGTATATACTGTAAGTCTGAAAAATATGTCCTGCAAAGAGGCAATTCTTTTTTGTGTATATAATAATAAATTTTGAAACGAACAGGACAAGAATAACAAAAAAACATTTTGCGTTAAAGTCAAAATTAAAAAACAAAAAATATTTACCGGCAGTTTTTAACAGGTACAGTGGGACTAGAATTTTTATTAAGATGTCGAGAAATTCAATTATTTTAATTGAAGTGGGTAGCGCCATCTGTTGGAGGAAATGTCATTTAAATACTAATTTAGTTTATTTTCATTAACCTAGCGTAATTACATGCATATCAATTTTTTAATGAGGAACATAGTAACAGCAACTTAAGTTTTAAGATTAAATACCTTAGAAATAACTTTACTTTAACTCGATGAGATTCGAACCAATGCCACTTAAGATTCGAATTTTGCAAGTCGCCACATTAGCCACTGGTTCATGAGACGTTAAGATATATTAAGAGACCTTTGTATGCATGAGGCGTCGCGAGTACGAGGGTCGAACTCGCCAAATCAGTTTTGAGATAGACGCGTTTAAACTTTGTGACTATTGTGTACGAGGGGCACATAGCCAACATTCAAGCCGTTCTTTTACCAAAGAAAACTGAAAAGAAGTAAACCTGAATGCATTCTCATCATGATTTTCAACCTGTTAAAACACAACAGTGTCGAGAATGCCATCTGAACGAAGCTGGGGGTTTAAGTAACTGCTGAAGCATGTCAAGCTAAATTGGCCCTGTTACCTTAGCTTCTACAAAGAAAAAAAGGTCCGTAAATATTCGATTTTGTCATACCCAACCAGACATTAACTTTAGGAGAATATCTCTTCCATTCGTAGAACTCGGTTGGTTTTTCACTAGCCCAAATACGGCAATTATGTCGATTAATTATTGTTGTTGTTTAGCCGATCAGCCCACCCTGATCGAGCAAGCCGGCGGCACGCAAGTAACCGATCGCCCTCTTCGGAGTGGACCAGAGGTTCAGCGCACTAGTGATGTTGTGTTCGTTGTTGTGCTAGGGCGGTACAGTCTGTCATAATGTGTTCAATTGTTTGTGGTGTGTCCTGGCACAGGTGGCAGGTGTCGTCTATGAAGTTGTCTAGTCTGTGTTTATATGTTAGTAAGTTGGGTGATGTCCACATCGGAATCGTGCTAAGTTAACTCGATCCGATCTGCTCAGGCTGATCTCTGACCTGTTAATGGGTGGCGGCTTCGCCCCTAGGACCGCATTCGGACCGAGTCGTGTCAGTGCTTTGTGGGTTAGGTTGTGTGTATGTGTTTTCCATACTGTGTGATATCTGTGGGGCGTGGTATGGAATGGAGTATTTGGTTATAATGTCTCTCTGGGGTTACCTTAATGGTGCGAGGTGTCGGTGCGTGATTGACTGATTGTACATGTAGTGGCAAGGGTGTTGTGGGTTAGTTGTCGCTGCTGCCATGAATTGTGTTCCCCTCATGTCTAAATGTTCCCTAACTTTCAGTATTTTTGTTTCTGTGTGCAGGTGTTCTATTGGTGTTGTTTGAGTGCATCCTGTAATGATACGAAGTGCGTTGTTTTGTATTGTCTGTAAGGTGTTTATGTGTGTGTTTGAGATAATGGATGCCCAGCATGGGCTAGCATAGTCCATAACTGAGCGAATATATTGTTTGTATATGAGTGATGTTGTTTCCTGCTGGTGTCCAAAGTTTGTGCCTGTTAGTACCCTAAGCGTGTTAAGTCTTGACGTACATTTGTTTTTAATATCCTGAATGTGGTTTGCAAAAGATAATGATGTGTTGTATGTGACCCCAAGTATTTTGGTCCTGTGAGTGTGTGGAATGTTGATGTTGTTTAGTGTAAGCTGTGGAATTACCTGGTGTTCTTTTGTGTTGCTTGTAAGCAAGATGGTGGTTGATTTGTGGGCGCTACTTTGAGTCTATTGTGTGTGAGCCAGTCTTGTATACTGTTTATATATGTTTGTAGGTTATTTGTAGCGGTGTCGATGTTGTTGTGGGTGGATGTTAGAGTGATGTCATCTGCATATGATGATAAGGTAAGCTTGTTATCTATGGGTGTTGGAATGTCATGCATGTATAAGTTGAAGAGTGTTGGTGAGAGAACAGAGCCTTGAGGGACCCCGTTCGGAAAAAGCTTGTTTCTGGATGACTTGCCATTGAATGTGACATGTGAGTATCTTCCTGAAAGATAGTTGCTTAGCCACCTTTTGGTGTTATTGTGCAGGTTTGTGTTGAGTATTTTGTTTATGAGAGGGAAGCGTGGGATAGCATCAAATGCTTTACTAATGTCTATTGTTGCTAATAGTGTACGTTGAGCTGGTCGTCTGGAGTTGATGCCATCCATGATGTGCTGCGTGAGGTTAGTGAGTAATGTCGTGGTTGAGTGGTGAGGTCTGAATCCATGTTGAGTAGGCGATAGTGGAATGTGTGGGTTGGTGATTTGTAAGATTAGTCTTTCTGTTACTTTGGAAGGTGTGCATAGTAAAGTAATGGGTCTATAGGAAACTGGTTCTGTTTTGTTTGGCTACGACAGATAGCCGCGTGTGAGGTGTGAATGCAGCTGTTGGAGTGGGTAATGCCGTTTATAGTCTTGTATAGCCTGGATGTATCTGTGGAGTTGTTTAGTGTTGTTATGAATTCCCTAAATGTTTCTGTTTGTTTTTCTTTGAGTTTGTTGTTTATTTCTGTGTTGAGTTGTTGTATCTGCTGTTTTATGACTTCTGTGTGTGGGGTTTGTTATATTTGAGGTTGTTACGTTGCCTTATGAGGTGGGCTATTTCTCTAGTGTAATTTGAGTTGTATTTCCTAATGTTGCCCTTCGGTATGTATTTGTTTGCATTATTGATGATCTGATTAAATGTCTTGAGTGTTGTATTGATGTTTATGATGGGTGTGCTGTTTAATGTGGTGAATTGTTCCTCAGTCTGTATTTTGAACTGTTCCCAATCAGCTTTCTTGTAATTTCTGTAAGTGTGCCTAAGGCTGTTGGGGCAGAGTGTAGAATGTGTTGTAATGATGATGGGCAGGTGGTCTGATGACAGTTGTTTTTCTGTTCTCCATTGTGTATGTGTTGCTAGTGAGGGGGAACAGAACGTTATGTCTGGGGAGGAGTTTGAGTATCCTGCTTGATGTGGTATGTGTGTATGTTCTTCTGTATTGTTAAGAATGAAGAGGCTGTTTAGTTGTGTGGCTATGTTGGCGCCTCTGGTGTTGCTTTGGTTGTGCAGGTACCAACTAGTGTCTTTGGCGTTGAAGTCTCCTCCTAAGATGACATTAGTGAGAGGCCAGATTGTGTAACTGTGGATTGTAATTGGCTGGCACCTGAGGTGAACTATCTGGTGGGATGTAAATGTTGATTAGTGTGGTGTTGTGTTTTGCGCGCGTTTTAATGTTAACTGCCTGTATTTCTATCGTGTTATCTGCTTGGATTGTGTTTGTAATGTTTTGGGTAGCATCACTGTAGCTAATGCTTTTACGTATGTAAGTGATGAGTCCACCCCCGTTACCCCCAGTACGATCTTGACGGATCGCCGTGAAGTCAGGGATGGTGGGTGTTTTGTGTGTGCTTTTAGTTTTGTTTCTTGTATAAGTGCTATGTGAATGTTTTGTTTGTGTACGAATTCCCTAAGCTGCATGATTTTGTTTGTGAGGCCATCTACGTTGTACTGTAATATGTTGTTATACTTCTGTATTTGTCTCATGGTGCTATTGTGTCTATGTCTTTGTGTTTGGTGACATGTGTAAGTTGTAGTGGGGCCTGGATTAGTCTTAATGTCGCCAGAGAGTAAGAGTAGTTCGGGGAGCACGCAATTGCTCCCTGTAATTGAAAAAATAGCACGCTGAGAATAGGTCCGGCCCCGGGAGCCGATCGGCACTCTGACCGTGCCACGCAACAGGCCGTCGACTGCCAGTCTGGCCAACCGTAGACAGCCCGCTGCACGGAGATTTGAGAAAGTTTGGCCACCAGCGCGTTGATGTTTTGGTTTGACGTCGCCTCTTCTTCGCGTTGACGTGTCCCGCGCTGGAGGATGCAGCCACTGTTAGAAGCTTCCTCGTCAGCTGCTAACACTTTTTTTCAGGTTGTTCTAGCTACCTGTTCAGAGGTTTTTTATAAACAAATCTCAGTTTCTGCTCAAAACGGCTCTCTCTAATTTTAAAATTGATTAGTCAAGGAAGGAAGATGTTGACTTCTATTTTGCGGCAACAGTTGATGATATTTATGTTACTTTACTGATTAATGAAAATGATTAGGCTCTTCAAGTTACAGTATAAAAGATTTCTTTCGTAATCTTTCTTTCGTTATTTACACTCTAATCAGGTAGATACTTTACTTATGCGAACTTTCTTCAGAGTTTCTTCATATACTGTGAATATCTTCAGAGTTTCCTCACATTTTCTGCCCATTGAAGTAGACCGCGGTGCTGGGGTATTTTTGTTGTTGTTGGTTAAAAGAGCTATAATTTGTAAGATGAGCTATTATTGTTAATGGAAGGTTTGTTTCTATAGATGTACAAAGATTCTAAAATTCGGAGTTCTGTAAGGTTATTGGATCTGGTTAGAATTTCGAACTGAGTTTTGTAAAGGGGATGGTTGTTTTCATTACTATCTAAAAAATCCTGTTGTGCAGTTATACGGAAGGTGGCAGAATTAAAGTCATGTCGATTAATTCTTTCCATATGTGTAAAATGTCGCCTCTTCGCTGAAGAGAATGTAGTTTAATAAGTTTTCGGTATGAATTTTTTCAATCAATTATGTGTACATGGTGGCTTGTCTTGGCTAATCCTCTTTGTGTAACTCGTGTATCACTTGAATATGGTAACTTTTCTTTTTTTAATGTTGATTTTAAAATCCTTAGAACAGTCGTTTTTGGTATGTTCAGTCTACGTGATGCTGTGCGAGTTGACATTCTAGGATTTGTTTCAAAGGCATCTCTTACCAATTCAACATTTTCTTGAGAGGTACCTGGACGTCCAGATCTTGCCGCATCATGAACAGATCCTGTTCTTTTAAATTTATTGACCAGCTCGCGAATTGCTTTGTCTGTAGGCCCTGGTTTGTGAAATTTTCTCTCGAATTTTTCTCAAATTTCTTCGCACTTCTTCCCTTGGATACGTAGTGTTACTACCATCACACGTTCTTGTACATTCACCATCATCTATGGCCTGTAGAAAATAAAGTAGAAATATTAATATTTCAACAAAATAGATAGGGGTCTTTTTCTATGTTATTCTTGTCTTGTTCTTTTTAAGGTTTATTATTATGCACACAAGAAAGATTTGCGTTTTTGCAGGACGCATTTTTCACACTATTCCATGATTTTCCCAAGCAACGCCTTTTTATTTTAAGCAAAAATTTTGCACAAAATTAGCGCTCATACTATCTTTTCAACAGAAGTTTTTAAACAGGCGAGAACTTACATTTACTTTAAGCTTACAAACCGCTTACATTTTGAGTGCAGCTTCACAAATTTGGTCTCACTGGCTTTGAATACGAAGCTCAAGATTTTTATGGCTGTGGTATTTTTGTACATTTATGGACTGACTTGCTTTTCGCCAATTTCACAAGAGTATAAAATTTTGTACAAGTGTGGTCTGACTGGATGCACAAAATTATTTAGTAATTATTTTTTACCACAAACAACACAAATTGCACAACCGTGTCTCTGTTGTCATTTCCTCTTTCTAATTTTAATTCTGGTGGATAAATTTGTCTTGCAAATTCTTTGAAATTAAGTATACTAGCTAAAGTGGGCCCTGCGGGCCCATTTAGCTAGACATGCAGTGCTGGGGCCTTCCGCCTCAGTAACTGGGATGTTTGCGACCCCCCAATTACTGGGGATTCAATTATTCGGTCAATAAAACTGTAGAAAAGAACGCAGCTATGAAAATCTTAAGCTTCACAAAAGTTCCTTGTGAGCTTAAAATAATATTAAGCTTTCACTGCCTTAATAATTTCTTTTCAAAAGTTTCGATATCCAATTTTAACTTTTGAAATATTTTTTGACAGACTCTGCCTCAATTATATTATAGATTTGTCGTACAGATATCGTCTCTATATCGCCCATTGCTATCAAATATTCGGCTATCGCTGCGACGCCTCAACCAGCCTCTCCATAAACAGGTACACTTTGTACGACAGATATAAATCTGCTATATACGGGCTGCTGTTTTTCCCCCCATTGCAATGCTTTTCTCTCGTTTGAAGGTAATATTATTTACAACAATCGAGGCAGAGAGGGGAGCAGAGGGAGAGGTGAATCGTAGGATACAGTCGGGATGGAGGAGCTGGAGAGAGGTGTCGGGAGTTCTCTGTGATCGTAGGATGCCGGTGAAGCTGAAAGGGAAGGTCTTCAAAACAGTGGTTAGACCAGCCATGTTTGTACGGAATGGAGACGGTGCCAATGAAGAAGACTACTGACAGAAAGATGGATGTGGCTGAAATGAAAATGTTGCGACGGATGTGCGGTGTAACTAGAAGGGATCGAATCAGAAACGAACGTATTAGAGGAACGGTGAAAGTAGTAGAGGCGTCAAGAAAAGTCCAAGAAGCCAGACTGAGATGGTATGGGCACATGATGAGAAGAGAGGAGGATTACGTGGGACGTAGGGTGCTGGAAATGGAGGTGCCGGGACGGAGAAGAAGAGGTAGACCGAAGACGAGGTGGAGGGATTGCGTGGCGACAGACATCGGGAGAAAAATTTGGACGAGGACACGGTGCGTGACTGAAGAGAATGGAGGAGACTCATCAAGAACAGCGGCCCCATATAGAGATGGGATTTAAGCTGCAGAAGAAGAAAAATTATTTACTGTAATGTAGGTGCTGTTCAAAAGATATTTTATGGCTCCTATAAATTTGTCTATATTATACGTGTTATAATGTGTGTTTATGTATATCAGTCCAGTATGCCTTTTCTTCCCTATCATATCCTATATATGATACTATTGAGCTAAAATGTGTCTGTGTGTCTGTCTGTCCGCTTTCTTCGGAACCGTGCACAAACTAAATAGCACATCGGAAAATTCTGCAATCACCGCCAACTGATAGCCCATGAGCTGCCGATGTGCTCTGTCAAGTTTCCCGGTCCTAGGTCACTCCGCGGCCGAGCACGAGCTATTTAATATCTATTACAAGTGAATGTAAATACTTCGAAAACGATACCCAGGTTGAAGAGCACTCTATAATTACACAATCTTCCAAGTTAGTAGTATGACCGCAAAATGTTCGAGTGCCTATATGCAATTGCAGTGTTGATCAATTGTTGCAAGATGCCAGCCCCCTTCCTCCCCTGGGGGTAATGGGGTAAGGGTGGGGGGTGGGAATAAATGGGGGAGAGGGGGGGTAATAGGGGAGAGGGGTGGGGATAATGAGGGAGGGGTGGGGGTAATGGGGGAGAGCAGTTTGGTAGTCCCGATATACAGCTCGCTGTGACATACTGCTACATATACTGTGACATATACTGCTACCTGCTCGGAGGGTGATAGCGAGCTACCGCTTGTTAATTACTACGTATACATATTGCCAATTTTTACTAACTTTTTAATGAGGTCTTTTAATGTATTGAATACTTCTTCGAGTGGTAGATTTGTGGAGAGATTTGAGAAATTAAAAACGCAAATACAGTCTGTTTCTTTGGTTTTTATTCTATCTACTGTAGATAGTAGATAGATTTGTTGATAGACGAGTAACAAACAAGTAATCCCATTTCTCTTTTCTGATGTTTTGTAGTATTTTATGAAACTTTTTTAATTAATTATAATCCTAATGTTGCATCTTATATAGTTACATTTAAAGAAGAAACTATTGATATAGAAGAAAACCTTTGAAGTGTGTGTGTGTGTGTGTGTGTGTGTGTGTGTGTGTGTGTGTGTGTGGTATAAAAATAATGTCTATATTGCGAATTTAATTTTGGTTTAGTGATATATTGTCTTGGCCTCTAGGGTGTCTCGGAAGTGTAGACTCGTTTTACATTAGACTCTAATGTAAAATGAATCCAGTCTTCTGGAACACCCTGTACATGTAATATTAAGTGCAAGTTGCGCAGTTATATTAGAAAATAAGTGTCGAAATTATAGATTATTACGAGCCAATTACTAGGGGGCGGAGAGTAATGGAAAGTTATCTAGATTCTAGTTGTCTCGTTTGCCTTAATCATGTAAGAGTTATCACACAATTTATTTCAAATATTTAATATTTTTATTAATTTTAAGAATTATTGATAGAAATATATATATATATATATATATATATATATATATATATATTATATATATATATAAATAACTGGTTTGGCTTCCGCCCGAATTGTTTATTCTGACGGAAGGTCAAGCTTGTCACTCCATCTCAGAGCTACGGTTTAACGTGGAATCCGAACCACGCCCCACCACGGGCGGTCATAAATTTCAAAGTCCTCGCCCGAACTCGATCATACGACCTCCCGATCAGCAACCAGCATCTTAACTACTTGGCTAAACAGGGTATTAGTTTATGTACCAACCAATTTTTATTGTGTAAATGATGAACAGTTGGGTTTTGCTTATGCGCGCCGCCTGCCGTCACGGGTCTCAATCCCGGGGCCGATGGATTCGTAGTCAGCGACGCTAAACACTACACCACCGAGGCGCGCATATATATATATACATATACACACACTGGAGTACCATGCACAAACACGCACGATTTTCAGTGATGAAAAAATCACTCCTACCAGAACTCGAACCTACCACCGTTTGAGCAGGAGGTGAGGGCGCTAGCAACTACACGACAACGGACTTGTTAGGTAATCCGACCTGTCGTATATTTCGCCAACCGACGAAACGAATAATGCTTTCGCGTCCAGAGGCATTTTGTGTTAACATGAAAAATCGTACGCATTCATACATGATATTCCATTTCTGGGACCCCGGCGTTGTACAACATAGTTTGAATGAATCATTATCTAGAGCAGCGGTCGGGAACCTATGGCTCGCGAGCCAGATCTGGCTCTTTTGATGACTGCATCTGGCTCGCAGATAAATCTTAGCTGACATTTCTTAACACGATAAGTAATGAGTAATTCCTTCCTTTTTTAGGCTACGGCCACACACGACGATATTTGCCGTCCAAAGTGTATGATAAATATCACGCTCCTAACCACGGCCTTGGCTCCTCCCACTCAGTGACGTAGGATTCTTGTGATTGGCTGTCTTGTGCGTGACGTTACTGATATTCATATACAGTCAGTCGCTTTTCAGCAGTGGTAGTGGGTGGTAGTGCTATTTTATGCAGAGCAAACCCTTTTGACGAAGATGGCGAAAAGAAAAAGGGATGAGGAGTACCGTACATTTCAGGACGAATGGACAGAGGAATTCGCCTTTGTAGAAAGAGCAGGTACTGCAGTGTGTCTAATATGTATTGATAAAATTTCATCGATGAAACGGTCAAATATAAAGCGGCACTTCGACACACGCCATGCTACATTTGCATCGAAATATCCAGCGGGAGACAGCAGGAAGAAGGCATGTCAAGAGCTACTGCGCAGAGTGCAAACCAGTCAACAGCAACTCAGTGTATGGACCCGACAAGGTAATTGGAATTCGGCTAGCTTTGCTGGTTCTTTAGCAATAGTGAGGAACGGAAAGCCATTCACAGATGGCGAGTATGCCAAAACATTCATGCTTGATGTGGCCAATGAACTTTTTGACGACTTTTCAGATAAAGACAAGATAATCAAACGAATAAAAGACATGCCCCTGTCAGCAAAAACTGTTCACGATCGTACCATCATGATGGCAAATCAAGTGGCGGAAACACAAGTGAAGGACATAAATGCAGCGTCATACTTTTCCCTCGCTTTGGATGAGTCAACAGACGTAAGCCATTTATCCCAGTTCAGTGTGATTGCAAGGTATGCCGTCGGTGACACACTGCGTGAGGAAAGTCTTGTTGTTTTGCCAATGAAAGGGACAACAAGAGGGGAGGATTTATTCGTCTTTCATGGAGTTCGCTAAAGAGAACAATCTACCGATGGATAAACTTATTTCAGTGTGTACTGATGGTGCTCCGTGTATGGTGGGGAGCAACAAAGGATTTGTAGCGCTTCTTCGTGAACATGAAAATAGACCCATCCTAAGTTTTCATTGCATTCTACATCAGGAGGCGCTTTGTGCTCGAACGTGTGGCGAGCAGTTTGGTGAGGTGATGTCGCTGGTGATTAAGGTGGTCAACTTTATTGTTGCTCGAGCTTTAAATGATCGCCAGTTTAAAACACTGCTGGATGAAGTTGGGAATAATTACCCCGGTCTGCTTATGCACAGCAATGTGCGTTGGTTGTCAAGAGGGAAGGTTCTCAGCCGTGTTGCGGCTTGCCTGAGCGAAATCCGAACTTTCCTTGAAATGAAAGGCGTCAAGCATCCTGAGCTAGCTAACACTGAGTGGCTCCTGAAGTTTTACTACCTCGTGGACATGACTGAACATCTGAATCAACTCAACGTGAAAATGCAAGGCATTGGAAATACAGTCTTATCCCTTCAACAAGCAGTGTGTGCATTTGAAAACAAGCTGAAACTCTTTATCGGGGATATTGAACAGGTCGTTTACTATACTTTGAAAGACTGGGACAATTTAAAGATGCGTGCACAGCAAATGACCCCGCTCAACATTGTGATCTCCAGCAGCTAGCTGGCTTCACATCTAATCTCCTGCAATCATTCAAAGCACGCTTTGTAGAATTTCGTGAGCGCACTCGTCTTTTTAAGTTCATCACTCATCCACACGAGTGTGCAGTGGACAAAGCCGACCTGAGTTACATCCCTGATGTCTCCATAAGAGATTTTGAGGTAGAAGTTGCTGACCTGAAAGCCTCAGACATGTGGGTGAATAAATTCAAGTCATTGAACGAAGATTTGGAAGGACTTGCGCGTCAGCGAGCAGAGCTGTCGAGTAAACACAAGTGGACAGAAATGAAAAGACTTCAATCCGAAGACCAGCTGATTTTCAAAACTTGGAACGCGCTTCCAGTCGCATACCACACACTGCAGCGTGTGAGTATTGCCGTGTTGACCATGTTTGGCTCTACATATGCATGTGAGCAGTCGTTCTCACATCTGAAAAACATCAAAACCAACCTACGGTCACGTTTAACGGATGGAAGCCTCAATGCCTGCATGAAGCTTAACCTGACCAACTATCAACCAGACTACAAAGCCATCAGCAAAACCATGCAGCACCAGAAGTCATATTAGTCATATTGGTAAGAAGTATTGAATTTATTATTGGTTAGCTTCAGTATAACGTTATTAAAAAGAATAAATTCAGATAATTATTATACTCTAAATTTTTTGGTCTTACTTAAAAAATGCACATTTAGTTGTATTCAGTGTTAAAAAATATTATAGGGCTCTCACGGAAATACATTTAAAAATATTTGACTTTCATGGCTCTCTCAGCCAAAAAGGTTCCCGACCCCTGATCTAGAGTGTGGGAGGGTTAACACGTAAAATGCCTCTGGAAGTGAAACTGTTATTTTTGGTGACAGTAATAAAATTTCAAAACAAAACCCAGTTTTTACTAGTTAGTAATTTTTTATGTTTTAGCGAAATGTTTGTGTTTCTAGGCGAACTTTTTTCCAAAACCGTACATAGCTCGGTTCTGTAAAAAAAAAAAAAAAAAAATTTTAATATTTTTGCAGGTAGATAAATCCCTGTGGTTTTTAACTTTAATTAAATTGGGTGGGTTTGTCAGTCGGAGGTAGGAGGAAAACGTAATACAGTACGTACTCGGTTATCCGTGATTCACTCAAATATGAATTGAGTTAACCGTGTTTTAATAATTGTAATCATTGTGAGCATTATCCGTGATCATGACACCGAGTTAAACGTGATTTGGCGCGGTGTTTACATCCGCGGCTCGTCTCCCACTAGCTCATCACAACGCGCCTCAGTCAGTGTCTCTTCGCGCTGCCAAAGACAATTAATATTAGTAGCGATGTTAGGAGAGGAAGGGGTTACAATCTTCCGAAGCAAATGAGCTTTACCTCTTATGATGAGTACAAACTAATTAATTGCATGGCTTTTTTAATAATTTTGTAATAGTAGCAGTGAGCCATATTCAAAAAAAGGGCATCTATTTATTTAGGCTCAACTCCAACAAAAATATAAAAACTCTCATAATGATATGAAGAAATGAAAGAAACACTTTAGTGAAGATGTTAAAGTCACGATTATATTTTATAGAATACTTAGAGTAGCTTAAAATGATCCACCAGTGAAACATTTAACAGCCAATTCTCTTCCTTGATAGGCTTCAATTGGCTACTGATATCTGCGGTCCTTCTTCAAAAATTCTGCCACTGCCGGTCGTGGGTCATATTCTGAAATGCTGCAACCATTGAGTGCCGTCTATCATCATCTATACTAAAACTTACCTCGCTTTTGTGAACAATCTTCCTACTGCCCCGCGCGATTTTAGCATTTTCCCATCTGAAGAATCTGGTCACCCTGACCTCTACAATCACTTCAGTCAGGACAGTTGCATATTGCTTGGCACTTTGGCAGCTTATGTATTGTAGGCTGTATTGCCCGTCTGGTAGCTAATTAATTTACACATGTAAAATGTCTGTCTGTGAATGCTTAAAGGAGCACCATAAAGGACCAGAACTGGTACTAACTCAGTAACATATACAAGTTTTCGAGAAACTAGAAGCAGCATGACTTTTCTTCGGTGACCGACCGCTTCATGCATTTTCTAGAATAATTACTAAGTCAAAATCAGTCGTTACTGCGCAAGTCTGAAAGGATAAGAGGAAAGGCTTTTTCCCTAAAGACTCTTACAATGTCAGCAGTGGTGTTCTCTCAAAGTACCGCTCTCTCTCATTCCCTAGACCAGTGGTCGGCGAACAGGGGTAAATTACCCCAAATGGGGTACATTTAAAAATTTTGGGGGTAATGCGTGCGGTATGAGAGACACCATATGCAACAATTTTAAGAGCAATTGGCTTGTTTTTGTTTACTTTGAAGTCTGGGGGTAATTTCATTTTACTCAAATAGATTTTTGGGTAATACCCAAAAAAGTTCCCCGACCCATGCCCTAGACACTTCTCGTGTTGTTAGTGACTAGTGGGCCAACAGAATACCACTAGTGGGCCAAAACCAAAGGCTAGTGGGCTAAATGGCCCACCAATATATGCATTAAAAGGCCTGCTTAATTGTATATTATACTATAATAGAATAATACTGTGTGTGGTGGCGCGCCAGTGGGAGGCCAGTCAGTGTTGGCGCCTGGCGGGCAGCAGCGGGTGCATCACCGGCAGGGTATATGGAAGTAATCAGGAAATCAGATTATCCCTGATCATGGATCGCCCTTCAATCACGAATAAATGAGTAAGTACTGTACAGACCATTAATTCATTGTTATAAGAACAGTGTGAACAGAAAAATAGTATCACTACAATTTTATATTACATTTATGTTTGTTCTGGGAGTAAAAAAATTTGTGAAATATAATAATAATCATTAAACAGAATTAAATCGTAATAGGAAATTGTAGTAAAACTTGAAAATTAGATAGGCTACGTGACCGTGGACGGGTTTTAACATGTAGAGCAGGGGCCTTCAACCTGGGCGGTAGCGCCCACTAGTGGGCGAATTGTGATTTTAGGTGGGCGGTAGAAAATTTTCACGAAAACTGTAATTAGATTCACTTAAGGGTGTGGTAAATATGAAAATTTAGACTTCAAAAGACCCGATCTAAATCGACGAAAAATATAGTTAGCACTAATCACACACACGTACGCACACACAAACACAATCGTTTTCTTCTACAATCTACATCTATTCTACAATAAAAAAAATTGAATTGATTGTTATCAATCAAAGATGATCTCACAGCTAGTAATTTGGAAAAATATAGTAGTCATCTTGATGCACTAAAAATTGACACGGAAAATCGCATTCAAGACATTATCAACCTTAAAGTCGATGCGTGGATGGAGACTCCTTTTATTATAAACGTATGTGATGTTGAGGTTACCTGTCAAGAGGAATTATTGCAATTAAAATATGACGCTGAGTGCAAAGCAAATTTCAAAGAAGGTGGATACCTACAACTTTGGCAGAACAAAAAAAATACCAAGCTGTATCCACATTTATGGAATAAGATTTCTACTCTACTAGTAGCTTTCCCTACCTCATATCTGGTTGAATCAGGATTCAGTGTAGTGAACCACATTCTTACCAAAGAAAGAAATCGTTTGAATATAGCAGAGAGAGGAGATCTTCGTTTGTTTCTTACTAAAATAAAACCCAACTTAAAGTTTTAATTAGCAAGCATCAACCACAAGGCTCTCATTAAAGGTAATTAAACATTTATTTTCTTTTTTCTTTTATTAATTATGATGATTTATTTTTTTTGCCCTAAGGTGGGCGATAAGTTTTTAATTCTCAAAAAATTAAAAAAGTGGGCGGTAAGCTAAAAAAGGTTGAAGGCCCCTGATCTAGAGTATGGGCTACACTTCGCTTGCGCAGCACCCATTTCATTTCGGAATTACTGTTTTAACCACTTGTATTCCTCGATATGGTTGACGTCAAACGCGCCAGGCATTTCAACCAATTGCGTTCCTTGATGCTATCAATGTGAGGACGCGCCAATAAATTCTACCAATGGACGCCCTAGTGAACTCCAAACGTCAAAGACTTTGTGCATAATTCATTGTCGTTAAACATCAAAATATTAATCATAAAGCATTATTAATTCTATAAATATAAGTTCACTTAGGGAATTAAATAACATAAAACAGTTAGATTTAATTATAAACGTTAGTATAAATTATTTAAAATGTATTTCCAAGTTCTAGGAACGTGTGCTAATGGAATCAAAGAAAACAGTGGTTGAATGCGCATTGACAAGTGTAGGTCGAAGAGTCTGGCAGGCGCTATAAAATGCAGAGCGTAGCACAGACAAGAGGCTAAGAGAGAGAGAGAGAGAGTTACAAGGAGTTACAAGGAAAAGAAGTACCTCAAAAGGCCTTGCGGCCCATACCGAGGAGGTACCAATGGCAACGGGTGCCAGGGAAAATTTTGTCTTACAACTATCCTAGCAGTAGTAGAAAACTGGATAGAAAAGTAGAAGGCTCTCTCCCCACCCTCCGCTCCCTCCCTGCCAGAGGCAGGTACGGAAAAAGGTTGAAGAAAATACCTTGACCCTGGAAAAGTAGCCAAGGAAATTTTACAGGAAAGTGGAGAATATATAAATAGCTCTATATTTAGCTTGCTCACAGAGACACCGAGCAAGCGAACTCCTGCAGAGTTTCTGAGGTTTTAATCTTAAACTATGAGTGTGTTCTGTACTTTGTCTAGCCTATTTTTAACAGATTTACACTTTGACTGGAAACATCCTCTGAGGGAAGTTGGTTCCAGATATCAACTATTTTACAGGAAAAGAAATTTCCGCAGACTGAGGTCCTAAATGTCTTTACACACTCAAATAGTGTGCAAGATTTCGTCTAACCTTTTCTTGAACTGATCCACAGAGGAACTGTTCACAACTTCCGAAGGTAACCTGTTCCATGTGTCACAGATCTTATACGTAAC
Source organism: Bathynomus jamesi (assembly GCA_023014485.1). Classification (NCBI taxonomy): domain Eukaryota; kingdom Metazoa; phylum Arthropoda; class Malacostraca; order Isopoda; family Cirolanidae; genus Bathynomus; species Bathynomus jamesi. The sequence goes on from JAJOZX010000116.1 coordinate 376,302, forward strand.
GTAATTCCCACACACACTAGTCTCTCTGAGAGAGAGAGAGAGAGAGAGAGAGAGAGAGAGAGAGAGAGAGAGAGAGACTGCAGGGGTTGTAAAAAATTAATTGATGAAAAATTAATTGCAATATATTGATCCAATTAATTGACTGGAACAGTATTGTCAATTAAATAATTGATTGCTACAAAACAATTAATTGCAATTAATTGCAATTAACTGCAATATTACCATAATCAGAAATTTCTACTCATCAATCGTCATCATCCTTCGACTTATTCGCGCAGTCGTCTGTACTTTTCGGTTAGTCAGCCCCGAGACTCGGCGATAGTAGGCTTTTGATGTGGTGTCGTAATATCAAATCTTTCAATTAACCCTCACCATGCCATCAAAAAATGATCAAATCGTTAGACAATATTTTAACCAAACAGACTGTGAGCACTTATGGAAATGCAAGTGTGGTAAAAAGTTGACCCAGAAAAAAGGTACTGGTTGGACAAATCTTATGAATCATATAAAAAGCCAGCACCCAGAGTATTCTAACATAAAAGAAACTGGACAACGATCAGTATCGAGTTTTCTCTCTTCATCTCCTTCTACACGTGGTTTGGTCAGTCGCTCAGCATTAAAAGTTCATGGTTGGATTGAGTGGGTATGTGTTGGTTTAAAACCATTTTCTTTTGTTGATGACCCACTTACACGCAAGTATACAAATTTGGAGAGTATGACAAATGTGACATTGAAGAAGTGCATGGAGAAACTTACACATGAAGTAGAAAAGAAAATATCAGATGAACTTCCGGATAAATTTTCGTTGGTGATCGATGGCTGGACTAATGGTTCAACGCATTTTATTGGACTTTTTGCATCGTATCCATGCGATCATCAAAATGGATACCGTACTGTTTTGCTGGCATTTTCGCCAATGATGAGTGAAACATCCTTCACTGCTTCTGCATGTTGAATTTATTGAATATGTGTTAAGTGTATACAACAAAAATTTAGAAAATGTTGTTGCTATTACTGGTGATAATGCTGAAGTGAACAAATCTACAGCAAATTTGTGTGGAATGCCACTAATTGGATGTGCCTCTCATAAATTCAATCTAGCAGTTTCTGCTTATCTAGATAGGAAAGAAATTCTGTTAGGTAAAATTAATATGCTGATGGGCAAACTAAAATCATTAAAACTTGCGGGTAGACTTCATGAACACACACCGTTGCAACCTATACAAAGAAATAGAACCCGTTGGTCCAGTACTTATGATATGATTAAGAGGTACATCCAACTCAAACCTTTTTTTGATTTTTTCAAGACGACCCTAAACTTATTGATTATCTCTTGACTCCACGCGAACACAATGATCTACAGACTCTGGAAGATGATCTAAAAAGGTTATTCTCAGTAACAGTTGCCTTGCAAAGAGAAGACATAGACTTGTATGATGTTCGAGTTCTTTTTGACGAAATTCTTGCATTGTATCCTTATGAAGAATTCAAAAAATATCTACCACCATCAGCAGCCATTGTCCACAGCCCAGATTTTGATAATGGTGTTGTAAAAATTTTACAGCACACAGAAGCAGAGCTAAATCCGAATGAAGTTTCTGCTCTACATAAGCTAAAAGTGGTAACGGTAACTGACACATCACATCAGTCTGATACTCTAGCAGAAAATGATGATTTTGCCTCTATTTGTTTGAAAAAGCGCAAAACAAATGAAATTTCATTTCAGCAATATCTAAACTGTACATTTCTGTTACCAACTTCTAACATCGTGGAACGTTTTCAGCTCAGCAGGTTACGCTTTAAATGATTTTCGGCAATCTTTGTCTCCAATGAATTTAGAAATGCAATTATTTCTAAAAGTTAATCGCTCTTTCTGGGATGAAGTAGTAGTTTCAGAAATCTGCAATCGTTCATGACTTGTTTGCTACTTCAGAACTTTTAGTTGTATTACCTTAAGATTTAAGATCTTCAAAAGTTCAATTTATTTTTTACTAAAGCACTATACATTATACAATGCACATGTACATGTTGTCGGCTTGTCGCCATGAAGGTTTTCTGATAGATATTAAAGTGTTTTTGAATTAAGGGATGCCTTTTATTTTTCAGTCATTTTGGCTCTTATCTAAATCAAAACTAATACTCGAACAAATACGATGTTTTATGTTGGATAATTAATTGCAATTAATTGCAATTATTGATTGGCCAATATACCAATTAAAATTAATTGATTGATAAATAATAATTGATTGGAAAGGTTCCAATCAATTATTTACAAGCCTGAGAGAGAGAGAGAGAGAGAGAGAGAGAGAGAGAGAGGAGAGAGAGAGAGAGAGAGAGAGAGAGAGAGAGAGAGAGAGAGAGAGAGAGAGCAAACCTTCTCTTTCATTGTATATTTTCATTCTGATTATTTTATATTAACCTTTACCTCAGGCCGTGGGTAAATAGGGCCTAATTTCACTATGAAGTCGTGTCATTAAATTCAATCTAATTTTCTCTTAGGCATACGAACAGACTTTCTTCCAGCCCTAGGCCTTTCCTTGTCCTGTTCTAGACCTTTTCGGTTAAATTATATGGTTTATTCTCACTCGCCGCCATTCCCATTCAATTCCACGCCCAAGAATGTGAAGGTAAAATAGTGAAAATCTCAAACGATGCATTTTCAAATCAGTCTATTCCCAATTCATGTCCTCATTCTCATCTACGACCTTTCCCACTGGTCCAGGTTAAGTTAGGTTAGGATATGATTAGTTACAGTAGGTTCTGATTGATTAAAATAGGTTAGGAAATATTAAAGATTCCCACTGAACGCTGTTTGCAGCGTGTGGGAATTTTGTGACATTGTTTCCCAAATGAAGAAACGCTTTTCTCAAATGTGGATTTTTTTCGCTTTTGTGAATTCTCACTTGCGGACCGGGAATGGGAATGGGAATGCCATTGAATGGGCAGTAATGTTATCAACCTACACGGCGCTAAATGGAGTGGTAAATTTTATATACGGTGCATCCGGTTCCTTAGTTCTGAGTCGTGAGTTTATAAGTTAAACATAAGAGTTAACCACGCTACCATTTATTGTAACATCCTTCATTCGTGAAACTCTGAAACTCATCCTGTATGAAACTGTCGACAAACTATAGTTAACCGCGCTACCATTTATTGTAACATCCTTTATTCGTGAAACTCTGAAACTCATCCTGTATGAAACTGTCGACAAACTATCTACAATTGTGTAACAAAGCTGGGCACTTGCGTTTTTTTTTGCGGTACTGCGGTACTACCGCACTACCAAACCGGTACCGCATAACGCAGTACCGCAAAGGATCGCTGAAAGTACAGCCTGTACTTTCAGCGATCCTTTGCGGTACTGCGTTATGCGGTACCGGTTTGGTAGTGCGGTAGTACCGCAGTACCGCAGTACCGCAAAAAAAAACGCAAGTGCCCAGCTTTGTTGTGTAATATCCACTGTTTGAAACTCATTTATGATGTTGAAGAAAGTCGTGTTCACATTCACTCAGCCACCTGTCAACATAAACTCAAATACTCATCCGTAATACTCAAATTCCCCGCAGGAATTAAATGGGCACTCAAAACATAATTGTAGTAAATACGTAATATAGCTTCTGATTTATTCTTGTTTTTAATAAAAGCAAACGTGGAAGCCAGGTTTAATTTATTCAGCAGGTTAAAGCATATTTGTATCTTTATTTCGCTGATACAATACATGGAAATTTTTTAATGTAAATTCCAACTTACTTTCCCTAGGAAAAGGCGGGCGGGCGGGGGGAGTAACTGGTTTTCCCCCATTTTCATTTTTGCTGGTGTTTGTGGAAGGGACCTCTCTGAAAACTAGTATATTTGATAATTAATCATAAAAAATACGAAAGTGTGGCATGAGACTATTTGTTGACCCGGGACATTATTTTTTTGGCGAATATTTTTCCACAACTGAACAATGCCCTGCAGCAACAAAATGTACTATATTTAAACTTTGGGTGTGGATATATTATATATATATATATATATATATTATATATATATATATATATATATATATATATTACACTTTTATTTAGGAAACCATTACAAAAGCGAAAATGGCTTCACAAGCTGCCAATCACGTCATATTTTAGTTGTAATCTTGCATTAATTGCCATGGCCTCAATTCTCTTCGTTGCATTGTTATTTGTCAGTTGTACGTCTTTGGGAGCCTCAGTGATCTCAGATTTGTTTTGAAACTTTCAAAGAATCAACCACTTTCAGAAATGATTCTTTTAAATTATTTCTCCATCTGTAGATGCATTTTTACATGTACGAAAATCTGACTCGAAAGTACTCTTACTGTGGCTGATTTTGACCTATTACGCACTTTCTTTTCTCCATTTCTGATTTTGGTAAAAAATTCGTTTTCGTGGTTCTTGTGAAGAGCTTTGTCATGTCGCTAGAGATTACTTCTCTTGTGTAAGGCGACACGCGCAGCGCATTACAAAAAAAAATTAAATTCTCTTCCCCCTCTACGTTAAATCGATACGTCTTGGTTTCTTCGTAGCAGAGAATCCTGCACTCGTTTTTAATTGACATAAATTCACCCAGAACTCCAACAAAAACTGACAAAATGAATGGAGAAACACGTACGATCATACCGATTCGTGAGTCTACCTATTTTACAAGAATAAAAGAAATCACTGTTAGTCTATCCTGAGAGTTTTCATACTATAGATAAAGCGTAAAAAATCTCTAGATTGGTAACATTTTGGCGAATTTTTGAAAGTGTTGTTTGTAGTTTGGGTTTAAAGTTAGTCTCCGCGTTTCAGTCGAAAGTTACCTCGGAAGACAGTCTTCCTAGCTGCCTCCCTATGTTATGCAAAAGATTCTAAATTGGTTTTAAATTTGTCCTCGGTAAGTTATCTGAAAGTTACTCGCAAATTTATATTAAGTCCTTAAAAGCATCTTATTTCCTTTGAAGTTCAAATCAAACTTTGGAGTCATTAGCCTAAGTTTAAAACATTTTGCTTTCAATTTTTCATCTTATTTGCGTTTGGCGAAATTGTCATCACTTTTAGATAATTGTACAAGTTAATTATTAACTTTCAGTCAATACTGATAACTAAAATTAGGTCAAAATTTTAGTCGGAGTGAAACTGTAGAGTTTATACTTTGAACTTTAAACTGTAACTAGTTATAAGAGGACACTAAATTATATAGAAAAACTACTTGTTTACTAAATAAAAGTAGTTTGTATATTGTTTAGATGTAATTACAAAGGCTTATTTTGGTTTTATAAAATTTTTTAGGCAGTGAAGTGCTTATATATTTAAAGAATCCACACACAGTTATTCAATGTTAAATTAGGTTAGACTAGATAGGTTGACTCGGGTTGGTTAGGATAAGCTAAGTTAAGGTAGTTGATGTTTTAGTAATGCTTAGCTGATTATTATTTAGGTACTATACTGTACTTAACCCATTATGCCCAAAACTTTTTTTCATTTCCTGATATTTAATATATTCAGCTTCAGAGACTTTAAATAAACATGAAATAGTTATTACAAAGAATTTTAAATTAAAAATAAAAATTTAAAAATTAATTTAAAAATTTCACCCAAGTTCTAACCTAAATTGTAGTGTTAAAATGTCCCCAAAAAAAGAGAATGAACGTTAATGGGTTAAGGCATGATATTACTATGGTAATTCTTTACAATACGATTCGAAATTATTATTATTATTATTATTATTATTAAAAAAAAAAAAAAAAAAAAAAAAAAAAAATTAAATTAACAAGTTAACATTTATTAAATGTGTTAAATTTATCGTCTTAATATTTTGAAAATATCACTATTTAACCTAATCAATCGTCAAGGGCGTACAGTTGACCTAACCGGGAATTCAATTTCACATAGGTTTCGATTAATTTTAAGCAACTTTTACCAAAAATGTTAGTGTGTGTGTGTATATATATATATATAATTTTAATTTGGGTTGTTTAACATCCTTCGCAACATCTAAGGTCATATGACGGAGGGGACCTACAACTTTACGTGGGATCCGAACCACGGGTCGCTACATAATCTGGGCCCAGAGGACGGTCTCCCATCCAACTACTACCCAGACCCAATGTCGCTTAACTTCGCTGATCCCCGGGAAGTGGTGTTACGACATCGGCCACGACGTAGCCCATATATACATATATATATATATTCACACACACACACAACTAACCTTGATATCCCTAACCAATCATGCCTGGTTAGGTCAATTGTACGCCTTTGACGATTGATTAGGTTAATTCGTGATATTTTCGTTAAAACTAACGAAAATATCACACGACAAATTTAACATTTAATGTTAAACTAGTTAATTTTTTTTAAAATTTCGAACCGTATTGTAAAGGATTACCATTATTGGTCCACGGTACTACTTACCTTTCCGGGTCCCGACAATGACCCATCCCTACATTTCCGGGTCCCAAATTAAAAACCGTAAATTAACTAACTACAGCAACAGATGGTTATTTTAGTTTGAAAATATGTCGGGACCCGGAAAGGTACCGTAAGTAGTACCTAGATCCTCTAATGTTGATTTTAATCACTGAAATTATTGGATATTATAGCTAATATTAAGTTTCAGGGACCTCAGGTTTCGGTGATTCGCCCATTTCATACTTCGGGCCAGCCATGTCACGTGACTCTTGTATCCGGATCAGGTTACACTAGGTTAGATGTCGTTCTTGTTTGGTTAATCCTACGTCACCAACTTCCAATAAATTGGGGGTCCAAACTGGTGTCCCCGTAACTTGATATTTACCGATATTGTTATTACTGATTAATTATTTTGGTATCTATCATATATTTTGATATTACATAAGTAATAGAACATATTGGTTCAATTCCAAAATCCAGACGCATTTCAGAGAGTTTGTAGACCCTAATTACTAACTAAACCTAGCCTAGTCTAGCCTCATTTAACATATAACCAAGCTGTTAGGAACTCACACTCTCTCTGAATTTTGGAAATTCGACCATATTATTTTAAGTAAATTATAAGGATATTTAATTTTTTATTTACAAATAGTATATATACACTTTTCCTAGAAGAGTATACCATATTTGCCGGCGTATAACGCGCACTTCTTTTCCCCCAATACGTATACTCCAAAAATCACCCTGCGTTAAAATTAACTCGTTAAAATTAACTCGTTAAAATTAACTCGTTAAAATTAACTCGTTAAAATTGTACATGTGAAGTGAGGTAGGAGGTATATTTTTTCCTAAATTTTTATTTTCCTATTTAAATTTTCGGATCATATGTAGAATTCGGACCCCTACGAAGGTTGGGGTCCGAATTCTACATTAGCGGAAGGTTGGGGTCTGTATTCTCCATTTGGCTTGTTTAAGCTACTCTTTAACTATTTGAGTTTCTACATTTGCCTTAACATCCGAGGCCATGTTTAAGCTACGCTTTAACTATAACAACTATAACTATAACTATAACTTTAACAATACGTTTTTCCAATTTTGTGATACCATTTTTTCACAATATCCTTTTAATTAAACTTTCACTTAATAAGATTGGATCAAATGTAGAATTCGGACCCCAACTTTCTTTAGTTAGCTTTATAAGGCTAACTAACGAAAATATCATGACCTAACCTAACCAATCATCAAGGGCGTACAGTTAACCTAACGATAGGTTAGGTTAGTTAGGTTAGGTTAGGTGTGATATTTTCGTTAGTTAGCCTTATAAAGCTAACTAAAGAAGGCTGGGGTCCGAATTCTACATTGATATAAGATTTTACAATTGTGTGAATTTACTGGTTTTTATTTGTGATAATAATAATAAAATTTTCTATGAACCTTTAAATTGTTTATTGATGTCCTTATACGATTCGTTGTGGTCTGGCTTCTATAATCTATACATTAGGGGAAAGTGGGGTCTGGATTCTACATTAGGGGAAAGTTGGGGTCTGTATTCTCCATTAGGGTTACCTGGGGTCCGAATTCTACATATGATCCAAATTTTCTCTTCAAAATAATTTTCTCTTCAAAATTAGGGTGCGTGTTATACGCCGGAAAATAAGGTAATTCCATTATTAAATACAGATGCTGTATTACAGTTGGTAAACGTTCACGAGGCTTTACAGACCCAAATCTACTAATTAGATTTAATTCTAATAATTATATAATAGATATGATTACAAGATTTGTATAGATTTTTATAATGCTTAAAAGACTGAAGGGAACTTAGACTAGGCCATATACCCTACTTATACAGTATTAGAAGCTTAAATTCAGGGGTGTGCTGGAACTAGTTCGGTCCGGTTCGCCCGAACCGGTTATTAAATTTTGATTGGATCACCGAATCTTTTGTTTGTTTTTAACAAATATTTAACAGTGCAAATTTCAAGATAAATTTCAACTATTTGTCAGTCAGTCTTGATGAATTTTACGAATGCTCATGACTAACCCTGGATTTGTCTCGTTCGCAATTGTTTTTTTTATGAATTATTGCTTTAGTTTACAATGTCACATTTGATGTTACATTTATTGCATGTCATTAGAATGATAATTTCATTATGAAATTTTTAGAAAGTATTTGTGAAAAGATCGATCGAACAACTGCGTAATAAGCAAAGCTGGCTTGCTGGCTGGAACTGAAACACGTGGTTGAGTCAGCCGGACTGGACGTGTAAACATTAGATCAGAGACTTTACCAGCGTGTGTAATTATGTACGTCATATCATACTGCTATATAAGGGACAAGCAAATGCAGAGGGAGAGAGAGAGAGAGCTGCACGCATACAAGTCAATCGGTACTAAGGAAGACAGCATGATCGAGAAGGTAAATTTATATCTAATTTTTTTTCATTTTTTCAGGATTTTACAGAAAAATATAGGTAGTATTACAAGCAGTGGTCGTTTCAATATTTATTTTTTGGTGAAAAATGTTTATTTTTAAATAATTGTCATTAGTGAGTATAAAGAATGTTAAAATTTCTGCCAAAATGTCACAAAATGCTGTTTGGAGAAGCTAAAATGCGTTGGCTTCCGGACCCCCATAGCTTAATGACTCTCGCCATTGGCGCTCGCCGATTTACACCCCTATCTATATCAGAACCAGTTAAGAAATTGGCAGCACACCCCTGAGCTTAATACAACGGATAATGAAAAGATTATAAAACTGTAAGGAACGTAGACTAAAACTTTTATTACTCTCTCTTAATACAAAGAATAATAATACAAAGAATAATAATACAAAGAATAATAATACAAAGAATAATAATACAAAGAATAATAATACAAAGAATAATAATACAAAGAATAATAATACAAAGAATAATAATACAAAGAATAATAATACAAAGAATAATAAAATGCGAAGTGGTGAAAAGTGATGAGAGAGAGATTTGTAGAAGGATAATGAGCTTTTTAACAACCGTTTAAAAACTCGAATACATTATTAAAAAGGGTAATAAAGGAAGCAAGGAATGCCTTCAGTAACTCTGGCATTTAAGTTTTAATAGCTTTATAAAAGATGAGAAAGCATGGATTGTTTTTAATTCATTCGCTAGATTGTTCCTCTAAATAAGCGTAAGAATTTCTATTACATTGAAGTGTACAGTTTGTCTTTCAGATATATTCACTCTCCATATACCTTGTTTGATGTTTGTGACGTATCTGATTGTTCATTATAGTCTCGATTAATATGGTGGCAGCGGATTGTTTTGTAACGCCGAACACTAGGGGGCGCATCTGTATTTCAGATATTGCTTTAAATTTTAATATACGCAGTTGATTGAAGATTTAATGTAACTTATGGACGTAATAATCACTCTTGTTTATTTTTCTAATAATTCTCTTTGGTTTGATTAAAGGGTTGTTGATGTAATCACCCGTAATCACGCGCACTTCCACATGCAGTAATATGATTTTAATTTGTTTATTGCAATATTGAGGAGAAGTCTGTTATTACTTTGCAATAGACTTCACACATGACGTAATCGACCAGTTGGAAGCCCCTTTTTCGTATGCAGGAAGGAGGGCCCAAGGGCGAACGCCAGCAAAAATGCCCCACCTCCTATATTGAAGGAGAGAGTCGCAATAAAGGTATCCCAGGCTCACGATGCCTTTTTATAATATCAATTTTGAAAAAATTGCGTATTGTGTAAAATGCACGAGTGTTACAGTGAAGAATAGAGGAAGAAGCGTGTTTGAGAGCATATGGACTGCTCGCAGGGTAGATGAGACACTGAAAAAGATCAGCTAAGGACGACAGTGACAGGGAGTGCTGGAACTCCCGTTTCTCCTCTCTCTCGCCTAACGTCCACCTCGAAGTACTTCCCTGGTCGATTGGTGTCTACAATCTCCTTTAAGATATAATACGAATCTTGATAACATAAATATTATTAGTGCATCTATAATAATCAAGCAAGTAGGAATTTTGAAAATGGATCACACACAGGGTGAGTCGGAAGTTCTGCCCCAAAATCACACACAGGGTGAGTCAAAAGTTCTGCCTCAAAAGTATATTGTATTTTTTTTAGGCTGGGCTTTTGGCTCACCCTGTTTATTACCGAGATTGAACGAATTCACGTTTGACTCGGTGATATTTGAAGGATTTTACCCACTTCCCCCAATTGACAATTACAAGAATAGGGTAGAAACTGAGATGCTTTATGCCACGACATAGGTTAATGAAGTTTCCTATGTAATTCCATTAAGTTGTCTAGTGCTTTTCCCGATAGTGTAAAACCTCAAAGTTTAGCCCTTTATCGGGCAGTGTGGCTTCACTGATTTTGTTCTGGCTAATGCCAGACGATTTTATTCAGTCTCGGAAAGACCTCTGTGTAGTTAAAGGGTTAAGCAAACGTGTCTCAATCCTTTACTGCACAGAGGTCTTTCGAGACTGAATGAAATGGTTTGGCGTTGGCTAGAACAAAACCAGTAAAGTCACACTGCTCAATAAGGGGGTTAAAAGACGCCTTCTGAAATTTTTAATTTACTGGTTTATTTTACTATAATAAGTTACTTACTGTATTCGCCCGAGAAGCGGGGCGGGGGTAGTTTTCGACGGTGTGCGTGCGCAAGACAGCTGTCAGATGGTTGTAGCTTGAGACACTCGAGAAGACGCAGAAATGACAGCGCAAATTAGAAAACGAACACGGCTTCAAAAAATTAATCGAAGCAGCGGCAGTTAACGGTTAAAGCTCATATCTCACGGCCATTTGTTACCATTTCCTCTCCGTTAAATCTCACGGCCATTTGTTACCGTTTCCTCCGTTAAATCTTATCCCATTTAAAACGGATTGTAGCCGTTTACATATTAATCGGCAAAGATCACGGCTTGAAAATTGTCTTGTCGTTGAATAGCAATTAATACGTTTGATATATTTTCAAATATCAATTAATGCGGTTTTAAGCGGGACTCGATTCAGCGGTGAAAAATGACAAAAAACTGCCGTGTGATATGAACTGAACTCCATCATTGGTTAATTAAAAATGAATTCTGAAAGTTATAAGTAATTACTGCCCTTGCTGGTGTAGTGGTTATCATCTCTGACTACGAATCCATCGCCTTCGGGATCGAGACCCTGTGATGGCACCCGGCGGGCAGCAAAACCCAGCTGTTCATCCTTCCACACAAAAATTGATTGGTAGATAAATAGGTACCCTGGGTAGCCTAGTGGTTAAGACGCTGGTCTGCTGATCGAGAGGTCGTGAGATCGAGTCTGGGCGAGGACTTTGTAATTTCTGACCGCCAGTGGTCGGGCGTGGTTCGAATTCCACGTTAAACTGTAGGTCTAAGGTGGATTGAGAAGCTTGACCTTCGTCCGAATGAACAATTCGGGCGGAAGCAAAACCAAGGTTAAGTCGGGGGAAACGCTTCCATCTGAAAAATAGAATTCTTGTTAAATTGAAGGGTGCTCTTAAGTTTAAAACAATGAAGAAAAACTTTGAAAAAAATTTATTTCCAGAGAATTAGGTGGAAATATGTGAACAATATAGAAAATTACACCCTCTATAATAGGGCGAAGAACTGTGTTCTGATTTTTAGGTGTAATCTACTGAAACGAGTATACGTGTGGGTCTTTTGAAATGGATGGTCAGGCAATACATGTCAAAGACGCATGTAAATACTTAGACCGTGTAATTACTCACGAACTAAAAGATGAGCTTGATAGTGAGTCACCGTAAAAAGCTGTATGCAGGGCCAGATTAAGGGGGGGGGGGGGCAGAAGGGGCAGCTGCCCTGTCGCGCATTCTTGGAAGGGGCGCGAAATGTCTAATTTGGTATATAATTAAATATAACTTTATCGCAATTATATAATAGCAATACAATTAGTTATTTATTAAAAGTAAGCAAATTATTCCTATAATTCCCTGGGGCGCAAAAGGTGTTAATCCGGCCCTGGTTGTGTGCCCAGGGTGAAGAGGCTATTTTAGGAAATTTGGTGTGTTCAGAATCGGTCAAAACTTATTTTTTTGAAACTTGCTGTACTGCACTGTATATATCCCATCTGGTGGTGGAATTGTAAACTGACGAGATGGTGCAGTGACAGTTTTATTTCTTATCTGTAACCTACCTACAGGGCCGTTTCCTGGCCTAAGCAGACTAAGCGGCTGCTTAGGGCCCCGCTGCTATTGCGGGGCCCCTAGACAGGCTCCCAGGTCATAGCTCAGTGGGCAAGAATAGGAATATAGCTGAAGTTGTTGTTAATATTATTATTATTATCCTTATTATTATTACCGTATTAATTAAAGTTTATGTATGAGACAAATGTGATAAAACGGAGACAAACGGAACGTTTTGGTCGTTATGTGTAAATAACTATTGAGAGATCTTATTTCTATATTATTTAACTTGTCTTACTATATGCTTATACTTTCCTAAATGCTTAATTTTTCTAGTATTGTAAAACATTATTATTATGATTATTATTATTTAGCAGATTAATTGTGGTTAACTAGATGTGACTTCGTGCATCTTGGAAAATGAAACGACATTATCCATCAAGAGCTGAAAAACGGAAAAAGAAGAAAATAGAGGAGGAGAAGCTTTCCAGCAGCACAGGTGAGATGTGCCACTTATATATTCTATGATTACAGTTCAGGCAACTAGGTTAGGTAGACCATCAAGCTAGGCAAGTGCTCAGGAATCGTGTAGAGTAAGCTAGTCTCTGTAATATTTTATTTCAAAATGTGAAATTTAATGGATCACATCACCTCAAATTCTGTTCACACAGATCAATTACCAAAGAAGATAAGAAAGAGTATTTTAGCAAAATCTAACAGAACATGTAATGTTATGTTCTCAGGAGCACTACTGAAATATTTGGAAAAGCCATCCTCAGCAAAGCCTGATGAGCATCATGAGCCAACAGCAGGACCATCCTCTATGCAACCTCAAGCACCAGTAGAAGTAGAGCCTGATGAACCAACAAGTGGTCCATCTTCTGTTCAGCTTCAAACACCACACACAGGCATTTCTACTGAGCAACAAGAACTAAGATCTGCTCCACCGCTTGATCCGTATGACTGGCCAGTTGTCCTGTCAGATGCCTTGAAGACAGATCTGGTGTCTCGAGGATCATTTCAAATCAGTCCAGATTTCACATTCCCTAAAGAGAGGACGGTAGAAGCTTTCATCACCATTACATGTACAGAACATTAATTAATGGGGAAAAATAAAGTGAAGCTGGCTGATATACTTTAGAAGGAATGATGCTCTTAATTGCTTTTGCTGCAAGGTGTTTTCAAGGAAGTCGTACAAACTAATTACGGATGGACTTTCGGACTGGAAAACGTTGGTTCGTTTCTGAAAGGCCATGAAAATAGTTGAGAACACGCAGATAACATGGCAACATGGAAGGATCTGGAACTGCGGCTAAAAATTGGTAGGACCATTGACCAAACTGAAATGTCATTAATGGAGGTAGAGCGAAGACGCTGGCGAGATGTTCTCACACGTCTTGTAAGTATAATCCAATCACTGGCAGAGAGAAACCTTGCTTTCAGGGGGTCTTCCTCTACATTGTACAATCGAGACAATGGCAACTTCTTGAAGGAGGTTGAGCTGCTTGCCAAATTTGATCCAGTGATGAAACAACACATCAGCAGCGTCGAAAGTGGCCAATATAATCATTCAAGTTACCTAGGAAAAACATTCAAAATGCTCATTGGGTCCATTAGTGGGAAGATCTTGGATGCCATTTTGCAGAAATAAAACAAGCTAAATATTACTCATTTTAGACTGCACTCCAGACATAAGCCACCAAGAACAGATGTCGATTATTATCAGAACTGTTAAAATGGGTGAAGTACCAGAAATAAAAGAATACTTCTTGGGCTTTCTTGAGGCTTCAGAAAGTACAGGCCTGGGTTTATCAGTTCTGATTCTGAAGAGACTAGATGAACTGAATATTCACTTTGATGACTGCAGAGGACAGTCATATGACAACGGAGCGAACATGAAGGGCAAGAACAAAGGTGTTCAGGTAAGGTTACTAGAGAAGAACCGTCGTGCACTCTATGTTCCATGTGGGGCTCACACTCTGAATCTTGTAGTGGCTGATGCAGCTAAAGCTTCCACAGATGCCATCAGCTTCTTTGGCAACGTACAAAAATTGTACAACCTTTTTGCAGCAGCTACACAGAGATGGACAATCCTAAAGAAGCACGTGAACATAACACACAAGTCTTGGAGTGAAACCAGGTGGGAGAGCCGGCTTAAGAACATTGAGGTTGTGCGATACCAGAGCCACAACATCAGAGAGGCCCTGTTGGAAGTCGGAAACAATGCCACAGTTGCCATAGCCAGGACTGAAGCACAAGCACTTGCAGAAGAGGTAGGGTCTTATCGCTTTCAGTAGAATGGTATGACATCCTTCATGCAGTTAACCATGTGAGCAAACTTCTACAGTCTCCTTCAATGCAGTTTGATGTGGCAGTCAACCTCCTCACAAAAACAGAAGACTCACTCACCAGCTACAGAAACACAGGTTTTGTTGCAGCACAAGTCGTAGCTAGGGACATATGTGAGGAAATGAATGTGGAGGCTGTTCTGAAGGAGAAGAGGCTCAGATCCACAAAAAAGCTCCTGACGAACCATTTACAGAAGCCTTAAAGAGGCTGGAAGTCAAATTTTCCAATGTGGTGGTAGATTGTGCCATCGGGTCAATAAATGAGAGATTCAAAACATTAGATGATGTGAGGGATATATTTGGGGTTCTCCTGAACTTCACCACAATGAACAAGGAAGACTTGTCCTGCAAGTGTGAAAAGCTCTCTAAGATACTGATCTCTGGAGCTGACTCTGACATTGATGGAAGAGAACTGGCTCTCGAAATTAAGAACTTGCCGACTTTACCTTCACACAACATGACTGCATTGGAGCTTCTCTCCTTCATTCATCAGAAGCAACTGGAGGAACTATACCCCAATCTCTGGGTTGCACTAAGAATTGCCTGCACTCTACATGTGACAGTAGCGTCAGCCGAGAGGAGCTTCTCTAAGATGAAACTAATCAAGAACTACCTCAGATCATCAATCGGGTAGGATCGCCTCAGTGTCCTTGGCATCATAAGCATCAACCAGGACGTTGGCAGGGAGATTTCATATGATGATGTTGTTGATGATTTCGCCCAGAAAAAATCTAGGAGGCAAAAATTTTGAAGATACAAACTGTTCTGTATAACTGTTAGCTATTACAAGATTGTATCGTAGTCAGTAATTGTTTGGTAGTTGATAATAATTGCATTATTTTTTTATACATAGTTCTGTGTCATTTATTCTAAATAATGTATAAGCTAATTTTCAGGAATTTTATGAAGAGTATTTTTTTCTGTTTGTCTTCTGAAGTACATATTTGTTGTTTTGGACATAAATGTTTCATTAAATTTGTTTCATAATTGTTTTTTATTAACACAGCCATTTTTTGTATGTGTGTGCTGAGGTGATGTAGTAAGGCGCGACTTGGTGGATGGAGGAGTGGGGCCTCAAATGGGTATACTGCTTAGGGCCCCCTAATGGCTAGAAACGAACCTACCTACCTACCTACCTACCAACCAAATGTTAATCCAGGATAATATATGTACTGTAAATAATAATAATAATAAAAGCGTTATTGTATTAGGTTTGAATGCAGCTTCGACAAGTAATTATGATTATCGATAGTTACAAAAACACGAGTCTTGATAGTTTGACATCACACTGCCGCTGCCGCCAAAGTGCGGGGCTGGGTGCGGTGTTACCCCTCACGGCCTCTCACGCGCCTAAAACTGGCATTGAATGGGTTGTTGTACAATGTCCTGTCCTCAGATACCGTGTACCTTTTACTCTATGGTAGTCTTGATTCAGACAAATACTGGTGTACAGTGCCTTAATTTGTGATGTAGCAAAGATTGGATTTGCATATTAAGTGTATGATAAGATTGTATTTGTATGTTAGGCTAAGTGCTGTGGATTATGAATGCTCCGTAATAAAGAAGTTTTTGGTGCGTCCTGGTCAAGTGCGTCCCTGGACAATTACGCACTTCTCCAACTGCTATATGAAGTTTATTTATTAGAGAAGTGAATAGAAAGTTAGTATCGGCATTTCAAATATACTTTTCATTTTAACCTATTAAACTTGTTATATGTTCATAAGTTCTGTTCGAAACTGTTCTCTAAAACTTTATCCATCAGCAACATCATTGTCAAATTTTATGGGTTACGTCCACTTAAGATAAAGTTAGTTTCGTTAGTTTTAACGAAAATATCACAACTTAACCTAACCAATTGTCAAGGGCATACAGTTGACCTAACTGGGCATTCAATTAATCTAACCGGGCATTATATCCCATACAAAATTACAATAACGAACATACTCGTCCCTCGTCATTGGCGTCCCTGGACAATTGCGTAGGTGAAGTCACAATGAACTCTCTATTCACTTCTCTAATAAACTTCATATAGTAGTTGGGGAAGTGCGCAATTGTCCGGGACGAAATAAAACCGGACGCAATTGTCCAGGGACGCCAATGACCGGGACGCATTTGTCCGGGACGCGCTTGACCAGGACGCAATTGTCCTGTCATCGTTTTTGTTTATCACTTTTAATGGGAGTTTTAAAATACCAATTTTTTAGTATACCTTGTTTTAGTCATCAAATCAAAGAAAACAAAATCTAAGGGTGTAACTAAAGTAATATGTGAGGATTAATAAATAGCGCGTATACCGTGTAATTTTAAAGTGTATCATTAGTAATTGGTATCACGTATAAATGAATTTTGTGTACTTCTGGTGATTGTTTTAATAAAGCATCAACTATATAGAAATTAAATTAAAAGTAGATTAGTGGCATAGTGGCAGACAAGAAGGGAATAGGGATTACAATACCCTTCAACTTTTCGTATCACATTGTATACAGCGCACTGTGCATCCAATCAAAATGATAAATTTACTCGTATAATTTCAGTTATATAAAATACATTTTACACACACACACACACACACAGTTACCAACTTATTCATAAATGTACTTAAAACTTGTTTAAAGTTATTCATTTTTTCAGATTCTCCCGTTAAGATTTTTTTTTGATAAGCTTCCATGTCTGTCTGTTCTTGTCTTCTCCAAAGAATCGCGATAATCTTTGATATACACAGCCCATCGCGCACGAACGTGCGTATCACGATATTAGCAGTGTCGCGGTGGTTTATCTATCTTTTATCAGGAAAAAAGGGGACATATTTAAGGTTAGCTACATTTGATTAAATTTATTGTAGGGGGAGGGAGATATGAAAAGTCCCAATTCGAGTGGGAGTCCTATATAGTGGGAATGGATTGATTTAAGAATTGCCTTTTAATATTCCCACTTTAATATTTTTCACTCTTTGGTCAAGACTGGAATGGGAATGATATCGAATGAGAACTGACCAGTGTAACTAATCCTACAAACACACTTTTATTCTAGGGACAGCGTAGGGCAGCTGTTTTCAAACTCTGGTACGCGTACCCCTGGGTGTACGTTGGAAGTCAGCAAGGGGTGTGACACGACTAAAAAAAAAATTCCAAAATAGAACTACGAATTACGAATAAATTTTATTTTCATGAAAATACAAAAATATAGTGTCGGAAGAGGAAATTAATCATTTAGCTCCAAAGTGCGGAAAACTGTTTCCATTCACTTGCATACATTGACATAATGAGATTCTGAAGAGTATTTTTTATTGTAGGAAGGAGCTGCCAAGAGCTAGCACCCGCAAAAATGCTCGTTCATAGGAGAGAGCTGAAATCTAGGTCTCCGAAGCTCAACGACGTCTAAAATTTAGAAAAGATTGTGTAGTGTGCAAGATGCATGTATGTGTAGCGAGGAATAGAAGTGTTTGAGAGCGTGCTGGATTGCTCACAGGGTAGAGGAGACACGGAAAAAAATCGGAAGACAGTGACAGGAGAAATGGGAATTCTAGCACTCCGTCTCCTGCCTGAAGTCTACTCCAGGAGTATTTCCATTTCCCTGGTCGATTGTTTACAATCTCCTCCCTCCAAACATCTGAGCCTCTACAAACTTCATATGGAGTTTCAGTCGGAAGCTCTCCCAAAGACATAACTTTCTGGCTGTTCCAGCAACTCTAAAACTTTAGATTTCACCAAGTTGTAGGGTGTAAGCATGAAAAGGTTATCACAGACATGCTTTTTAGGGTGGGCCGAAAAAAAATATTGGAATGGCACATTGATATTTTTTTGTGGTTATGGTCAGGATGAAAGGATATGGCAATAAAAATCTTCTCCGCATATTCTAAGTGCCGCATTTTTTACCATAAAGAAATGGCGGCGAAACATGAAAATTGGCGATTTTGAGGCATTTCTAGGCAGTATTTGGAAAATATGTATATATGAAAAAAGTCTTAAAATCGAAAGTTAAGACTTTTTTCATATATACATATTTTCCAAATACTGCCTAGAAATGCCTCAAAATCGCCAATTTTCATGTTTCGCCGCCATTTTTTTATGTTAAAAAATGCGACACTTAGAATATGCGGAGAAGATTTTTATTGCCATATCCTTTCATCCTGACCATAACCACAAAAAAATATCAATGTGCCATTCCAACATTTTTTTTCGGCCAACCCTAATGCCTATATTGATAACACTGGGCAACACGTATTTTATTGAATGATATCTGACACTTGATTCTAGGTAATTTGGGTGCGCTGAATACGAATTTCAACTCGGTTTGGCTCTATCAGGCCCTGATTCTTGTCGACAGCCTATGTGCCATTTTCCAGATTTTTCAAATTAGGACTAAAAAATTAAGTCATGTGTTAAATTTTTTTTTCAAGTTTCATGAATACAAGCAGTTCAAACTACAGTAAAATTACATTATAACGATAGAAATGACTTAAAATAAAAAAACAAACAGATATGAAGCTTTCACTGTGGCAGACCCTTAAATTTTGGAATGGGGATCTCATTTGAATGTAGCACAGGTCGTATCGCGGTGTCGAAATTTGGGTACTCGATACAATATTTATTTTTCTTAGTGAAGCCCGAAGTCTTGACAAAGCAAAGGTAGCAATCGGTCTCGTGGTTAGTAGGCTCTCGCCACACCTGATATGGAAAAAAAATTGTAAAGCGTTAACAAAAGCGACGAGAGACTTGTTTTTATGAATTTTATCAAAAGTTATCACCCAAACATTTAACATTTCTGTGTTTCAACCTTATGCAATATTTGAGATTCTTATAAACATTTTCTGTAAATTTTTGTTTATGTACCTAAGTTACAATTACATTTAGGTAAGTTACAGTATACTAGTGATTAAATTACGTAGTTTTATGAAATCATAAACTTACCATCGGAACTCCAAAAGGTATTTTTGAATCCGAACCCTTCGTCCAATGTCGCAGTCTTTCAATGCATATAGTGCAGGCTTTATGTGGAGCCCACGATTTATCTTGGTCCCCCCAGTTTTATGCCAAAATAAGCTAAGTAAGCTCTTTTTACGAAGTCAGTTATATTTGCTCGTTGATGTGGAAGTGTAAAATTTCCACATATATAACAGAAGGAATCAGGGTTGTTTTTGCATTTGAACTTTCTAGTGCTTGATGACATATTGCTTGATTGTTCTGCCAATTTGTAAAGGTATTTAAAGCCTTTAATTCATATAAATTTAAGAAAATCTGAAATATAAACACAAAAATTAGTTTAAATAGGTACTTATTATGAAATAGGTACTTACAATCTATGAAATTAAACTAGAAACACGGATGAGTAGGTACAATATAAATTACGTCTAATTAAATCAACTATATTAAATCACGATGACAAAATTACTCACTAAATCATATGCCAATTCAAAATTATGTTAATGCCCAAACTTAATTAACTAACTCGACTGACTGACTGACTGACTGATTGATTGAATTGACTGATTAACTCTGGAAACGAGTCGCTTTTATATATTTTAGTTGTCCCTCTAGAATACTCTACAGAGAACAGGAACGCTCGAGAAAATTTTAGAATTCTATGATATTTTTAGCTTAATTTACTAATATTAAAATGGGTTAAAAATGACAAAATTAAAAATATTTTTAGGGTGTTACATATAAAAATATACATAATACAACAATACCATAACAATAGGTACAAATACCTAGATAAAAACCTAGTTGCATAATGTGTAACTGCAAAAAGACAGCGAGTATTGAGAAAAAACCTTTTTATGAATACGACGAAAGAGGAGGGGTGTTGAGCAAAATCAGGACCTGATAGAGCAAAACCGAGTAAAAATTCGTGCTCAGCGCACCCAAATTACCTAGAACTAACTGTCAAATCTAATTCAATAGACAAAAAGTTGAAATTTGTTCCCCAGTGTAATAGAAGATCTACTAGGCTTACGAATCAGACCTACGAAACAGGCCTACGATCCGCTTCTGTCTTCAGAAACACTGCGATGAGACAAGAATAATTACCAGGTCATAAATTAAGTAATTAATATAAGTCGTTTCAACGCCACCGGGTTACTTCAGAGAAACGCGTTGTGAAGATAAAAATAAACTAGTTTTGTCCAGTTTTTTCTCAAAGAATTGAAAAATTAGTTCCTTAATGGTCTTAAGCACTCTACCATCACATCCAAAACACTCTTGGTTATATTTTTCGGCCATAAAAGAAAAATGCATTGTGGCGGCGATAAGACGCCTCCGGAAGGCGACGTCTCGTATCTTAGTCTTAAAGTGAGGAATTAAGCATATTAGCAATATTTTATTTAGCTTTATATTTATAATAATATTGATAAGATTTTTGTGACAAATTTAACAGGTTGAAATAAGGTTGGTAAAATATGATATATGATATATTATATATGATATAATATATATATATATATATATATATATGGGCGTCCACAGGATCAATTAAGTAAAGGGGGCACTTCCAAATACAAGGGGGGGGGGGCAAGTATTTGCGAGCTCTAGGGGGGTCCCGGGGCATGTTCCCCCAGGAAATTTTTGAAATTTACGTTGTCTGGGACAGCATTTCCTGCCTTTTGGAGACAGTTAGGAGGGCAAATTATAGGGCTTCAAATAATGAAAAAATAAGGATTTTTTTAGACATCCTTTGTATGTCCATGATATTAGGGTGAAACCAGATACACAATAACTTGGTAGATATAAAAGTTTATTATTTTTACTTAATATACATATAAATAATTGTCATGGGACTGAGAAGGTTATTGAAGACAGTATTGAGCTCTTTAAGTAATGTACAAGATATCCTTCCTAACCATCTCGTAGTCGCGTTCTCCACAACAAATTTTACACGTTTTAATTTTAATCACACGATTTTCTCTTCATATCGACAGTATGGGAAATTATACAATATTAATAATATGTAAAGTAAATATCAACAATATGGGAAATTATACAATATTAATAATTATATATAGTAACCAATTACTATCTTCAAATATTATGACTGGATTCTGGGTTATGATAAAATCTATCTGTAAGCACTTTACGAAAAAACGAGGGGGCACCATTGAAAAACAAGGGGCTTGGCCCCCTGCTGCCCCCTTGTGTGGACGCCCCTATATATATATATATATATATATATATATATATATAATTATATATATGATTGTGACCTGTTTGATGTGACCTTTGAAGCTTTTTCACCGAAAATTACATCAAATACCTCCATCTTTAATACTCTATTAATAATACACACAACACACACACACACACAGGGCCGGATTTTCCAATAGGCAACATAGGCCATTGGCCTAGGGCCCACCAGTAACTGGGGGCCCACTGGGGACCTCCTACAATCCCTTGACACAAACAGTATCGTTGACAAATTTGCCATAGAAAAAAGCAGGAAAAAGTCATTTTGAACTTCACATAGTTGTGCTTGCAAAATTTATTATGCTTCAGTTTCATTGTATTTTTCCATTATTCCTATGTGTAAGATGTACATGATATGGAACTTGATTTATTTTGATGTACTTGATATGGAACTAATTTGATTAAAAATTATTAATGTGTAATGTATTACATTATGTTGTAATTCTTATTGCAAAATTTATTATGCTTCAATTTGACTGTATTTTTTTCCATTATTCCTTTGTGTAAGAATAAGTTGTACATGATATAAAACTAATTTGAATAAAATTATTGATGTGTTACATTGTTGTAATTCTTTTTTTTTTTACATTACAATATTACGATATATATATATATAATATTTTTTTTGGGGGGGGCACTGATAAGGTTTGGCTAGGGCCCACAAGCAAGTAAATCCGGCCCAACACACACACACACACACACACACACACACACACCCACCTTTGGCTAGCTTCCGCCTGAATTGTTCATTCTGACGAAGGTCAAGCTTTTCACTCCACCTTAGCCTACAGTTTAACGTGGAATCCGAACCACGCCCGATCAGCAGCCCAACGTCTTAACCACTAGGCCACCTAGGGTACCCATTTATCTACCAACCACTTTCTTTATTGTGTGGAAAGATGAACAGCTGGGTTTTGCTGCGCGCCGGCTGCCGTCGGGTCTCGAACCCGGGGCCGATGGATTCGTAGTCAGCGACGTTAACCACTACACCACCGATGCGCCTACACACACACACACACACACACACACACACACACACACACACAGGGTGTTTCAGGAGGAAAGGTCAATACTTCGGGAGGTGATAGTATCGGCCATTGTGAGAAAAAAAGTTCATATGAACATGTCTAATTCTGAATGGTTACGGAGATAGAGATGTTTGAATCTGATGCTCGCGCAGCTCTTCCTCCCCTTTCCCTCCCTTATAACCTTGAACCATGTAAACCGTAATGTAAGCATGTAACATAAGCCAATCGACTGCTGAATGTTGTAAGTGACATTGGTGTTTGAAGCAGTGTTAAGAATGCCACACCTTCACACATGCCGAATATGCAGATATGGTGTATGTCTACGGTTTTTGCGATGGAAGTGCAACAGCTGCTGTTGCAGAATACCGTCGACGGTTTCCGAACCGCAGAATTCCGGATCGAAGTGTGTTTACCAGGGTTTTCAACACATTGCGTGAGATTGGTACAGTGATGGTACACTTCCCAGCGCTCATGTTTCATCTGAACGTGAAGGTCAACAAGATGTGGATGAAGTGGAAAACATTCTTCAGTTGGTAGAGCGTAGTCCTACTACTAGCTCACGAAGAATTTCTACGTCTCGGTGTACCACACACAAGAGTATGGCGAACATTACGTGAGGAAGGCTTGCATCCATATCATGTACAGCGTGTACAACACCTTCAACCAGGAGACGCTGCCATGCGACTGGAATTTTGTCATTGCTAATCACCGATTGCTTCGTTTAAAACTGTTCACCGATGAAGCTACTTTCACCCGTGACGGTATCAACAACACTCGTAACTCTCATCGGTGGTCAGACGAAAATCCAAATGCCACTGTGGAAACAAATTTTCAACATTGCTTCTCTGCCAATGTGTGGTGCGGTATCATCGATGATCAGCTGATTGGCCCTGTTACTTTAGAAGTTTAGAGAATCGTCTTACATGACAAAGTTACCTCGAATTTCTGCAAAATGAATTGCCAGGACTATTGGAGGATGTTCCTTTGGCTACACGCGCTGGTATGTACGTTCAGCATGACGGAGCTCCTCCACATTCTACCCGTCTGGTGATGCAATACCTAAATCAAACTTTCCCTGGTCGATGGATCGGCTGCGGTGGTCCCATTCAATGGCCACCAAGGTCTCCAGACCTCTCCGTTAGATTGTTTGTGGGGCTGGATGAAAAGGCAAGTTTACAAAAGAAAGGTGGATACACGAGACGAATTGCTCGCGCGCATTTTGGATGCTGCTGCCCGCATAAAGGAACGTCAAGATCAACTCAGACGAACAACACGCGATCTTCGCGCACGAGTTGCAAAGTGCATTGAGGTTGACGGTGGGATTTTCGAAAACGTATTGTAAACTGTAACAAATTTGTCATTTGTGTATCTGATACCATTCAAAATGCCAATGTTTAAACATTAAATGTTAGAAACAGTAATTGGTTTCTTTCTTGATTACCATTAACAATGCTTTTGTATTTGTAGATTCAAACAGCTCTCTCTGTAACCATTCAGAATTAGACACATGTTCATATGAACTTTTTTTCTCAGTGGCCGATACTATCACCTCCCGAAGTATTGACCTTTCCTCCTGAAACACCCTATATATATATATATATATATATATATATATATATATATATATATTATAATATATATATATATGGGTGTGTGTGTCTATATATATGTATGCCTATTTCAATTTATATTGTTTACAATTTGTTATAACCATATTTGAGGTCTTTGATGGACTGAAGTCACTAAACGATAGTTTACTTGCATTTAGCCTATTATAAATCAGGGCTGTGGAGTCGGAGTCGGAAGCAATTTTGGTGGTGCTGGAGTCGGAGTCGGTAAAAATGTACCGACTCCGACTCCGACCTCAATATAAATTTTAATAAAGTATGTTTTTGTGTGTGATATCACTGGCAGCTATGGTGGTTAAACCACTTAAATAATAAACACAATGTTTTCCATTTCAGACACTAATGCCATTAATTCATTTTTCTTTTCAGGTAATTTTTTTATTTTTAATGCTTATTTAATTTCGAGTTCTTTATAAATTTCATAAGTTTTTAACTTTCAAGTCTAAAACCCCTTTCACAATGGCAAAGACACTTCCAACAAAGTCTGCAGTTTTTTAATATTTTACAATAACCACAGATGGGAAACATTTCGTGTGTCAGTGTATGATAGAAGATGATGATGATGAAAAATTATGTGAAGCAAAAATCAGTGGTTTTACTGGCTCTGATAAAAATGCACCAACCAGAGCATCAAATTTGAAAAGACATTTGCAGTGTTTCCATCCCAAAATTTTAGAAGTTGTCATTGAGAAAGATAGTAATAAAAACCTTCCAACTACTTCAAAGTTAACAAAAGATCAGAAATCTACTGAACGACAAGCACCACTTACAAGATTCTTTACTACAGACAAAGTTACCGTAACAATGACCACAGATGATGATGCTTCACGTGGTGGTGATGAAATGCCTCTTGTGTAATTATAATCATAGCAGATTTAGAATTAATATACCGTCGGAGTCGGATAGACAAAAAATTGAGGAGTCGGAGTCGGTTTTTTATGTGCCGACTCCACAGCCCTGTTATAAATACGGATGAGCTCCATATTTGTTCTTTCCTGTAAAGTACCAAAGTCAGTATCAGATAAGAGTAGTGTCGCGTCATTTGTGTATCAAACTTCTAATTTGATATGGGTGACATAACGCAGAAATCGCAGGGGGCCCAATATCGAACCCTGTGGTACTGTGTGTGTTCTTGATTGAAAGCCTGATTCACGTTTATGTATTTAGTTTGACGTTTTGCTCTCTCTTATTTAAATAGGACTTGAATCAGTCTAAAGATGCGTCTCATGCTTCATAATTAGACAATTTTTGGGGTTAGAATTGAGTGTTCTGTTTAGTAAAATCTTCAGAAATGTACACCAAAATTGTAATTGCGTTTTACTGCTTAACTTTTTGTAATAATAATAATAATAATAATAATAATAAAGTATATGATCATGAAAACGGTTCACGATGACTGTACAAGTTTATACAGTTCTCATGATAGTAAAGAGTTTCAAAGGTTACCTAAATTTGGTTATACAACCAATTTAATGTTGATATAAGCGGTCATTGGTTTGGAGAGAACGCTTCATTGACGTTACAGATGGAACGTGTTCGCCTATTGTTCAATATAAAATACTATTTGCTTATTATTTTTAAGCTTAAATTCGCGGGTGTTTCCGTTGATGAGAACCGATTCAGTGGAAGTCGAAGAACGAAATTCACAATTTTCACCTCGTGAAAAAAGAAAAAATTGACTCAATTAAAACTAAGAAAATTAATTGAAAGAAACAAAAAATAAATGAATTATATATTATTTAAACAAATTTATAAAAGATACTCGTGAAATGGCTTATTATTATTATTAGTAGTAGTAGTAGTAGTAGTCACTGAAACATAAATTAAAGCAAACTGCAATAATTCAGAACAGCCTTTCAACCAGTGGGGTGTCCCGGGATCCACCTTAACAAAAGGTTTTGCTTACACATTAACAAAGTCAACAGAAATGATGTTACAAATTAACAATGCAGAAAACTGTAAAGGCTGCTTCAGTACAGTTGAAGAATGGCTTATGACGTAATCTATTTAATTGCTGTGTAGTCAATGCTACACAAATCAGCAGCGTTTAGAAATTTAGCGCCAGTGTCTGTTGTGTATCATCTAGCAAGTTCCGGTGACATTTGCGAGATCTGGCGAGGTTTGAGTAGAACCACTGTTTGGTATCGCTGCGCCTGGGAGCTTGGGTGTCCTCGCCCCTGAACAGGGGCGTAACTGGAGTAAAAAAGTTGGAGTGGAAGGACGAACACAATCCTATTGTTAGAAGCACTCACTTATCTATGGGAGTATTTATAAAAGTTGGGAAGGACAACTTTTATAATTACTCCCATAGATAATGAGTGCTTTTAACACTAGGATTGTGTTCGTACCCCGAACGTTTTTACTCCAGTTACGCCCCTGCCCCTGGAGGTTGAGCGGCGTTCTCGGGGCATTCATCACTTAAAATATCCCTATATAAAACCATATTACAATTAACTATTTTAATAATGTTTCAGATCCAATCTCTTTCCTTAATTCTACGAACAGTAGTAAGCCTAAGTAAGTCTAATATCGTAATTTAAAGGATGAAAAAGCTTTTTAAAAATGTTTTTATATTCTGAATGGATTCCCAAATGAATAGGAAACAATCCATAGTATTTCCACTAAATTTCTTATTTTCTACAGTATATAAGTGTTAGAAAATCTATTTCATTTTTATATTCTGTTTGTTGTATGTCATTAATCCAATATTTGGTAGCTAGACTTGTATACATTTAATTATCATTATTTCTTTGTTTATTTTCTTTAAACAGTTGTGAATGAATCTGAGACAGTAAGATGTTACCCTTACAAGTTTGCCAAAGTCAGAATAATTGTTATAATCTAATAGTGGCTTAACTTTATTTGTGGTTATCATGTTAAGCTTTACATTGATTTGTTCTGCTGGGCACATTGGTTCATCCTGAATCAATTCAGGTGCATGAAACCAATTTTTGTTTGATTTTAGTAATTTACAGGATAATCCTCTTGTAAAAAAGTCTGCAGGATTTTATTTTGTTGGAATGTATCTGAAGGTTATGTCCAAATTTTTCCTAGCTTCTTTAATGTCTTTTAATCTGTTACGGACAAAAATGTTTTTGAGTTTCTCATCAGAGTTGATCCATGCCAAGCAGATTTGACTGTCAAGCCAAGTAGTATATGTATGTGTGATGTTTATATCATGGTACACTTCATGGAGAAATCCTGTTATTTTTACAGCTAGATAACCTGCAAGTAGTTCAAGCCGAGGAATAGTTATCTTTTGTTTTAAGGGTGTTACTTTCCCTTTGGCATAGATCAAATGACTGCCATCCTCACCTACAAGGTAAGCGCAACAGCCATACACCTTTTCACTGGCATCGCCAAATACATGCAAGGTTTGAGGAGTATCTCTGTGTCCACAAACTCTGGGAATATTTATGTCTTGTAGTTTACTGGGATCTTTAGCTAACCTTTTCCAGCTATCTTGTTTATTGGTTATAGGATCATCCCAGTCTACTTTCTGTTTCCAAAATTCTTGTAAAAGAACCCTGGATCTGATAGTAGAAGGAAGGAGTAAACCTATAGGATCAAATATTTTTGAACTTTCAGATAAGATCTTTCTTTTTGTGTTAGCTGTTGTATGTAAGGTGTAGCCTTTTGTGCAGTGAGTCATGAACTTTAGAATCTGAGTTCAAATCCCAGATCATACCTAATGTTTTCACCCTGTTCGTTGGTTCTGTCAATCCTTTGTCTTCTGATTTTATTTTTTGATTTAGTCTCATTATTTGTGATCCACTCTCTTAATTCAAAATTACCTTTTCATTATTTTACCTGCTTTTATGAAAACTTCATTTAACTCTAACTCTGTTTTAGTTGATCCTATAAGGTTATCTACATAGAAGTGATCTTTCAAGAACTGAACAGTTAAATCATTTTCATCATACAAATTTAAGTGATGTTTGATGGTTAAAGCCAGTAAACTAGGATTTGCATTTTCCCCAAACAAAACCACATAAATTTAAATGTTTTAAACCCTTTATTTAAGTCCTATGTATCATTAAACCACAAGAATCTTAGTTGATCTTTGTCATAGTCATTTTTCAGATGAATTCTCATAAAAGCTTTGCTTATATCACTTTGAACTGCATAGTCATCTAATCTAAATCTTAGAAGGATTTTTACAAGGTCTGAAATAAGATTAGGCCCCTCTATGAGACAGTCATTCAAGCTATGCTTATTGCCATCTTTAAGACTACAGTTATACACAACTCTAAGTTTTGTTGTGGGTGCATCCTTTCTATAGACTCCTGTGTGAGTAAGATAATGGCAGTTGTCTTTTTTAAAGGGGTGATCTTTAACTTCCTCAATGAAGCCTTTTTCCAACTGGTCCTTGAAAACATCATCATACATTTTAATTCTATTGTCATTTTTTTAATCTTTTCATCAAATTATAGAGATGACCTTTAGCTACCTTTTAGATTATCATTTAATTTTGGACTATTGATCTTCCAAGGTAGTTCAATTGAATAATGGCCATTTTCATACATGATGGTATTTTCAAAATTTTCAACCATTAATTGATTTTCGTCTGTATGATCACCATCTTGCACCCCCACTGACTCTAATAGCCAGAGCTGTTGTACTCCTTTATCTAATTCTTCAGTTGTTAATGATTTATTCAATATTTCAGTATTTGTCATTATTTGAGTTGTGTAAGACCTTGTCATAATAGGGCGAGTTTGTTAGTCATATATTTTTATATTTATCTGTGTCCCAGCGGAGCTATACCCCAGTGAGTATCTAGAGCTATCCCATCTCCTATTCTGACTATGCCCTTTTGAATTAAGTGAATATAATCGGCTCCAATTAACATTTGAACATTATCTATTATATAATCATTTAAATTTCTATCTGCAATTTTATATTGCTTTTTAAGTTGTATTGTTTTAAATTTGGTATTTAAAATTTTTGTTGACCAACTTGTTTAATGACTACTGCTTCTATGTTTGTTGTTTTTATTTTCTGTGGGTATATCCAGATCTAAAATGACTGTACTATATTTTTCTTTTTCATTTTCTTTGACAAATAATGTTATACACATCTTGTTCATTTTTATGAGTTTGTAGGCCTAATTGATTAACTAATGATTGATCTCCAAATGTTTGTTGGGAACAAGAATCTATTAGACATCTTATAGTTGTCCCACCTTTTTTATTTTTTAAATCTAAAGTTATTGTAGGTAGGAGTACACTAGAATTTTTATTGGCACTATTTATTGATAGATGTCCATTAAATGTGTGTTCATTTTTCTTCGTGTTTTGTTTATTTGAATTTTTAAATGAATCACAAAGACAAGACATGATTTAAACTTTCACAATTAACACACTTGAATCTTTTTGTTTTGCAGTCTTTCTTTGTTAGTATGTCCTGTGCATTTAGTACAAAGATTTAACTGAGAACACCTGTTTATCCGGGATTCTAAGTCTACATATTTAGTACATCGTATGCTATTGTGATCATCAGCCGAACAAAATTTACTTACGTACAAATTCTGTCGTAACATTAAAATTTTGTAGTGTAGGAGTTAGACCTATCAGTTTTTGTTCTGATTTGTCTTTTCGTTGTTGTTGTGGCTTTGGTTTTGTTTGAATTTTCTTTGTTTGGTTTATTTGTGAATCAATCTTTGTTTGTGAATTAATCTTTGAAGACTTATACATTGACAAAACATTTGGAAATTCATTCCTTATTTCACCAAGGGTAGGGTATGTATTTCCCGTTATTCTTTGGAAAATATCCCTAATTTGGGTAGGTAAACAATCAAATATTATGGCTTGCATAAACCATGCTGACTTCTCTAGATCAATGTCATTATTTTGTAGATGACCTAACATGCATTCAATTTCACAATAGAAATTGTACAGATCCTGATGGTTATCCTTGGCTGGTTTTATATTTTTAAATTTTATTGCTAAATCATTTACACTTCTTTTCTATTTAGAAAATTTATTTTAGTAATTTGAGAGCTATTTTATTTGAGCTGCCTATTGCTGGTAAGACATTAACCAGTTTTAGGGCTGGGCCCTTTAAATAATTAGGCAGATAACTGAATTTGTCAACATCAGATATATAATCTTTGTTGTCAATTAAACTATCAAACTTTTCCAGAAAAGACAAATTTTGTTCGATCACCCTCAAATATTGGTACTTGTAATGTTAGTAACTTGGCTTTTAGTTGTTTGTCATCATTAGAAATGGATGTATTTCTGAAGGCATCAGACTTTGATTTGCAGCTTCTAAATTATTTGGTAGATTATCTAAAGCAGCGTATAATTCATTTATGTGAGAATCTCAAAAATATTCTGTTCTTGTTCACACAAAAGTGCTGTATATGTCTCTTCGCCAACATTTAATTCATCAGTTTCTGTAACAATTTCCTCGTCTATAATTATTTTTTCCTGTTTAATTCTACAGGGTGTCCCATAAGTCTGGCATCATAGGAGAAATTCATATTTTTCTCTTTCTACAGGCCATAATGTCTGTGAGCAAGGAAGACCGAATCCAGATAATTCTACTCATAGGAAATCGGAGTCAAAGAGACTTTGCAACAAGTCTGCTAACACAACTCTGTGTTATTGGCTCGCGGTCTGGATGCAGTCTGTTAAATTCAGCAGCGGCCTCTCTTTGACTCCGATTTCCTATGAGTAGAATTATCTGGATTCGTTCTTCCTTGCTCAGACATTATGGCCTGTTGAAAGAGAGAAATATGAATTTCTCCTATGATGCCGGACTTATGGGACACCCTGTATTTAAATCACCCAAAATAGTATCATAATCCCTTTTATTTGGATTTTCTTTGCTATTGAAGCTAGTTAAAAGCCTGGTAATGACTCCCTTCCTTGCTGATCTCTTCCTTTTTAATTATTTAATCTTTGCCTCCTTCAGCCATATTTTGTTTACTTTTTTTTCCCAAAATCCTAAAAGCCCTTTCAACTTTATAAATAAGCTTTATTTTATATTATGTATACAATACTTAAGCTTGGTTAAATAGGCTAGGCTTCGGATTACCCTTATTCTAGAATTTTACCACATTTATGGCCAAATGATAAGTTTTGAACTATTTGAATCATTTCTTTTTATTTTGTTAGGGCTTCGTAATTTATTATTATTTATATGTAGTAAATATCTGAAAAAGCCAAGCATGGAATAAATTCTGTTTAGATGTCAAAATGTTTGATAAGGCGTAATTTTTTCTTGTTTTAATTCTGTTTTGTTATTTTATTCAAGGTTAAAGTTTTCACAGCAAATAACCCTTCCCCACACGGGCCACCAATATAGTTATGGAAAAAAATAGGTCTTGCTCCAACTAGAATAGCCTAAACACAGCCTAGGCTACGTTGAAGATGGAAGACCTAGGTTAAAGATGAACCAGCCTAGCTATGTGTCCATAAACTGGACTTCCATACTCTATTGTTAAACAATTACAGCTGAAATGGCAAGTATTTAACCTAAATTTAATAACCGAAGGGAAATTTATGAACTTACCTTGAAATGATATGAAATCCCAAATTTAATTTTTTGACACCAATAATGAATTTTTTATTCCGGCTTCTTCGTCCCCACCTCGTTGTTCTTATTGCTATTTTTTCTTCTTCCCAAAACCATGTTGCCATTTCTAGCTATGGGATCTTTTTTCTTTTCATCCCATATTTGTTTCTCCGTTGGTGTCTTTTTAATTTTTCTCAGCAAGAGTTCAAGTTCTCCTGATTTACTTTTATTATTATTATTTTCGAATGTCAATGACTTATCCAAGATTAGGTGGGTCTTCCACTTCGGTTCTCCCAAATTTTCCACAAATAAATGTTAAGCCATAATTTTCTCATGGGAGATATTATCTCGAAATATTTGTCATCAACATACTCAAAACTAAAATTAAAACTGCCGAATTTACATATATATTCCGTTCAAGGGTTTAGGTGATCCACAATGGGTAAAGAGAGGCTGGAAGGTATCCTCTTACTCTGTTCATCGTCGACTCGTCATTTCCCGAAATTGACATATTGATGCGATAGAAGATAAGACGCTGTGATGCCAGTCAGTTATATTGAGCTACACTAATCTGTGTCTCGTATCGGTGTACATTGTAATCTGTGGAAGGCGTGAGAAAGTCACTGCAGTGTCACTCAGAGACTGATTTTATTTAATGTTTTAGCATTGGAAACGTGAATCAATGAGTGTATAATGCATAGTCAAAAAAGACGTTGGTCAGTAATAGTAAATCAATTGACATTTTAAAAATTTGTTGTTACCTGAGCCCAGTTAACCAGTTTCATAAAATAAATTGAACTCCTTCAGTAAATTTATTTCCTGTCAAAGATTTGTACTCCTCGTGCGTCTTATATCACCGGTACAGTCTCAATGAAAAGGGGGGATCCGTTTGTAGTGGTTGTCAGGGCCGTAGCTAATGGTAATCTCCAGGGAGGCTACATAGTACCGATAATATAGGGAATTCTTTGTAAAAATAAAACCTATGTTAAAGTTAAAATTTTATATACTGTACAGTATACGCATTTATTGGACAAGGTCAATTAGACAATTACAAAACTGAATTATAATTCTAGAACTACTTGGTAAACAACGTGTTAGAATGTACTGTAGAAAGTTTAAACAAACGAAACACGACTTAGATACAATATAAATTGGTAATAAATAATTATATAATAGTAGAATGCATTGCAATAATTTTTCTTTTATTCGAGTGTAATAGTTATTGAAAAATAAAAAACAGAAACATTGCTTCCAAATTTAAAAACAAAATACAGTACTTGAGTACACAAATAAACAAATTAAAATTACTTCAAAACAGTTGCAACTTTCTTTTTCAGATCATTAAAATTTCTTAAAAGAATATCCATAATATTCCATATTGATTGCTTTCGTGCGTTCTTTCTCAAATGTCAGTAGAACTAAATTTGCCATTCGTTGGTGACGCTCAAAATTTTCGAGGGGAGTCTCAGCCACCTCTGGCGGCCCCCAAGCTATGGCCCTGTGGTTGTCGGGTCAGGCCAATGAACGTGAATTAATCGCTCAGGTGAGCTCCGGTAAGCTGATATAGTTCCTGATGTTTAGATTTGAAAATTTCTTTATGAAATTTGCATTTTTAATTTTCATTGTTTTGAGACAGTTGCTACATAATTCTGGGAACGTCTTAATAATAATTAACACGCTTTCAATCTCCTTTTGTATGGACTTCCAGTAAATGGTTTAACATAGGGACCTTCACCCACCTCTACAAAATCCTGGTTACACACCTGCTTTCAACAAGTGTTTTTTCAGAGTTACAAGGACAAGAGGAAGCCTCAAAGACCTTCCGGTCCACTCTGGGAGGTTCCTGTTATTAAACAAGTTTATTTTTCTTTCAACTATCCTAGCAGTAGTAGAAAACTGGATAGAAAAGTAGAAGGCAGGTACGGAAAAAGGTTGAAGAAAATACCTTGACCCTGGAAAAGTAGCCAAGGAAATTTTACAGGAAAGTGGAGAATATATAAATAGCTCTATATTTAGCTTGCTCACAGACACCGTGCAAGCGAACTCCTGCAGAGTTTTTATGTTTTATCTTAAACTATGAGAGTATTCAGTACTTTGTCTAGCCTATTTTTAAACACATTTACACTTTGACTGGAAACAACCTCTGAGGGAAGTTGGTTCCAGATATTAACTATTTTATAGGAAAAGAAATTCCGCAGACAGAGGTCCTAAATGTCTTTAGTTCCAGTTTAAACCCATTATTTCTTGTCGGATTGGCATTAAGTGAGAATAAGTTTCTGTAATCTACCCTGTCTATTCCATTGAGCATCTTGAAGACTTGAATAAGCTGACCCGCAACCTCCTCGTCTCTAAGTAAACAGATTTAGGCGCTCCAATCTCCGTTGGTAGCTTTGCATTCTCATTGAAGGGATCAATTTTGTAGCCCTTGCTTGTACTCTTTCTAACCTTTCTATGTCCTTCCTGAGGGATGGAGACCAAAACTGCGCACAGTATTCCAGTTGAGGTCTGACTAGTGAATTATAAAGAGACATTACAGTCTCCTTGTTCCGAAACTGGAACTGTCTTTTAATATAACCTAATATTTTAAGGCCCTCTTTTCGACTTCTGCACAGTGCTTCGACGGTTTCAGATCGTTGCTGATATAGACTCCTAAGTCTTTCTCTAGATCGGTCTCAGTCAAGTTCCTTCCCAGAGAGAGTAATCGGTCTTCGGGTTTTTATAACCTATGTGCATTACCTTACATTTGTCCAAGTTGAATGGCATCTGCCAAGTAGCAGACCATTCGCCCAACCTGTCAAGATCGTTCTGAAGCGTTCTTACGCCCTCCTCAGTACCTACACTACTTCCTAATTTCGTATCGTCTGCAAATTTGGAGATTGCACTTAGAAGCCCGACGTCTATATCGTTAATATAGATGATAAAAAGTAAAGGACCCAGAACGGAACCCTGTGGGACACCACTGGTGACGGGCGCCCACTCCGAAGCCACTCCATTTATTACCACTCTCTGCTTTCTATCTTTTAACCAATCCTCAATCCAGTTGGAAACGAGCCCGGTGATTCCTAGTCCTTTGACTTTAGCATCAATCTCGCGTGAGGGACTTTGTCAAAGGCTTTTTGAAAGTCGAGATACACTATATCTTGCATCGTACAGTGTATGCATATTATGGAAAAACTCTAACAGGTTTGTCAGACAGGATCTATGTCGCCTAAATCCATGTTGAGAATAAAAAATTAGATTGTTAGATTCAAGGTGATACACAATACGTTTTGTAATGATGGATTCCAACAGTTTGCCGACAACTGATGTTAAACTGATCGGGCGTAATTACAAGGATTTTCCCTATCACCCTTTTTAAAGATGGTGTTACATTTGCTAACTTCCAGTCGGTTGGAACTTTCCCTAACTCGATTGATTGTTTGAATATGGTTACTAAGTCAACAACAACATTGTGGCTAACCTCTTTTAATACCCTTGGAAGAAATAAGTCGGGGCCAGGTGATTTGTATTTGTTCATCTTATCAATTAATTGCTGTACCTCATTTCTCGTAAAACTTATGGTCTCTACGGGATGGTCACCGTCATATGTAATCCGAGGACTTGGCACTTCTATTGTGTCTTCCTCCGTGAAGACTGTAACGAAGAACTCGTTTAACATATTAGCTATATCTTTATCACCGAATTTCAGTACGCCATTTCTGTCTTTTAGGGGGCCTACAGAATTTTTAATTGGCTTTCTGCTATTAACATGGGCAAAAAATTCTTTAGGGTTAACTTTACAGAGTGAGGCAACTCTAGCTTCTTCACGTTTGGCTGATCTAATTAAGGACTTAACCCTCCTACGTAGGTTTATATAGTTTTCTGAATTAGTCTGGTTGAAATGCGACTTAAGTAGTTTGTAGGCTCTATTTCTTCCCGTAATAGCACTGCTAATTTCGTTGTTAAACCATTTCGGCGACTTTGTTGACAAGGAAACTATTTTAGTGGGTATAAAAGTGTTCTGTAATATTCTAAATTGATCCCTGTATGAGCTCCAGGTGACATTGACATCCTCACTTATTAGAACTTCAAGTGTGTCTAAACTACTTCGGAAGCTTTCAAAATTTGCTCTCGAGAAATCAGTCTTTCACGAGTCTTTTCGCGTGTATTAACTGGAACCCTGAGGTCAAACCTAATCAAATTATGATCGCTGTTACTAAATTTTCACCAATAGTCAGGTTAGAGACTAGGTCATCTTCGTTCGTGAATATGAGGTCTAGTTTATTATTACCCCTGTAGGCCCGTCAACCCATTGACTTAAGTTATCATCGGCAAATTCCAACAGTCTTGAGCCCTCAGCATCAGCTGTTTTGTTTTCCCAATTTATATTACCACAATTAAAATC
The DNA here is from genome assembly GCA_023014485.1 of Bathynomus jamesi. Lineage (NCBI taxonomy): Eukaryota > Metazoa > Arthropoda > Malacostraca > Isopoda > Cirolanidae > Bathynomus > Bathynomus jamesi. The sequence continues at coordinate 412,952 of JAJOZX010000116.1, forward strand.
ACCAAAAATCAACTGATCTTATTATTCACTATTCTGCTTAATTGTTATACAAGTTTATATCCTTATCAACGGGGTAGTGAGGTGGTCTATATACTAGAAGTAGATGCACTACTTATTATTTAGGTTTAGATCAATTCCCAACATTTCATGAGCAGATACGATATTACTGTTTACGGGTGCGTGCAGGAGTCCCGAGCATACAAAAGTACACCGCCGCCTTCCCTTCCGTTCCTATCTTTGTGAAACATTTTGTAACCTACCATTTCAAATTCTCCTACAAAATCCCTTTTCAGAATGAATCCAGGATTCCGTTATTCCTATGATATCAAAGTTCTCAGTTTTGACTAGCGCTATAAATTCCATTAGTTTGTTTCTAATTGACCTAGCATTGAAGAGCACAGTTTTGAGTGATTTTAATTGTGATTTTTCCTAACTGGCCTGAGTCGTTTCCCGACGCAGTTGAACAACTGCTGGGAGGGGGACTACTGCTGGGGGAGTAGGTTTAACTGGGGAGCAGGATCAATTGCTGGTTTGGGGGGTCCTAGTTTAAAAAGATTATACAAATTAATGTTCAGTAAATCACCAAACTTTTTTTCCCCTTCTGATTAAAATGTATCCCGTCCGAACCAAAGTATTCCCCATTTCCGTAGAATGTAGGCCAAAAATCAACAAACTTTAGGCCTTTTTCATCACACATTTAACTCTTTATTTATGCTAATGGCTTTACTTAGAGTATAGTCACTAGCACGCATTCGAGGGAGAATTCCTACGACCATACCCATATCTGTCCTATCCCTAACCTTGTCGGTTAGGATCTTGAACTCTTTTATAATGGACTCTGTCTCCTCCTGTCCCTCCCAGAAAAACGTCATTGCCACCAACATGTACAATGAAGGGCAACTCTTATTCTTGATATTAATTTTGACTAATTCCCTATTAATTATCTGGCTGTGGCACCGGAAAACATCGGAGTTTTCTCTTGGTCACGCGTCTTGCTCCGAAAAAGTCCCTTGATTCCTTACCATAGAATCCCCAATTAAAAAGGATTCATTCCCTTCATCGGCAAGTGAAACTTATTTTTGACGGTAATGGGTTCCAAATCCTTATGTTTTGGTTTTGGAGGGTCTTTTTTTGACCAATTGAATTCTCGTTCCTCCGTTCTATTTTCCGGAATAGTCACCGTGTTTTCCAAGCGAGCCACGCTTTGTTCTAGATGTTTAACCTTACAGTTTAAATCTGCTGATGTGTTTTCAGTTGATCTTGTCCACTGGGTTGGATTTCCAGTGCTACGACCCTAGCTTCAAGCTTTTTTACTAATTCCTTTAGCTCTTTAACTTCCTTTCGTGGTTTTCTCTAAGTTTACAAAACAAACATATACTGAGGGATGTGATGTCGCTGATATTACCTTCGGGGAAGTCGACGCACCAATGATTAACTTTACATTTAAAGCATTCCGCTTTCAATTTAGCTGGCCCTCATATTTTCTCTTTTTACGATACATTACTTTAACCCTCTAACTCCCAGAAAATTTTCAAACAATTTTTACCAGGGGGTACATTTGGACCACTAAGTCGGAAATATAATAAAGGATGCAAGAAACATTAATTATACATTATTTATTATACATATTAACATATAATACATTATAACCGAGAAAAGCCCTTACATGCAATTTGCAAGTTGAAAAAAAAGAAGTTTAAATGGGCCCTACTACAGATACAAAGGATTTTTGTATTTTTCATTTTTTTTGTAACACTTTTGGTATGTATGTATGTATGTATGTGTATATATGTATGTATATGTATATATATCATAAGTAGTTAGAAATACGCAGCACGGTTTTAGGGGAAACAAATCTTGCTTAACTAATCTTTTAGAATTTTTTCAAAGCGTGGTTGACGTTTACGACAGTCATCGGGCGGTTGATGTAGTGTATTTAGATTTTCAAAAAGCGTTTGACACCGTGCTGCGCAAAAGACTCATTGAAAAATCTAAGGCTCATGGAATCAGGGTAATAATAAATTGGCTAGAAGAGTGGTTGCGAGGTAGGAAACAGAGGGTGGTCGTTGATGGAGCGGAGTCGTGTTGGGCTAATGTAGCGAGTTGCAGGTCCGGCGCCAGCCTATTTGGCGCCCTTAGCAGGACTGCAGCTGGCGCCCCCACCCGCCTCCCACTTCACGACTGGGTTTGCCCACAAGTAATCAAGGTACCATATTGAAGAAACTATTTGCCTTACACTGATCTATTTTAATTTGCTAATACATACATTTATTATAAAATTATAAAATCATTTCACAGTTCAAGAAAGTGTCATGACCAATCAAAACAGCGAGTAAAGCGAGGCATATGTAGTAACAAATCAGAACGCTCAAAAGTGCTAAAATATGCGTGCAAAAAGGACATATCTACTGTTTTTTCCAAGCAAGAAGGGCATATGTCACATAAAAACAGTTATTCGCTTATTGACGACTCCCGTCTGTGCGCGCAACATTTTTAAATCGCTTATTTACGACTCCCGTCCCTAAAGGGTTAAAGGTCGTGATAGTGAAAGTTCTATAATGACCCAATAAGATGAATAAGTTAATTATGTAAATATCAGTCAAGCTAAACTGGTGTACGTACGGCGTACAACCTTTCATCATTTGTCTATGCTTCTCATTCCTTCATTATTTTTTTCATGTTCTTACATAATACTATCAGACGTGCACAGGGCGGGAGGCGCTGGCGCCCCCCTAGATCTTTGGCGCCCTTAGCATTTACTAACCTCGCCTAATGGAAGCGGCGGCCCTGGCGAGTTGCGTTCCTCAGGGTTCTGTATTGGGCCCCTTGCTTTTTCTTATATACAGGGCGTCCCAAAAAAATGTATACACACTTTAACAGCTGATAGCTCAATTGATGTTTCTTTCTTTCCAAGTTAAACCCATTAGAATTAATAATGGCAGTCAGACTAAGCTTTGAAAGGAAATTCATTCTAAAATGCTACTGGAAGTGTGAAAACGCAGTTGAAGTGCAAAGACAGTTTAGGAGGGAGTTTCAAACAGATCCACCAACGCGACTTACCATCACTCGAATTAGAGATGGAATTAGCCGATGGAACTGTTCAGAATGTCCACAAGAAGCGTTCCGGAAGACCACGGACATCGACAAGCCCCACAAAGCAAGAAAGAGTACTGGAAACGTATCACCAAAGTCCAAGAAAATCTGTGCGGCAAGCGAGTCGTGAGGTAGGAATTTCAGAATCGTCTGTCCAACGCATTTTGAAGCGCTGTCAATGGAAAAGTTACATTCCAAGATTAGTCCATGCTATTAATGAAGATGATCCGGACCGAAGAGTGGAGTATTGCGAGTGGTACTTGGCACGATGTGGATGTGGATTGGACGAAGGGGTTTCGTAGAATACCCTCCGCGTTCACCAGACCTCACACCACTAGACTTTTTTTATGGGGATACTTAAAAGACAAAGTCTACGCTATAAAACCTGCAACAGTCGCTGAATTGAGAGCAGCCATTGAACGAGAATGCACACAAATACCAAACGAAATGTTTCGTGATGTTTGCGATTCCATTGCTTCGCGTTATCAGCAGTGCCTGGACCAGAACGGACGTCAGTTTGAAAACAGGCGTTGACAAAACAATTAAATAATGTCTGTAGATTCTATTACATTTTGAAAATGAAATGTATTTTAATAAACACTGCCTTTATAATTATTTAAAGTGTGTATACATTTTTTTGGGACGCCCTGTATATTAACGATTTAGATGTCGGCCTAGTCAGTACAGTTTCAAAGTTTGCGGATGACACGAAGCTGGGTGGTAGGGCGATTAATGACAAAGATAGAGGTAAAATCCAGGAAGATCTGAATAAAATCGTTGATTGGTCAGTCACATGGCAAATGAGATTTAACGTTGATAAGTGCAAAATTTTGCATATAGGTTCGCGTAAAGGTAATTTTGCGTATAGTATGTCAGGGAAAGATTTAACAAGCGTAGAGCAGGAAAAAGATTTAGGAGTTATAGTCACTGGTGATTTAAAAGTAGCGAAACAAAGTACATCAGCGGTCAATAAGGCGCACAAAGTGTTAGGTTTTATAGCTCGAAATTTTGAGTACAAATCGCATTTGGAGTATGCGATCCAATTTTGGAATCCGCATATGCGCAAAGATATAGACAAAATCGAAAGAGTTCAAAGACAGGCAACTAAGATGATTCCGTCGCTTAGGTCAAAGTCGTACGAGGATAGGCTTAAGGAGTTAAAATTGACTACACTAGCGACTAGGAGGCTAAGGGGTGATCTAATCCAGGTTTTCAAAATTATGAATGGGTTCGATAACGTAGATCAGTGGTTCCCAACCTTTTCACCACAAAGGACCCCTTTTATTTTTATTTTTTTCTCACGGACCCCATGTTTTTGAAAGATTCCGTCTACCAAACAAACTGTTTTTATTAACTAATAATTAACTTTCCTAATTTTTCACTATCAAATAAAGGACATATAAGTGAGTATGCAATTAAAATACAGCGTATTAAAAAAGTATTAATAATTCCAGCCAAGAGCAAGGAAACTTGAAATTTTAGTCTGAGCTAAATGTAAATGTAAGATTTCCATTGGAACCTCTCGAAATATTGAAAGCTCACGGACCCCCAGGGGTCCGGGGACCCCAGGTTGGGAACCACTGACGTAGATAGAGCTTTTTCGAAATATCTCAATAGGACAAGAAATAACGGGTGTAAGTTGACAAGTAGAAGGTTCGAGACAGCAGTTGCCAAAAACTTTTTTACTCATAGAATAGTAAATAGTTGGAATAGTTTGCCGGTATAAGTAATTAGTAGCACGTCTATAAACATGTTTAAAAATCGATTAGACGCATATGTTGATAGATTGGGTATAGTTTAAGGTAGTAAAATTAAGGCTTTGTGGTGATAGATCCCACAGCTCAACACAAGTGTTGTGGGCTATAGGGAAGGCAGCATCTTGGGTTAGGGGATACTCTGTCCTTACACACCCCATTTAAAGAGATTGCTCTGCCGAGCGGTGCCCCCCATAGTACTGAGGTATTGAAAAATTCATGATCTTCACTTGCCCCACAAACACCTTGAAATGGGAGACCCAAAATGGGTGCACACACATTTCTACATTACTGTACAGTCTTTACAGCCACACTTACACTTTTCCTCCTAAGTATATATATATATTGTAATGTATATGGTTGTAAATTTTGACTTGGTCCGCAATCGATATGGACCGTGACTTATTTTTGGTTGGCAAGGTACTAGTATTGACGGATATCGTAATGAAATTGACTGGATTCTTTGGGTCTGATATATTTGCATGTCGGTTATAAATATAGAGTGTAACATATTTGTGGATAGTAGTCTATTATGACTTGATCCTCTGGATCCAGAGATTCTATCTTTAGTTTTAAATCGATAATTAATTAGTTTTAAAATAATTATTTAGTTTTGTGAAAATTGGTCGTTGCCAATGTACAGGCAGTTTTTACATAAATTTATGTTCTTGTGGTTCGGAACCCACGTAAAATTGTAGGTCCCCTCCGCCACCACGGAGGACATACACAATTACAAACAGTTAGGTAGACCAGCCATGAGTGGATCTTAGGGTCTTTGTTGGCCTGAAACATTACATACATATATATACACACACATATATATATATATATATGTGTGTGTGTATAGTATGTGTGTGTATAGTATGTGTGTGTATAGTGTGTGTGTGTGTGTGTATAGTGTGTGTGTGTGTGTGTATAGTGTGTGTGTGTGTGTGTATAGTGTGTGTGTGTGTGTGTATAGTGTGTGTGTGTGTATAGTGTGTGTGTGTGTGTATAGTGTGTGTGTGTGTATAGTATGTATGTGTGTGTATAGTGTGTGTGTGTGTGTATAGTGTGTGTGTGTGTGTGTATAGTATGTATGTGTGTGTATAGTATGTATGTGTGTGTATATAGTATGTATGCGTGTGTGTGTATAGTGCGTGTGTGTGTATAGTGTGTGCGTGTGTGTAGTGTGTGCGTGTGTATAGTGTGTGCGTGTGTATAGTGTGTGTGAGTGTGTGTATAGTATGTATAGTGTGTGTATAGTATGTGTGTGTATAGTGTGTGTGTGTATAGTGTGTGTATATATTAGTGTGTGTGTATGTGTGTGTATAGTATGTATGTGTGTGTGTGTATAGTATGTATGTGTGTGTGTATAGTATGTATGTGTGTGTGTATAGTATGTGTGTATATAGTATGTGTGTGTGTATAATAAGTACGTATGTGTGTGTGTGTGTATAGTAAGTACGTATGTGTGTGTGTGTGTATAGTAAGTACGTGTGTGTGTGTATAGTAAGTACGTGTGTGTGTGTGTGTGTATAGTATGTGTGTGTTTGTATATAGTATGTGTGTGTGTATAGTGTGTGTGTGTGTGTGTGTGTGTATAGTATGTGTGTGTGTGTTGTGTATAGTATGTGTGTGTGTGTGTGTGTATAGTATGTGTGTGTGTGTGTGTGTATAGTATGTGTGTGTGTGTGTGTGTGTGTATATGTATCTATGTATGTGTGTGTATAGTGTGTGTGTATATATATAGTGTGTGTGTGTGTGTATAGTATGTGTATGTATATATATATATATATATGTGAATAGAAACGACATAAGTATTAAGGAACGTTTCTGCAGACGAGGAAGAGAAATCACGAATAAATGAAAAATGAGGCGAACCGCCCGGGAATCGAACCCAGGGCCTTCCAATTGCCGGTTGGATGCGCTACCATTACACTACGAACCTGGATCATTCACAAATCGAAACTCTCCTACATAGGGCAGAAACCAATGCCCTGAGAGGGCACCCTCGCACATCGTGAATATGTGCATTTAACTGCAATGACCACGCAGTATATAAATGAATAGGAACGACATAAGTATTAAGGCCCTGGGTTCGATTCCAGGGCGGTTCGCCTCATTTTTCATTTATTCGTGATTTCTCATTTTTCATTTATTCGTGATTTCTCTTCCTCGTGTGCAGAAACGTTCCTTAATACTTATGTCGTTTCTATTCATTTATATACTGCGTGGTCATTGCAGTTAAATGCACATATTCACGATTTGCGAGGGTGCCCTCTCAGGGCATTGGTTTCTGCCCTATGTAGGAGAGTTTCGATTTGTGAATGATCCAGGTTCGTAGTGTAATGGTAGCGCATCCAACCGGCAATTGGAAGGCCCTGGGTTCGATTCCCGGGCGGTTCGCCTCATTTTTCATTTATTCGTGATTTCTCTTCCTCGTCTGCAGAAACGTTCCTTAATACTTATGTCGTTTCTATTCATTTATATACTGCGTGGTCATTGCAGTTAAATGCATATATGTATGTATGTGTGTATATATATATATGTGTGTGTGTATGTATGTGTATGTATGTATATATGTGTATGTATGTATATATATGTGTGTATGTATGTATGTGTGTGTGTATGTATGTGTGTATATGTATGTGTGTGTGTGTGATATATATATATATGTGTGTGTATGTATGTATGTATATGTGTATATGTATACGTGTGTGTGTGTGTGTGTGTGTATATATATACGTGTATGTGTATGTATGTATACGTGTGTGTGTATATGTATATATATATGTATGTATACGTGTGTGTGTATATGTGTATGTATATATGTAGGTCATGTATGTGTATGTATATATGTATGTGTGTATGTATGTATATGTATGTATGTGTGTGTATATGTATATATATATATATATATGTGTGTGTGTGTGTGTGTCTGTATGTATATGAGTGTGTATGTATGTATGTATGTATATGAGTGTGTATGTATGTATGTATGTATGTGTCTATGTATATGAGTGTGTATGCATGTATGTCTGTATGTATGTGTATGTCTGTATGTATATGTATGTATGTGTCTGTATGTATGTATATATGTGTGTGTGTATGTATGTATCTATGTCTATCTGTGTATGTATATATATGTGTGTATGTATATATGTTTGTGTGTGTATGTGTGTATATATGTGTATGTATATGTGTATGTGTATGTATGTATATTTATGTATATTTGTGTATGTATGTATATATATATGTGTGTGTGTGTGTGTGTGTATGTATGTATGTATATGTGTATAGGTTCGGGCGTGTGCAGAGAGTACTGGGAAGGCAGGGTTTGAGGTGGATGGGACCTGAGTGTCCTGGTCCCAGACTCCTGGGGGGTTCGTGGCAGGTGAGGTGTGGGAAGGGAGGGATGGTGGGGGACAGGAGACCGTCGGGTCCTGCGAGGATTTTCTTTGGGGGGGAATCGGGAGCAGTGGCTTGGGGGGGTTTCGGCGACTTGCCGAGATGATAGAGCCGAGAGCAGCGGCGTAAGACATCCCCGGCCTCACCTCCCGACTCCACACCCTGTCTCGTGCCTCACGGGGGCTAAGGAAGTCCGTTACCTGTAGGCCTCGGACCTCCTTTTCGAACTTCAAGAAAAGGCATTCGCGGGATGAAGAGGGGTGTGCGTCTTCACAATTAGGGCATTTGGGTGTATTGGGGCACCTGTCAGGGTGAGCGAGTTGTCCACAGTAAACACACAGTTGATGCGGCTGTCGACAAATGGTGCTAACGTGTCCAAACTTATTGCATTTAAAGCAACTGGTCGGGTCCGGGATGTATGGGCGGATAGAAAACTCGCATGACGCGCGGTCTCCCATAACCCGTACAATGCGGTCGGGGGGGGGGGGGGGATTAAAGTATTGAAAGTAAGGAGCAGACGTGGGGTTGGGGAGGGGGTGCCTCCCTGTCGGGATGTGAAGCGGTAAATCTTAGTGACTCCTTGGGGTGCGAGGTCCTCCAGGAGCTCGTTCACTGCGATCGACAATAGGCGGGTGGCGTAAATAGTGCCCTGACTCTGGTTCAGGCGAGGGTGTGGGGAAACGGACACCGAGCATCCAAGGACCTCAGTGACGGAGAGTTGGGCTTTTGTCTCTGCGGCTGAGCGTGATTTTATGAGGAGGGAACCATCCCTCTGTGGGCGTACGTCGTAGCGGCTGGCGTTGCTGTGGGTTCGGATCGCCTGGAACGTCCGTTCAGAGTTGGTCGGGAGGGACCCAGATGTAGGCCGAATCACCAGGAATTTGTGGATACTTGGAAGGGAGAGGGAGGCTGTAGAGTCGTCGAAATGGACTGGGATATTCAACGGTCGATAGGACGGCCGTGAATGCCGGCTCCCCCGTTCGCCGCAGGGCTCTCTCCGTGGGGAGATGGGCTGACGGCGGGTGAGGGGAGCATATGGGGAGAGCAAGAAGCCGGGTTGTGGGGGCAAGTCCTCGGTGGAACTTGACCAGGGCCGTAACTAGGGTTTAGAAATTAGTGAGGTCCAGATTTTTTTCGAGCGCGGCGGGACGAGCAAAATTCAGACCAAAATGACATCTACAAACACAACCCAAGCTATACACTAAACACAAAACGCTCCCTCTTTTCAAAAGAAAAGCGGTAATATGCGTTTCATACACGGAGAACGGTTCTCTTTTTTTTTTTTTAGGAAATAATTACCGAGGTCCGGACCTCGGTGACCTCATAGGTAGTTACGGCCATGAACTTGACTTGACCGAAGGTGGCTGAGGTGGGCTGGGGCGAGACCCCTGCTCCAGAGTGTGTAGGTCCAAGGGCATAGTCGAGGGACGGACTGGGGTCGGCAACGGAGAAGGAGAGTGCAAGCGTTCCGCTTCCACAGGGGGGTCAACCCCATCTGGTTGCGGTCTTCCAGTGGTAGAGGACTCGAGAGGAGTAGTAGTCGTAAGCCGAGGGGGAGTAGTATCCATAGCAAACAAAAGAGAACTTCATCCCCCGCGCGCATCCAGCCACCACCGACTCCAACAAGGGAAAGGCGAGTCGTGGGCACACTTGGTCCCACCGCCAATAGATGTCACGCAGGGGAGATACACCCGTACCGTGTCCCTGTGCCTGAAAGGCGGCCACTCTCATCCAACGCGTGGTGAAAAATGGCAGGGACAGGGCTTGGTCGAAAAGCGACAAGGGTGCAGGGCAACCACCTCCCACACCCAAGGGCCAAGGAAGGGGTCAAAATCAAGGTCCAAAAAACAACGCCAAAAGAGAGAGAAAAGCCAGAAAGAATGGGTGAAAGGAGAAATAAAGAAAAAGAAGGAGATCAGCCGGGTCCCCAAACGGGTCCAATGGTTCACGAGGGCAGAGAACGCCCTGACACCGAAGAAAAGTGTATTCCCACATTCGCCACAGAGGGACGCGCCCTATCGCTCCGGACAAAGCAAAGGGATTATATATATATATATATATTTCTGCGCGTATGTAGAGGAATTACGACTTCTGATCGAGTGAGGACCATGGTGTAGTGGTTATCATATCTGACCGGCAATCGGAAGATCCCGGGTTCGATTCCCAGGTGGTTACCTCATTTTTTCATTTGTTCGTTCTCTCTTCTCATCTTGCGCGGAATGTTCTCCTATACAAGCGTCGTTCTTTACGTTATTTATACTGCGTGTTCGTTGCAGTTGAAAAATAAATATATATATATATATATATATATATATTATATATATATATATCATATGGACCCCCATGGTAATAACTGTTATATACTGTTTCGTAATAAAAAACAAATGCATTTTATTAATACATACAATGTCAAAACAACTCGATAAAACAGTCATGCAACCACTGTACATGGGCGTCCGGAGGGGGGGCAAGAGGGGGCAGTTGCCCTCCCTTGGAAATTTGTGTTTGCCCACGCAACGACTTCTATAATTCTGCTGCAGCTCAGTCAGTGTTTCCACATTCAAGGAAATGTCGTTTACTTTACCGAAGTGCCGTGTCGTTGAACTTAGAAGTGTTAAATAAACTATACTGAAAGATATAGTAATGGAATTACTTGCAAAGATCATTATATTGAGTGTTTTATTTTTTTATCTCGAAAACCTTTTGGTCAATTTCACTGAAACTTACACGATTATAGTTAATCATAGTATCATATAACATATAAATAATGGACTTGACTGGTAGAAAAAAAATGCACTGCGACCACTACGAGTAAAAATCGTCATCTCCCCTTATCATAGCCTGCTTTCGGTGCTAAATTTATGTACTTAGTATTACTAAGTACATAAATTTAGCACCGAAAGCAGGCTATGATAAGGGGAGATGACGGTTTTTACTCGTAGTGGTCGCAGTGCATTTTTTTTTCTACCTAATAAGAACTAAGAACTAATAAGTTAGTTTTGCCCCCCTTGCGAAAAATCCTGCGGACGCCCCTGCAACCACAGGCTCTTCAGTAAATTATTTAAAAATCTGCAGCTTCATGAAAACCTACTGGGGTCAATATGGACCCCGTTGGGAGTTTGAGGGTTAAATAATACAATGTTACCTTCAAATAATACGATACGTTACGATATGTTACTGTAAATAATACGATAAATATATTACTTTAAAAAATACGATACGTTCCTTTTAAATAATACGCTACTTTACTTTTAAATAATATCAGGTCATGCCATAAGTAATGTCGTTTTTCAGATCGGAATTTGAAGGACAAAAAAATACTCAACTGAAACTTTTTAATCTAGTATATATTTTCCATCGGAATCAATGACACTCTGCCAACGTCCTACAAGCTTTTCAATGCCATGTTTATAAAATTCAGGTGGGTTTGAGGCAAAAATCGTACAAAAACTGGTGTGCAGGTCATCTAAAGAAGTATACTGTTTCTCGTCAAGATAGTTTTGCAGACTCCTGAAGAGATGATAATCTAAAGGCGCAAGGTCTGGAGAATATGGAGGATGTGGAAGTTTTTCCCACCCAAGCTCCTCAATTTTTGCAGAAGTGATCCGAGTGGTATGAGGACGTGCGTTGTTGTTGTGGAACAAGATTCCTTTCCGATTAACCAAAGGTGGTCTTTCTTCTTTTAGTGCAGTGTTCAATCGATCCAGTTGTTGACAGTAGACTTGAGCGGTGATTGTTTGGTTGTGTGGTAAAGTTTCAAAGTGTATTACACCACCTTTATCCCACCAAACACTAAGCAACACCTTCCGAGGGTGAAGATTTGGTTTTGGCTGTGGTGTCGCTGGTTCTCCGGCACAAACCCACTGTCGACGGCGCTTAACATTCTGGTACAGTATCCACTTTTCATCACCAGTCACTAAACGGTGCAAAAACGGATCTTGGAGTTCACGGGAATGAAGAGCTGTGCTAATGTTTACCTGCACCCTCAGATTTTCCTAACTTAGGCACTTTCCCGAGTTGTTGCAAATGTCGATGGATGGTGGACGGGGATGAATTGAGTTTCTGGGCCAATTCTTCGACAGTTGTTGAACAGTCTTCTTCAAGTGCGGCTAACAGCAGGTCATCATCAAACTCAGCAGGGCGTCCAGAGCGTGCTGCATCTGTCAAGCAGTAGTCACCATTCCTAAACTTTTTAAGCCATCTTTGACATTTCCTCACATGCAGAATATCGTTGCCATAAACTTCCTGAATGTTTCGCGTTGATTCTGTAGCACTATTCCCTTTTTTGAACTCGTAAAGCATTATATCCCCGATGTGCTCTTCTGATACCGCCATGTTTATGAGGGGTTCACATAAAGCAAAACACACGTCTTCACTGGTCAAGGTTTGTAAAGTATGTAGCGAAACACGATAGATCTCCTATTACATATAACCTTCGGAAAATTTATGCTTAAACCGAGTAGGACTAGTTTAAACTTTATCTATCTTAAAAAACCGACATTACTTATGGGATGACCTGATACAATGTTACTTTAATTAATATAACGGATGGTGAGAGGGGTAATGGTGAGCGCGGAAATAAACACGTGTTACAGACCGGAAACTGAGCTGAATACAGAATTGAATGGAACCTGTGGGCTGCCGTTAGTAACAATGCAGTCTGATATTAATTTAATACAATGCTATTTTAATTAATATATTGGTTAGTGAGGGAGGAATGGTGAATGCAGAAATATGGAAATAAATAAATACGCGCAAACGAGTGGCACGTGTTACAGACCGGAAATGGAATTGAATGGTATCTGTAGGGAGCCATTATAACAATGCAGAATGCTGTTACTTTAAATAATATTTGTTGTTTTAATTTATACAACGGATCGTGGGGGCGAAGTAGTAAATGCGAGAAATGGACCTGCAAGAGCACGTGTTTCAGACCGGAAACGGAAATAGACTCGAATATACAAATCTTACTATGTAACGTCTGAAAATGCAATCTGTAACGACCGTCTAAAACAATACAAAATTATTTCACGTCAACTTTACCAGAAAAACTCGGCCGAAAAAACAATTTAAATACGGAATTATGTTCCTTAAAACCGGAAAAAGAATAAATTAAGTCTAATTAATAAGCAATAGTGCTTGGCCTAATCTCAATAATAAAGTAAATAAATATAATTATATTTATCTAAGAATTTTTATAAAATCAGAGAGAGAGAGATACAAGGAAAAGAAGTACCTCAAAAGGCCTCGCGGCCCATACCAAGGAGGTACCAATGGCAACGGGTGCCAGGGGAAAATTTCTACACCCTCAAATAGTGTGCAAGATTTGGTCTAACCTTTTCTTGAATGGATCCACAGAGGAACTGTTCACAACTTCTGAAGGTAACCTCTTCCACGTGTCACAGATCTTATACGTAAAGTAATTGCCACACACACTAGTCCTATACCGTTTCAAATCCAACTTCCAACCATTGTTGCGAGTTGGGTTATCATTTAAACTAAACATGCTTCTTAAATCGACATCGTTGAACCCGCGTAAGGGCTTGAAAACCTCGATCAGTTGACCGCGCAGCCTCCGAGTTTCAAGCGAAAACAAGTTCAGGGCGCGTAACCGTCGATTGTAGCCCATATGCCTAACGGAAGGGATTAACTTTGTGGCCCTCGCCTGCACTCGCTCTAGCCTCTCAATATCTTTCCTGAGGGTGGGCGACCAGAACTGCACAGCATACTCCAGGTGCGGCCGAACAAGGGAATTGTAGAGAGCACAATCTCCTTGTTCCGAAACTGAAATTGCCTCCTGATATAACCCAACAGCTTCTGGGCTTTCTTTTCCACCTCTACGCACTGTTTGGTGAACTTAAGGTCGCTGCTGATTAGCACACCCAAGTCCTTTTCCAAATCAGTCGCCTCGATATTGTTCCCCAACATCGAGTAACCCGACTTGGGATTGGCGTAGCCAATGTGCATCACTTTGCATTTACCCAAATTAAACGGCATTTGTCATTTTTCGGACCACTCTCCTATCCTACCTAGGTCCGCACGCAGTTCCTCGATCGCTTCGGGCGTCCCAACATTGGCCCCAAGCTTGGTGTCATCAGCGAATTTGGCGATCCGACTGACAATGCCACCGTCGATATCATTTATGTAAATGATAAACAGCGGCGGCCCCAAAACGGAACCCTGAGGAACCCCACTAGTGACCGAGGCCCATCCCGAACTAACCCCTTTAATTACAACCCTCTGCCGCCTATTCTTCAGCCAGTTTTCAATCCACCTACCTATTTCCCCACCGATACCCAGCGCGCGCACTTTCGCCATTAGCCGGAGGTGAGGTACCTTATCAAAGGCTTTCTGAAAGTCGAGATAAAGTATATCAATCGCCCTACTCTTATCGTACTCACTCAACATGACGTGGAAAAACTCTAGCAAGTTGGTGAGACACGACCTATGCCGTCTAACCCCATGTTGGAAGTCCCCAAGCAGCTTGTAGGAATCCAAATGGTCAACGATCCTATCCGCTATTATCCCCTCTAATAATTTACCTACAACTGAAGTGAGACTAATGGGACGATAGTTCCCTGGACTTTCGTGATCCCCTTTCTTAAAGATAGGGGTCACATTGGCTTCCCTCCAGTCACCAGGCCCGTCTCCAACGATTTGTTGAAGACTGTAGCCAGGTGGGGAGCCAGGTGGGGAGCCACCTGGTCGCGCACCTCTCGCAACACTCTGGGGAGAAACTGGTCTGGCCCAGGAGCCTTAAACGCGCTCAGTTTGCCCATTCTAGCGGCAACGACTGTCGCGGTACATCGAACACTATCCAGACCAGCACCTTCGTACCTGACGCGGGTGTCCTCCCTGGTGAACACTCCCGCAAAGTACTCATTAAGCACAATAGCGATGTCCGCAGAACGCCGCTTCGGCTTTCTACTATTAACATAACTGAAGAACTCCTTAGGGTCCCCATTGCAGAGGCTTGCCACCCGTAGTTCTTCGTTACGTTTCGCTAGCCGCCTAACCTTCGCCTTCACTTCCCTACACAGGCGGACATACGCTTCAGTGTTCTCATGGGAACGATTGGCCTTCGCCCTCCTATACGCTACTTTCCTATTTCGGATAGCCGAAGCGATGTCACGATTGAACCACTTAGGCTGCGTTGAAGCAGGGGTGACCGGTTTTGAGGGTATGGCAGCAGACTGCAGCGACATAAAATCGTCCCGGAATGCACTCCACACTCCCTCAACATCGCCGCCGACCTCTAACCCCATCTCACCTACGCTATCCCAGAGGCTAACAAAGTCCGCCCGCCGGAGATCGAGCTTACTGCCTCTCGAGTTACTACGCTTCACCCGAGGGACGCACACACGGAACCTAATCAGACCGTGATCACTCCCGCCCAACGATTCGTCAACGGTGAGGCCAATGACGAGGTTGTCTTCGGTCGTGAATACAATGTCTAGAACGCTTTCGCCTCGTGTAGGCTCATTGACCCACTGAGTGAGGAAGTTCTCATTAGCAAAGTCAACTAGCCTCCTCCCTTCAGCATTAGCAGTCCTGTCTTCCCACTTTATGCCGCGACAGTTGAAGTCTCCTAAAACTACACACACCCTATCCCCTAGCAGGCTACTGAATTCGGTGTACAGGGCTGTATCCTCCTCGAGGAGATGCGGAGGTCTGTACACCAAGATTAACCTATAGTTCGTCCCTCCCACATTCAGATCGACGCCAAGCAGCTCCCGTTCCGTCCGGAACTGGCAGTCAACCGGACTCAACGTGTCCCTCACGTACATTAGTACCCCACCCCCGTCCCCACGGGTGCGGTTTTTGCGAAACATTATATACCCAGGAATTTCGAACTCCCCAACGTAGTCCCTACGATCAGTATGAATCCAGGACTCGGTGATAGCAACGATATCCTGGTATTCTGATGCTAAGAGCGCCCGTATCTCGCAAAACTTGTTCGTAATCGACCTAGCATTAAAAAGCATTGCATGGAGGTAGCCTTCCCTATTCTGACCGCGCCCTAGCACGACCCGTTTCCCGAAACAGACAGGGCTGTCGGGAGTTGAAGAGCCCGTCACTAACGAGGGGGCAAGACATGATCTCGGTGATGATCCCTTCTTTAAGACCTACCCTACCGCCTTTGAGGAACAGGTCGTTGCCACCAGCGTGGACAACGATCGCAGTCCTCTGACTAGCCACGCGCACCTTCTCTACCTCCTTCCTTAACTGCGCCGTTCCCCGCCCAGGTAAGCACCTTACCTTCCTCCCGTCCCGGTTTGCAGAAGCAAAGTACTTCTCCTGGCCCCTGATCTGCGAGTCCCCAATCAAAACGGTGTCTTCCTCCTTCGAGCACAGAAGACTAAAGCGGTTGGAGGTCCTGACAGGGGCAACTGGGGTCTCAGGCTTCAGCTTCGCAGCCTTCTTGCCCGAGACCTTTCGATACCCGTCGCCACCTATAGACGCAGTTACACCACCCGACCCACCCCGACCGGCAGCTACATCCTTTGGTTTCTTTGGGCCATCAGTAGGCCTCTTCCCACCCTTTTTCTTTATCGGCCCCTTCCCACCCTTCTCTATCGACCCCCTTCCCACCCCTCTATATCAGCCCCTTCTTTACGCCCTCCACCTTGCGCCACGGTTCCGTGCATTCCACGTGGGTCGCTGGCGATTCTTCACACTGATTTTGTAGCCTAGTCCCCGGTTGCACCTCTACCCTTTCTCCGCGGTCCCGAGCCCTGTCCAGTCCATCGCTGGACCGCCTTTCCATGGCAGCTATCCTATCAATGAGCTCCGAGATGGAGGGCGCAGCCGCATCAGTGACTGCCACACCTCCAACAGCCGGTCTGGACGACTCGAGCCGCCGGACCCTCTCCTCTAGCTTCTCGTAAAACCGCATGAGTTCGCAAAAGCGGCACATGCTGGAGTGGTTGATCTTCGCGAAGCAGGCTTCTTTGAAGTTCGTCACCCACTGGTTTACTTCACACCTCGCACATTCAGCCTTCAGTTTCTGCGGTCCAGTCATTGTAACTTTTTTTTTTTTCGAACTCTGAATAAGATAAAGCGTTCTAGCAAAGAAAATACCAAAAACGTTCTGACCAGTATATAAAAAAAGGAGGGGGGGGATTCTTCCCGCGCGTAGACGCATCCACCTATTTGCAAGTGACGTTCATCCCTTCCAGAAGACTACACCTCTCGCTGCTGCCGCACAGACCAAAGGTCTCCCCAGGGCCGGACAGTCCCAAACGTGTCGCAGCTACCAACTGACAAACACTCGCGACGCAGGCGTCACGGATTTCCCGCCAGGAGCGACAGCGAGATGCAAACCCTTACTAAGTCTTACTAGTCACTCACAAGCGGCCACTCTTAGAATCCAGTGTTCAAGGGATATCCCACCAGACCCAGAGTCTACGCCCGAGACTTTACGCTGGCCTGGCAGCCAGCTGGGCAGTAAAGCTCTCACCTCAGAGCAGTACAGCCAAGCACCATCAATTGGTCACCAAAGAACGGTCGCAGGGGGCTGGTCAGGCCATTACGCGTTAGGAATGGGCTTAATGGGGCACTAGCCACACTCCATTCATCGTGCCCCTACGCCTGGGACCCCTCCATCCCAGCCTCTCACAACCTACGAGCGTTAAATGGTGTTATTTATAGAGGTTCCAAAGCCTCTCTTCCCAGGCATGAGGTAGCAGTAGGGGCCTAATAGTAAAAGAGGAGAAAAAGACTCTATACTAAAAGATCCTTAACTCGATACTAAAAGATCCTTAACCTAAGCTAAAAGGACAGAGTAGGGATGGGATGGGGTCCTAGTAACCCTCGGGACAGGATTGTACAACATACTTCACCCGCCCTCCCGAAAGAGAGAGAGAACCTAAAGGAACTGGCAGCCAATTTCTCTAGAATCCCACGACTCGGGACCGGAGGGCTGTCACACCCCAAGTATAAAGTTTACAACATCCAGAAGAAATGTGAATAACCTTTATACCCCCTGCGGATATATATACACACGAGAGAGAGAGAGAGAGAGAGAGAGAGAGAGAGAGAGAGAGAGAGAGAGAGAGTTACAAGGAAAAGAAGTACCTCAAAAGGCCTTGCGGCCCATACCGAGGAGGTACCAATGGCAACGGGTGCCAGGGAAAATATTTTTCTTTCAACTATCCTAGCAGTAGTAGAAAACTGGATAGAAAAGTAGAAGGCTCTCTCCCCACCCTCCGCTCCCTCCCTGCCAGAGGCAGGTACGGAAAAAGGTTGAAGAAAATACCTTGACCCTGGAAAAGTAGCCAAGGAAATTTTACAGGAAAGTGGAGAATATATAAATAGCTCTATATTTAGCTTGCTCACAGAGACACCGAGCAAGCGAACTCCTGCAGAGTTTTCTGAGGTTTTAATCTTAAACTATGAGTGTGTTCTGTACTTTGTCTAGCCTATTTTTAAACAGATTTACACTTTGACTGGAAACATCCTCTGAGGGAAGTTGGTTCCAGATATTAACTATTTTATAGGAAAAGAAATTTCCGCAGACTGAGGTCCTAAATGTCTTTACACACTCAAATAGTGTGCAAGATTTCGTCTAACCTTTTCTTGAACTGATCCACAGAGGAACTGTTCACAACTTCCGAAGGTAACCTGTTCCATGTGTCACAGATCTTATACGTAACGTAATTCCCACACACACTAGTCCTAAACCGTTTCAAATCCAACTTCCAACCATTGTTGCGAGTTGGGTTATCATTTAAACTAAACATACTTCTAAAATCGACATCGTTGAACCCTCGTAAGAGCTTGAAAACCTCGATCAGTTGACCGCGCAGCCTCCGAGTTTCAAGCGAAAACAAGTTCAGGGCGCGTAACCGTCGATTGTAGCCCATATGCCTAACGGAAGGGATTAACTTTGTGGCCCTCGCCTGCACTCGCTCCAGCCTCTCAATATCTTTCCTGAGGGTGGGCGACCAGAACTGCACAGCATACTCCAGGTACGGCCGAACAAGGGAATTGTACAGTGAGAGCACAATCTCCTTGTTCCGAAACTGAAATTGCCTCCTGATATAACCCAATAGTTTCTGGGCTTTCTTTTCCATCTCTACACACTGTTTCGTAAACTTAAGGTCGCTGCTAATTAGCACACCCAAGTCCTTTTCTAAATCAGTCACCTCGATATACTGCCCAACATCGAGTAGTCCGACTTGGGATTGGCGTAGCCAATGTGCATCACTTTGCATTTACCCAAGTTAAACGGCATTTGCCATTTTTCGGACCACTCTCCTATCCTACCTAGGTCCGCACGCAGTTCCTCGATCGCTTCGGGCGTCCCAACATTGGCCCCAAGCTTGGTGTCATCAGCGAATTTGGCGATCCGACTGACGATGCCACCGTCGATATCATTTATGTAAATGGTAAACAACAGTGGCCCCAAAACGGAACCCTGAGGAACCCCACTAGTGACCGAGGCCCAACCCGAACTAGCCCCTTTAATTACCACCCTCTGCCGCCTATTCCTTAGCCAGTTTTCAATCCACCTACCTATTTCCCCACCGATACCCAGCGCGCGCACTTTCGCCATTAGCCGGCGGTGAGGTACCTTATCAAAGGCTTTCTGAAAGTCGAGATAAAGTATATCAATCGCCCTACTCTTATCGTACTCACTCAACATGACGTGGAAAAACTCGAGCAAGTTGGTGAGACACGACCTATGCCGTCTAAACCCATGTTGGGAGTCCCCAAGCAGCTTGTAGGAATCCAAATGGTCAACGATTCTATCAGCTATTATCCTTTCTAATAATTTACCTACAACTGAAGTGAGACTAATAGGACGATAGTTCCCTGGACTTTCGTGATCCCCTTTCTTAAAGATAGGGGTCACGTTGGCCTCCCTCCAGTCACCAGGCACCTGGCCCATCTCCAACGATTTGTTGAAGACTGTAGCCAGGTGGGGAGCCACCTGGTCGCGCACTTCTCGCAAAACACTGGGGAGAAACTGGTCTGGCCCAGGAGCCTTAAACGCGCTCAGTTTGTCTATTCTATGAGCAACGACTGTCGCGGTACATCTAACACTATCCAGGCCAGCACCTTCGTGCCTCACAGCTGGCTCGGGGATGACGCGGGTATCCTCCCTGGTGAACACTCCCGCAAAGTACTCATTAAGCACATTAGCGATGTCCGCGTCGGAGGTCCGCAGAACGCCGCTTCCGTCCTTTAAAGGACCTATCATGCTTCTAATGGGCTTTCTACTATTAACATAACTGAAGAACTCCTTAGGGTTCCCTTGCAGAGGCTTGCCACCCGTAGTTCTTCGTTACGTTTCGCTAGCCTAACCTTCGCCTTCACTTCCCTACACAGGCGGACATACGCTTCAGTGTTCTCGTGGGAACGATTGGCCTTCGCCCTCCTATACGCTACTTTCCTATTTCGGATAGCCGAAGCGATGCCGATTGAACCACTTAGGCTGCGTTGAAGCAGGGGTGACCGGTTTTGAGGGTATGGCAGCAGACTGCAGCACCATAAACTCATCCCGGAATGCACTCCACACTCCCTCAACATCGCCGCCAACCTCTAACCCCATCTCTCCTACGCTATCCCTGAGGCTAACAAAGTTCGCCCGCCGGAGATCGAGCTTACTGCCTCTCGAGTTACTACGCTTCACCCGAGGGACGCACACACGGAACCTAATAAGACTGTGATCACTCCCGCCCAACGATTCGTCAACGGTGAGGCCAGTGACGAGGTTGTCTTCGGTCGTGAACACTAAGTCCAGAACGCTTTCGCCTCGTGTAGGCTCGTTGACCCACTGAGTGAGGAAGTTCTCATCAGCAAAGTCAACTAGCCTCCTCCCTTCAGCATCGGCAGTCCTGTTTTCCCACTTTATGCCGCGACAGTTGAAGTCTCCTAAAACTACACACACCCTATCCCCTAGCAGGCTACTGAGTTCGGTGTACAGGGCTGTATCCTCCTCGAGGAGGAGATGCGGAGGTCTGTACACCAAGATTAACCTATAGTTCGTCCCTCCCACGTTCAGATCGACGCCAAGCAGCTCCCGTTCCGACCGGAACTGGCAGTCAACCGGACTCAACGTGTCCCTCACGTATATTAGTACCCCACCCCCCTCCCCACGGGTGCGGTCTTTGCGAAACATTCTATACCCGGGAATTTCGAACTCCCCAACGTAGTCCCTACGATCAATATGAATCCAGGACTCGGTGATAGCAACGATATCCTGGTATTCTGATGCTAAGAGCGCCCGTAGCTCGCGAAACTTGTTCCTAATTGACCTAGCATTAAAAAGCATTGCACGGAGGGAGCCTTCCCTATTCTGACCGCCCCCTAGCACGACCCGTTTCCCGAACAGCCAGGGCTGTCGGGAGTCGAAGAGCCCCTCACTATTGCTGTTGGAGGGGGACTACCTGCTGGGGGAGGGGACTAGCTGCTGGGGGAGGGGGACTAGCTGCTGGGGGAGGGGGACTAGCTGCTGGGGGAGGGGGACTATCTGCTGGGGGAGGGGGACTATGCTGCTGGGGGAGGGGGACTATGCTGCTGGGGGAGGGGGACTATGCTGCTGGGGGAGGGGGACTAACTGCTGGGGGGGAGGGGACTAACTGCTGGGGGAGGGGGACTAACTGCTGGGGGAGGGGGACTAACTGCTGGGGGGGAGGGGGCTAACTGCTGGGGGAGTAGGTTTAACCGTTTGGGGAGCAGGATCAATTGCTGGTTTGGGGGGTCTTAGTTTAAAAAGATTATACAAATTAATGTTCAGTAAATCACCATACTTCTTTTTCCCCTTCTGGTTAAAATGTATCCCGTCCGACCAAGTATTCCCCATTTCCGTGGAATGTAGGCCAAAAATCGACAAACTTTAGGCCTTTTTCATCACACATGCGTTTAACTCTTTTATTTATGCTAATGGCTTTACTTAGAGTATAGTCACTAGCACGCATTCGAGGGAGAATTCCTACGACCATACCCATGTCTGTCCTATCCCTAACCTTGTCAGTTAGGTTCTTAAATTCTTTAATAATGGGCTCTGTCTGCCCTCCTGTCCCTCCCATAAAAACGTCATTGCCACCAACATGGACAATGATAGGGCAACTCTTATTTTTGATATTAATTTTGCCTAATTCCCTATTAATTATCTGGCTTGTGGCACCCGGAAAACATCGGAGCTTTCTCTTGGTCGCCCGTCTTGCTCCGAAAAAGTCCCCTTGATTCCTTACCATAGAATCCCCAATTAAAAAGGATTCATCCTCCTCATCAGCAAGTAAGTGAAACTTATTTTTGATGGTAATGGGTTCCAAATCCTTATGTTTTGGTTTTGGTTTGGAGGGTCTTTTATTTTTGACCAATTTGAATTCTTGGTCCTCCGTTCCATTTTCCGGAATAGTCACCGTGTTTTCCAAGCGTGCCACGCTTTGCTCTAGATGCTTAATTTTACAATTTAAATCTGCTTGTTTGTTTTTAGTTTGATCTTGTCTACTGGGATGGATTTCCAGTGCTACGAGCCTAGCTTCAAGCTTTTTTACTAATTCCTTTAGCTCTTTCACTTCCTTTTCGTGGTTGTCTCTAAGTTTACAAAACAAACATATACTAAGGGATGTGATATCGCTGATACTACCTTCGGGGAAGTCAACGCACCAATGATTAACTTTACATTTAAAGCATTCTGCTTTCAATTTAGCTGGCCCTGTCATATTTTTTTTTTTATTTTTTTTTATTTTTTTTTTTTACGATACGTTAATTTAAATAATACAATATGTTCCTTTTAATTAATACGATACGTTACTTTTAAATAATACAATATGCTACTTTAATTAATATAACGAATGGTGAGAGGGGTAATGGTGAGTTCGAAGTAAACACGTGTTACAGACCGGAAACTGAGTTGAATACAGAATTGAATGGAACCTGTGGGTTGCCGTTAGTAACAATGCAGTCTGATATTAATTTAAATAATAATAAATGCTATTTTAATTAGTATATCGGTTAGTGAGGGAGGATTGGTGAATGCCGAAATACGAAATAATTAGTATATTGGTTAGTGAGGGAGGATTGGTGAATGCCGAAATACGAAATAAACACGCGCAGACGAGTGGCACGTGTTTCAGACCGGAAATGGAATTGAATACGGAACTGAATGGGATGTGTAGGGAGCCGTTTATAACAATGCAGAATGATGTTACTTTAAATAATATAATATGTTATTTTAATTTATACAACGGATCGTGGGAGAGAAGTAGTGAATGCGGGAGATGGACCTGCGAGAGCACGTGTTACAGACCGGAAATGGACCTGCGAGAGCACGTGTAAGACCGGAAACGGAAATAGACTCGAACATACAAATCTTACTATGTAACTCGTCTGAAAATGCAATCTGTAACTACCGTCTAAAACAATGCAAACTTATTTAATTTTAACTTTCCCAGAGAAATTCAGCCGAAAAAACAGAATTAAACAATATGGAATTATGTTCGTTAACCGGAAAAGGAGTAATTTAATTATAATTATAATAAATTGTCTAATTATTAAGCAATAGTGCTTGCCCTAATCTCAATAATAAAGTAAATAAATATTATACTTATCTAACAAATATACAATCAAACTTAGTCACTATTAAAAAAGATACTGGAGAGAGAGAGAGAGAGAGAGAGAGAGAGAGAGAGAGAGAGAGAGAGAGAGAGAGAGAGAGAGAGAGAGAGAGAGAGAGAGAGAGAGAGAGAGAGAGAGAGAGAGAGAGAGAGAGAGAGAGAGTTACAAGGAGTTACAAGGAAAAGAAGTACCTCAAAAGGCCTTGCGGCCCATACCGAGGAGGTACCAATGGCAACGGGTGCCACGGAAAATTTTCTACACACTCAAAGAGTGTGCAAAATTTGGTCTAACCTTTTCTTGAACTGATCCACAGAGGAACTGTTCACAACTTCCGAAGGTAACCTGTTCCATGTGTCACAGATCTTATACGTAACGTAATTCCCACACACACTAGTCCTAAACCGTTTCAAATCCAACTTCCAACCATTGTTGCGAGTTGGGTTATCATTTAAACTAAACATACTTCTAAAATCGACATCGTTGAACCCTCGTAAGAGCTTGAAAACCTCGATCAGTTGACCGCGCAGCCTCCGAGTTTCAAGCGAAAACAAGTTCAGGGCGCGTAACCGTCGATTGTAGCCCATATGCCTAACGGAAGGGATTAACTTTGTGGCCCTCGCCTGCACTCGCTCCAGCCTCTCAATATCTTTCCTGAGGGTGGGCGACCAGAACTGCACAGCAGAGAAAGAGAGAGAAAGAAAGAGAAAGAGAGAGAGAAAGAGAAAGAGAGAAAGAGAGAGAG
>JAJOZX010000116.1:442500-517500 GCA_023014485.1 Bathynomus jamesi
TACATGCTGTAGTATAGCAGCATATCTCACATTTAAAAGGCCTTTCTCCAGTATGAACTCTCAAATGTTGTCGAAGCCTACCTTTCTGTGCTGCAGCATAAGGACAAATACCACATTTAAAAGGTTTTTCTCCAGTATGAACTCTTAAATGCTGTTGAAGGGTACCTTTGTCTGCTGCAGTATAAGAACAAACACCACATTTAAATGGTTTTTCTCCAGTATGAATTCTTAAATGTCTTTGAACATTGTGTTTACGTGCTGCAGTATAGGAGCATATCCCACATTTAAAAGGTTTTTCTCCTATATGAACGTTTAAATGAACTTTATATTTTTGTTTCAACTTTGTCTTATAAGGGCAAATGGAACACTTGAATATATTCTTCTGTATGAATTCATCTTTCTGGTTCTCATTATTCTCAAGATTAAGTGTATTAATGGCATTTGCAATTGGTGTAGAGTCATTTTCTGTTTGTTTATGAAAAGCATAAGGCTTGATTTCTTCAAGCTCCAATTTTGCTCTGAGGTTCTGATTAAGTTTGGATCCCTGCAAATAAGTTACATAAAATTAGCTATGGGCTGATTATGCATCTAAAACAATGTTATATATGCTTTATATTTTACCTGCAACAAACAATATGAACACCTAATCATTGATCAAAACTTTTTCTTTTTTTAATTCTGCAGTTCAATTTACAGACATGTTTCTACCCCCTTCTTTTCATGCCATTGCTTTTTACCGTGAAGTCAACTCAGATCAAAAGCATTTTGAAATGAATAATTTACAGATAATTAGTTTTACATTTGTTCATTTCTCAAATTTACAGGTAATTAGTTTTATATTTGCTCATTTCTCAAAATTTTGCACCATAAAATGATGTCTTTTTGTACTATAAGGGACTTGCAGGCAACCTATACTTTTTATGTCAATGGCAACCCTGCCCCACCTCCTCCTTAAAAGAAAGTAAAATATAATGAACTTTCAGAATAAATGCGAGATACTGATGCCCCCTAGCTCCTATAGCTCAATTTTGGTTTTTCTTCACTGAAGCCAAATATATTCATCCACCACCCTTTCCCATAAAGTTAAAAATTTCTAAATCAATTTAAAACATTTCAGGACTGAAACTTCTAACATTATCTAAATGTTTAGGAAATAAATGATTAATTTATTTATATTTGTCTTGGAGCTGAGGTAGACCAGGTGTCAGACTATTTATTTCAGTCTGATGAAATAAATCTGCACAATGTATGATGGAACCATATGCATGCTCTTGAGTTATACATTTTGTCATCCCACTTCTTAACCTTTGGTTTTAACAAGTATGCCTAGTGTAAGTTAATTATTTTGCCAATCAACTGCAAATTCAAAACCAAATGAAGGAAAACATCTACACATTTAGTTATTTCAATTTCCATTTAACTCACTGTATAAGACCCACTACAGGTTGAAACCCCTTTATCCATGATTCCATCATCTGGAAACCCAAATAATGGCACTGTTATAGAAAAAGCATTATCTGGAAAAACTCTAACTTAATAGGCACTGTTAACTGGGAGTTTTGCCAGATAATGCTTTTTCTATAACAGTGCCATTATTTGCATCAGCAGTGTGCAACAACACATTGTCCAGCTGGTCACTTGGTGTCAGTGATGTACTGATTGCTCCCACCACAAACTTGTTTGTTTACATCAGGAAACAGCAGCTATTGGTGTTGTGTATATTTCTTCATTACACCTTTATTTTACTCTTAATGACAATATGTAGTGGCTTTTATTATATTTATTATTCAGTGTAACATCCTGCTTATTTGTCCATTTTATTTACTTTATTTACTTTGATATCTGGCTCAGCTCTGATCCCAAGGTTTCCAGATAAGGGAGAGAGAACCTGTATTTTAATTCATTCATCAGTTAAAACTTTGGAGATGGTCTGTATTCATCTTTGCTTTATTACGCAATCAAATCTTTATGAGGTAAACTTAGCAAAAGCAAGCTTTTCGATTAATACCTAACTACAGTCTGATCTTTTGGAAAAGAGCCAGAGTTCTAGCTTGATGGAGCCACAGCTGGATATGCAATACATTCTTCGTGCATTTATCTTTGCTTCTCTGTGTACTCAGTCTCCCATGAGAATCACAGAATTAAAATTCTCAACTATGTAAAAAGAGAAAATCATTCTTAATGAAGCAAAATCACTTATTTTTTAATAGAACTTTTATGTGACATTTTTCAATATTAATCCTTTTGTTGTTACAGGGGATTTCAGGAGCGGTGCTGCAAAAAAATATCAATTGTCCAACAAAAAATAAAAGTATCCAAATTTTTTTTTTTTCTAAAATTTCAAATCTGAAATGCCCATAAAGAATATATATTAGTGGTGCACCGAATAGCAGTTTAACCAAATACTGAATATTCGGCTGCCTACTATTTGGCAAATACCGAATATTCAGCTCAAATAGCGTTATTTGCCTACCAAGTATTCGGCCTGTTAAAAACTGACTGTTCAGCTTGCTTATTAAAATTGAATATTTGGCATGTTAAATAGGAATAATTGGCTTCAATAAGTTGAATACTTTTTTTTTTTTATAGTTGTAATTTAACCCCAAATGTTCCTTGTGCATTAGGGATACTATAGTGTAGGCTTGCTATTTTTGCCCAAATGGGCAACAGCATCCTGCGGCTAAGTCCACAAACTACAAAAGGTTGAAAATTTAGTTTGTAATGGAAACTGCAGGTTCCTAAGCCTGAAAGGTTTTTATGGGCATGGTTAGGTTAGGTTAGGTTAGATTTGTTCAGGTTAGCACTGATTTAATTGAAAATTTGGTATTATTTTAGGTATTACTTTAGTTTTTTTTACTTTTATTATTATTTTACTTTTTTACCTTTTCACCAGTTTTTACCTAACAATTATTGTATGTATAGGCTTATGGCCTTATGCTTTATGAAATGTCTCAAAGTAGAAGTATAGTACCGGTATGGAAATATTTCAAACCTTGTGAAAGTGATCCAACATGCTGCATGTGCAATTTATGCAGTGCCAAGGTTTCAAGAGGGGGAAAGACTTCCAAAACTCACACAACTACAGCAATGTTAAACCACCTGAAAAGTAAACATACTGAAGAATACAAAACAGAAGGGTTAAAGAAATCTAAAGCAGAAAAAAGAGCAGCATTGCCCAGCAATGCTGGCCCAACTGAGTCTCCAAAAGTTCCAAAGCAACAGCAAACATTATTTGAGACTATAGAGAAAAAAAAATTATGGAATATTAATGACCATAGAGCTGTTGAACTTCACAAATTAATTGGAGAGATGATTGCCGTAGACATACAGCCATTTTCATTTGTTGAAAATGAGAGTTTCAACCGCCTTATGAAAAAAGCTTGCCCTAATTATACCATTCCAAGTAGGAGACATTTTTCCGAGAACATTGTCCCTAATATATATGATAAATTATTTACTAACGTTAAAGATGTAGTATCATCTGCAAAATATATTTCCCTAACAACAGATATATGGACTGCCACTACAGCCAACACTCCATTCATATGTTTAACAGCACAGTGGTTGTCTGACAACTTTGAGCATCAAAGGGCAGTCTTAGGAGTCAAACATTTTCCGGGAACTCATTCTACCTTAAACATTAGTGAACAGTTGGTGAACAGTCTGGAGAGTTTCAACATTCCTCTCAATAAAATCCATGTCGTTCTGAGGGACAATGCTGCCAATATGGTTGCAGGACTCAAAGAAAGTGGGTTACCTTCCTTATCTTGTTTTGTTTTATCCACACCATACAACTTAGCATTTCAGATTCAATATTAACTCAGAGGTCTATAAAAGATATTTTGACTATGTCGAGCCACAGCTACACATCTAAATCATTCACCATCAGCAATGACCAAATTTGAATTACTACAA
Source organism: Bathynomus jamesi (assembly GCA_023014485.1). NCBI lineage: Eukaryota > Metazoa > Arthropoda > Malacostraca > Isopoda > Cirolanidae > Bathynomus > Bathynomus jamesi. The sequence goes on from JAJOZX010000116.1 coordinate 446,416, forward strand.
AAACAACTCAGAGCAGTAGGGCACAAGCTCAAACAAGATGTTAAGACCAGATGGAGTAGTACATACTATATGTTGGAAAGGATGTTAGAACAAAAAAAGGTTATTGCTGCTTACAGTGCTGACCACAATATAACTGATATAAGTCCCTATCAATGACCCATCATTGAGAAGTTAGTACATGTACTTAAACCTTTCAAAGATCTAATGCTGGAACACATTAATAAAATTCAACAGCTTCCTTGATCATACCTTCAATTTTAGCCTTGCAACTGTTTTGAAAAAGGCTGGTAGCATGGACCAAAATGAATCGAGCAACTTCAGTGACATTTTAACAATGCTTGAAGAATTACTTAAATCGACTAAGACAAGATTTGAATGCTACCTTACCAACAAAATGCTGTGCATAACTACATTTTTAGATCCAAGATTTAAATTACAATTTCAGAGGAGCAAAATTGATGAAATGAAAGAGTGGCTCATTGAGAGCATTGAAGAACAATCTATGGGAAGCCCTAGCCCTGAGTCATCTGACACTAATTCACCTTCAGAGATTAGTAAAACATTTCCTGGATTTTCCAAATATTTCAGTTTAAATGATTGCTTCTTAAGAGTTGGCAAATCTAGTCATTCTAGTGAAAAGGTAGATGAGAGAACTGATGCAAGCTCTGCACCCTCTACATCAAATATTAGGAGTCCTAAAACTAATTCTAAAAGACTTGCCATTGGCAAAGAAGTTGACACCTATTTGTCTTTACCTCTTTTGGAAAAATCAAAAGATCCTCTAGGATGGTGGAGGCAGGATAAAGCAGGTTTCAAGAATTTGCAGAAGCTCGCTCTCAAATATCTTTCAGCTCCCTCCTCATTGGTGGAAAGTGAGACACTTTTCAGTACAGGTGGAAATATCTATGAAGCTAAGCGAAACGGATTAAATCCAGAAAATGGAGAAAAGCTTATGTTTCTGCACTACAACCTTCCTATATACAATTTTAAGTAATGAATCATGGGTATATTTTTTTCTCATTTTGGTTATTTGATTTGATTTTGTTTATAAAGTTGAATAAAAAAGTCATAAAGGCATAGCTATAGCCATATAAGTAGCCTGACAAGTCACGTGGTAGTGATGAAATGCCTTTATTAGAAAAGGGAAATAAATATAAAAAACACCATTTGGTGCCGAATAGGCTGAATACCAAATAGTTACTGAATATTCGGTGCATCTCTAATATATTATATATATATATATATATATATATATATATATATATATATATATATATAGATATTACTTTACAAAGGTTCCACGCGATGATTTCTCATTTCGCGGTCAAGCTTGCCACCCCTCCTCTCGAGTTGGCCTGGTGAAGTAGTGAGTTGGATTCTTGCGCTCTCCACCTCACATAGCCAGGTACACCTGGCTCATCAGGGATTGTTCTGAGCCAGGCATCTAGTCTTCTTTTGAAGATTTCCACTGCAACTCCCTTTGTGTTTCTTAGGTCTTTGGGCAACTGATTAAACAGTTTTGGTCCTCTCACTACAAACTATTTTCTTTCAGGGTTAAGGATGTTCCCTGTCTCAATTTGGGAATACGACACAGTCTACCGCTTCTACTTTCCACCATTGTTTGGGGAGTTATGGGATTCAGAGTAAGATTAGGGACTAGTTTCTCCATTATTTTCCAAGTGTAAATAATGGTGTCTCTCTCTCTTCTCCTTTCCAGTGAATATAGGTCTGGTTCTCATAACCTTTCCCAGTAATTTAGTTCTTTGCACCCATTGATCTTGGCTGTGAAGCTTCTTTGGATCCCTTCCAGCTGTCTAATGTCTTCTTTTTTATATATGGGGATGTTAGGACTGAGCAGTATTCCAATTTGGGTATTATCATGGTTTACAGTAGAGGAATCATTACATTCCTATCCCTTCATTTAAAGGTTCTCAATATCTGACCTGTTATTCTCTTTGCTCTGTTTACTGCTACCTTATTTTGTGTTTCAAATTTCGCATCATCTGTCATTACAACCCTTAAGTAGTGGAGCTAATACTGTTCCTTGTGGTACCAAGCTGAGGACCTCTGATTCTGATGAAGATACTCCTTGTACTGTAACGACTTGCCTCCACTCACTAAGGAAATTATAAATCCATTTCCCTACTTTTCCTGTTATTCCCATATATTTCAGTTTATATATTATGATTCCGTGGTCACACTTGTCAAATGCTTTAGCAAAGTCTGTGTATAGTACATCATAGTTTTCATTACTTTCAAGTGAATCAATAATGTTGTTGTAGTGTTCCATTAGTTGTGATAGGCATGATCTGCCTGATCAAAACCTGTGTTGGTTATCATTGAATTTTTTCTGAGTTTCCAAAAAGTCATAGATTTTCTGTCTAACTATTCTTTCAAATATTTTAGTGAGACGAGATGTAAGCGACACTGGCCTATAGTTTTTGGCCTCGGATCGATCTCCTCCTTTATATATTGGGACTATGTTCGCGCTTTTCAGGATGCCCGGTATTTCTCCTGTGTCTAATGATCATCTCCATATCCAGTATAGGGGCTCAGCGATTGCATTCTTGCAGTTTTTGATCAGTGTGGCATTCCATTTATCCGGTCCTGCCGCTGAGTGTGTTTTTAGTTTCCCTATGGCTTGTGTAATATCATCCGTCTTAAAGTCGAAATCTGTTATACTTTCCCCTTGTGGTTCTTCTTCAAAGAACGCCTTTCTATCACATATCAATTTGTCAGTTTTTGGGATACTGAAAGATGATTCATACTGAGCTTTTAATATTTCAGATACTTCTGTTAGATCCTCAGATAAATCATTGTTCTCATTTTTTAAAGGCCTGATAGTCGCTTGGGTTTTCGACTTTCTTTTTGTGAAATTAATGAAGTACTTTGAGTTAGCCTTTATCGCTTCTATAGCGTCATCATCATCTTTTTCTGTATGCTTCTCAATTTGTTCCTGTATGACGACATCGATACTTTGTAGTTTATCATTTAATATTTTTCTGATGTTGTCATCTTTACAATTACTTAATTTTGCAGTCACTCATTTTCTCTTTCGGAACAATGACCTCTTTTGTCTTTCGAACCTGCTTCTCTTTCCTCTTTGTTATATCTTTGGGACATGTTTTTCCACAATTTCTAACGTCTTCTCCTGTAACGTCATTAGCATCTCTTCCATTGTCTTGGCCTCGAAAATGGTTTTCCAATCTATTACTTCCATGCTGGATGTCACATCTTCCCAGTTTATAGCTTTGGAGTGAAAATTAAAAATTTTGAATTTGCTTCTTTCTGTTGTGCATGTTCTTTCCTTTCCTGTTGCTTTTATATTAGTTGTTATTTCAATGATATTGTGGTCTGATATCATAGTTGGGGATATTTCTACATTATCAATTAGATTACTATTGTTTGTGAATACCAAATCTAGGCAGTTGTTTTTTCTTGTGTTTTCTGTTATTTCTTGCGTTAACATAAATTTTTCAGCTAAAGCTAGTAGCATTTTTACCTGCTCCTGGTCTTCTCGTGTGCCCCCCTTGTCCTGGTGTATACATATATTTTTTCCTATCCTTTTATATTTCATGAATGGGAAATTAAAATCACCACAGAGAAAAATATTTGGGGTTGGAGAGTGTAGATCTTTTACTAAGTTTCTTACCTCTGTAATGGAATCTGAAAATTTTGAGGTTGGTGTGTTTGGGGGTCTGTACATTACAATTAGTACCATATTTAATTTTTCAATTTTTGCTGCTACACATTCTACGTAGTTGTTTGAGGTACTTATAGCCATTTCTGCTATGTGCCTTTCGTGTGTGTAAATAGCACATCCTCCTTTACGTCTCACTATTCTGTTGGCTTGTAGGATGTTATATGTAGTTGTCAATTTGTATTTCTTTTTTGTCAATACAGGACTCACAATTTTCACAGTTCGCCTGGCAGTCCTTTAGATGAGTTTCCGTGAGGCATGCAAAGTCTGCTCTGGCTTCTTGCATGAGTCCTTTCAGGTATGCAACTTTGTTCGTGGACTGGTTTGATTTAAGACCCTGTATGTTGGCTAGGATTATTTTTATTTTTTCTTTCTTTTTCGCACACAGGTGGTTCCACTTTGTTTTCCAATAGGGGTGCCATTTTCGTTGCCTTGTGGTCCTCCGAGAATTTACCTCTTTTTATCTTTGTCAGTACCTGTTGTACCGATAATGCATGAAGTGTATTTGTTCATACCTTCTGTCCGGCTCTCAGATTTCTATATTTATATTTGTCAGCTGGTTTTGTAATTGCTGGAGAGTATTTAGCAGCTGAAATGTGTTGGCTGTGTCTAAAAAATTGCCACTCTTCTTTGATGTTCATTTTTTCTGTTCCCTCGTTGTGTTCCTTTGAGGGTGGTGGTATTGGCATTTTTTTTGTATTTGCAACTCCCATATCTTTCATAAGTGTTGCAGACCGTAAGATGGTGGAACATGCATTTCTTATCAAACTTGCAGTATCCACTTGTGTAATGCATTTTGCATAATGTGGGATGTGCATATATGCATTGCCCATCCCCATATCTGCAGTTTCCTTTCGCGTAGTATTTGCATACGATATTTTCTACGCTTCTGCTTTCTTTCTTATTATTTTCCAAGTTCTTAGTTTTTGGCATTATCATTATTTTTCTTTGGCTGTTTATTTTCTACGTTTCTAGTTATCTTTTTATCATTTCGCTCGTTGGACCATTTGTCTACTTCGCCACTTTTACTTATTTCTTTCCTTTCATCTATGTCTTCCTTCCGTATTATATTGTTTATATCATTATTTGTTATTAAATTGTTATTTGTTATTATGCTGTTAATCATTATTTCATCTTCTCTCTCATCCACCCTGTTTTTCATTTGGACCATTTCGGACACATGCATCCCCATTATTTCATTCTTTTTTGTAACTTTCGAGTCTGCTATCTCCATTTCTTTAAAGACCGCGAAAGAATTTACGGTCTGTGTACATGCGCCACATAGAAATTTGATCCCCACAACTTGTTTCGCGTTCGAGACGAGTTATTTCCTGATCATTCCAATTCATGCAGTTAAAGTCGTTTAATCGTTGGCAGAAATCACACTAATCGCTAGGCTTTCTGTTGTTACTAAATTGCACAAATTACAGATTAAGTGAGAATTTGGACCCATATCCATAATATTCCTTAATTAGCGTAAGAAGAAATACCCACACAAATTCTTTATTTATTTTTATTTTTATTACTGTTTCTTTCCTTTCGATGGTCGAGGGTATTTTGAGGGTTTTCTGACCTTTGTGTTTTATGACCTTTTTCCTGCTTTGTTCAAACTTCCTTGAATGCCAACCGTATTTCATTTTGAATATATACGTTAAAATTGGTGATAAATTATGTAAACTGTATTGCACTTTCTTAATTTTAATGAAATTCACTTTATAATTTATATGCATGGATTCACTGATACTTTATACACTTTCGGGTGCAAACAGAATAAACCGCTGAGTAGATTATTCCCTTCTAATTTGGGTGTTAAATAGAGAGAGCAAAACAACACGTCCATTCACCGTTTTGTGTTTCCTGTCCTTCGTGGTTTTATTCATCATAAATATTTTTCACGTGTTACTTTCATGAAATAATTTTCATATATATATATATATACAGGGCATCCCAAAAAAATGTATACACACTTTAAATACTTATAAAGGCAGTGTTTATTAAAATACATTTCATTTTCAAAATGTAATAGAATCTACAGACATTATTTAATTGTTTTGTCAATGCCTGTTTTCAAACTGACATCCATTCTGGTCCAGGCACTGCTGATAATGCGAAGCAATGGAATCGCAAACATCACGAAACATTTTGTTTGGTATTTGTGTGCATTTCGTTCAATGGCTGCTCTCAATTCAGCGACTGTTGCAGGTTTTATAGCATAGACTTTGTCTTTTAAGTATCCCCATAAAAAAGTCTAGTGGTGTGAGGTCTGGTGAACGCGGAGGGTATTCTACGAAACCCCTTCGTCCAATCCACATCCACATTGTGCCAAGTACCACTCGCAATACTCCACTCTTCGGTCCGGATCATCTTCATTAATAGCACGGACTAATCTTGGAATGTAACTTTTCCATTGACAGCGCTTCAAAATGCGTTGGACAGACGATTCTGAAATTCCTACCTCACGACTCGCTTGCCGCACAGATTTTCTTGGACTTTGGTGATACGTTTCCAGTACTCTTTCTTGCTTTATGGGCTTGTCGATGTCCATGGTCTTCCGGAACGCTTCTTGTGGACATTCTGAACAGTTCCATCGGCTTCAAAATCTCTAATTCGAGTGATGGTAAGTCGCGTTGGTGGATCTGTTTGAAACTCCCTCCTAAACTGTCTTTGCACTTCAACTGCATTTTCACACTTCCAGTAGCATTTTAGAATGAATTTCCTTTGTTCAAAGCTTAGTCTGACTGCCATTATTAATTCTAATGGGTTTAACTTGGAAAGAAAGAAACATCAATTGAGCTATCAGCTGTTAAAGTGTGTATACATTTTTTTGGGACGCCCTGTATATGTTAAACATCGGGCTAGCATCATGAAAAAGAAAAAATGGTATTTGTCATTTACCATTACTTATTCGGACTATAGTGGATTTAATGTTCCCAGAAGAGTTCCTTGTTCCATGCACAGTCTGTGTTTAACATATAAGTTTCTCAGGGGACCATTCTGAGTTTGTGTGTGTGTGTATATATATATATATAACATATATATATATACATATATATATATATATATATATATATATATATATACACACACACTGTTTCACAACCAGTCTGCTATACTTTGGGGGGTGATATAGAGTAAAAAAGTCAATACAACATAGAGTAATTATGCAGCTAAGGGGCATTGCCGAGTTTAGTAATAATTTTTGTTATTTCTGCATTTTTTCATGCTTTGTGTAGTAGATATTATCAATAATTGTGGAATTATGAAAAATACCAGTTTTAAGGTGTTTTGGATAGGCAAGTACCACTGCACAAAGCACGAAAAGTAGCAAAAAAAAAAAAGAATTATCACCAAATAATGCAGAAAAAAGCAATATCACCAATTAAAGCAATCTAACCTAACCATGTTGGAATCTAGACTGAGAAATGGCCTGATTTTAAACCTGGGATAGAGCTAGATTTAAATTTGATTGGCTGGATGTCATGAGAATGCTTGTTGCTTGGTTAACATCTGCCATGTTGATCATGGTGGTGATAGTGGAAAATTCTAATTTTTTTCTAACAATTTCCTTAAACTTCACCGTAAAATGACATTTCTCCAGTATATAATTAATTGTAGTGTGATGTACTTATATTTCTAAAGTTGAAAAGGGGAGTGTATGTTTATAAAGACATGATGCCACTTTCCAACTGTTGCAGAGCTATGGATATTTTAAGATGTGCAAACAACAAATCCCTACTTGTGTGTAATTCAATAGCTGGCAGCACTGGTGGTAGTTCCAGTTAATGAAGTTATCACTACTAATCCTCAGTTTTTTCTTTCAGTTAGTTCTGATCTGTGGTATGAGACACTGTGTTGTGCTAAGGTGAACAATCAAAATGAATCAACAGTTCACACCTGCTGAATACACTGATATCAATTTCATTTATGGATTCTGTGATGGTAACAGCAGAGTGGCAGCTGAGGAATATCAAAGATGTTTTCCAAACTGCAAATACCAAACAAGCAAGTATTTAGTGACACACACCAGAGATGAAGGGAAACAGGGACAATTGTTCCATGTAACCAAGAACATGTAGCAGCACAACAGCCTGTTGCTATGGAGGAGCACATATGGGACCTAGTACAACATAGCCCAACTACCAGTGTTCAAAGGATTTCTCGACAAATTGGTGAATTTGCATCGTGTGTATGGCAAACCATACATGATGAGGGTTTGTATCCCTATCATTTGCAATGTGTGGAAGCTCTTCAACTAGATGATTACAATAAGCATGTTTAATTTTGCCAGTGGATGGTTATGCATCACCAAATTTGTAATCACATACTGTTTAGTGATGAAGCACAATTCATTTGGGATGGAATTAACGATAGATGAAATTCCCATTTGTGGTCCACTGATAATCCCTGCAGTATCATTGAAAGAAACTTTCAACATCAATTCTTGGTGAATGTTTGGTGCAATGTAATTTGAGATCAGATGATTGGACCATTCATTTTGGAACAACAATTAACTGCTGATATTCATCTGAACTTCCTGATGAATGGATTGCCACTTTTGATGGAGGACATGCTCTTGGAGACAAGGCACAGGATGTTCTTTCAGGACGATGGGGCACCACCACATTTTGGTCATCATGTTACAGATTACTTGAATTAGCAGTACAGGAATCATTGGATTGGTCATGCTGATCCAGTATCATAGCCCCCCACCCCGAGATCTCTGGAGCTAACCCCATTAGACTTCTTTTTATGGGGCCTTATGAAAGAGATGGTCTATAAGACACACCAAAATGATTCAATGGGCAGTGGACTCTTGTTTGGAATTAGCAAGGCTGTGCATTGAAAACTGAGGCAGACATTTTAAGCATTTATGAGGTGTATCTCATAAAATGTAGCAATGAATACATCAGATTAATACTCTCATTTATTTTTTTTCATGCACCTCAAAACATCTATAGCTCCGCAACAGTTGGAAACAGCAGTGATGTATTAACTTTTTTATTCTACTCCCCCCCCACCCCCACCCCCCACCCCACCCCACTGTCAAGTATGGCAGGCTGGTTGTGAAACACCCTATATATATATATATATATATATATATATATATATATATATATATATATATATATATATATATATATATTATATATAGACAAAATTTCTTTAAAACCATAAATTTTTAATTTTCAACCAGGAAATATATAAAAATTCATGAAAAAGTGTTCTTCAATATAGTTATCCCTCAACTTACACGTGTTCAACTTGCGCAAATTTATCTTACCACAATTTAATATTGAACAGTGAACCAGAAAAATCACCAACTTACACACTCTCTCAAGTTACCGTGACTGCCAATACGACACGCGTAGTGAGTCTCACACAGCTTGGGTATGAGTGGTGCATGCATACAGCTTCTGGAAGCTTGGCAGTAGCCCACTCAATCAGTCTTTGTTTCACCATTGTAAGATGCAGCACATTTGCCTGTGGAACATTTTTATATCATTTCAAACTTTGTGATTCTTAGAAAAAGTGAGCAGGAAGCATTCAAGCAGTAATAAAAGTGGTTCAGATAGCAAGAGGCAGAGAAAAGCTATCATTTTAAAATTGAAATTAGATGTTTTGAAATGTTACAAATGTGGAGAGCATATGACCAACATTAAACATACTTAGGATTTGAGTGAATCCACTTTAAGAATATATGATAATGCTGACAAAATGTGAAAGCTGTAAGAGTGCTACTAAACTCAGTTCAACCTGAGTTATACTTTTCTATTCCCCTACCATGGAAAAGATGGAGAGGATGCTCACCACATGGATTGAGCATCAAAATCAGCAAAACATGTCTTTGTCTACTGCTATTATTCAGGAAAAGTCAAAAGGTTTGAATGAAGATTTAAAGAAAAGTGAACCTGAAGAGGAGGTGAAGCCTTTCGGTGCTAGTTCAGGGTGGTTTGAGTGTTTCAAAGCCCAGCATGGCTTTCATAACCTGAAAATAACTGGTGAAGTTGCTGCTACAGATAAACTTGCTGCAGAAAAATTCCCTGAACTGTTGAAAGCCTTGGTTGATGAAGATTATACAGCAAGGCAGGTTTTCAACCTTGATGAAACTGGCCTTTATTGGAAGCAGATGCCAAGTAGGATCTTCATCTCCAAAGAAGAAAAATTGGTGCCAGGCTTTAAAGCAGCAAAGGATCGCAACACATGAAGCGAGTATAAACTTGATGGTCTCCACTGAGAATCCAAGGGTGCTCAAGGGCTACTCAAAACAGAATCTGCCTGTTGTGTGGCACTATAATAAGAAGGGCTGGATTACTTCAGCCATTTTCACAGATTATTTTGGATCCTAACTCCAACAAGAATTGAAGGCATATTGAGAGAAGGAGAACCTGCCTTTTAAAATTCTCCTTCTTGACAATGTTTCTGGCCACCCCCAAAACCTTGCCAACCTCAGTAATAATATCAAGGTGGTAAATGCAAAAAATTTCACTTTTCTACGTGAAGGTCAAAATATGATGATAAAAACCCACTCTAATAGAGAGAGTTTATTTCCACAACAGTTTTGATGCCCACTAGCAGTGGGCATCAAAACTGTTGTGGAAATAAACTCTGTCTATTAGGGTGGGTTTTTATCATCATATCAAGGTGGTGTTCCTGCCTCCAAACACCACATCAGTCATCCAGCCTATGGATCAAGGTGTTATTGCCACCTTTAAAACCAACTACTTATGCCAAACCTTTGCCAGGCTTATCAAGGACACAGGCAGAGAAGGCAAGCCCACCTTCAAGGAGTTCTGGTGAAATTTCAACATAAAGATGGCAATCAACATCATTGGTGAGGCATGAGCAGAAATCATGCAGCAATGCACGAAGGGAGTTTGGTGAAAGATCTGGCCTGAGATCATAAACAACTTCAGAAGCTTTGCTGTGTGATGATGATGTCAGCAAAGCAAGGCACACCATCATTGACATGGCCCAGCATGCTGGCTTCAAGGTCAATGAGGAAAATGTAGAGTTGCTTGATTTGCACAGGGAGGAGCTGAACAATGAAGATCTACTACAGCTGGAGGAGCAGCACAATAAAGAGGAAGAAGAGTTGAGTGCTGATGTTGAGCCCATCAAAACCCCCTCAACAAAGGTCTTGGCTGAGACTTTTAAGCTCACAGACATCACAGCCATCTTCAGTGAGAATGACCCTGACTGTGAAAGAAGTTCCAAGGGAGTTGCAGGACACCTTGGCTTGCTATAAGGAGCTCTATATAGAGAAGATGAAAAGTGCAACTCAGCTCTCCTTGGACAAATTCCTGATAAAATATCAGAAGCCTTCAACTGTTGATGATTCAGAACCATCAACTTCAGCTGGTGTTTGTGGAGGTGTCAAAACTGAATCAAATGTTAAAATAGAAAATAAATAGTAGAATATTTAACAAAAGGAATAAAGGACTTGTTTGTTAAAGGAAGGAACTAAATTCCATTATTAAACCAAAAGAACTATAAATTCTATCAAGAAAAGGATGCCAAAAATACTGAAGCACTAACAGAAGGAAGCTACTCTTGCAAGAACTGTAAAACAAGTGAGAAACTGTTGGTGGTACGAGCCAGCAGTCATGGAATCAGAGGTCTAGGTGGTGAGCCTGGATCCAACAATCCTTCAAGGTGAGCAGCCTGGTTGTGTGGAGGCCTTAAAATGAAAATTTTTATATTTTGTCTGGTGTGGCCATTAGGTTAACCGAATCCCACCACAACATTTTTTGATTATGTAAATAATTGTAAGCCAATAAAAGATAACATAGGCCCTCTCGTGGATGCTAATGGCACTTTGGTTTCCAACACTCAGGCAATGGCAGGTATTTTTAATAACTTTTTTATGACAGTTTTTACTGTAGAAGATGTCAATAATGTCCCTGATCTGGATGATATCATTCCATTTAGCAGCGAGACTATTTTGGATGAAATAACTGTTTACGAGGGTGAGATTGTGCATTATATCAATAGGCCAAAAGTTAACAAGGCTCCAGGCCCTGATGCGTTTTATCCTAGACATCTGAAAGACTTGAAAGACATTATCGTAGGCCCCTTAACGAAGATTTTTGATCAGTCACTCAAAACAGGGATTATTCCTAAAGACTTCAAATTAGCTAATGTCATGCCAATTTTTTAAAAAGGCAACCACACAGTAGCTAGCAATTATAGGCCCATTAGCTTAACATCAATTGTCGGTAAACTTTTGGAATCTGTAGTTAGGAATTGTATCATCAATCACTTAGAAAGTCATGATTTGATTAATAGTAGTCAGCATGGATTTTGATGCCATAGATCTTATTTTTAAGTAATATGTTAGAATTTTATAACAAAATAATGCACAAATACGATAGGCATAGAGCAGTTGATGTTACTTACTTAGATTTTAAAGAAGTGTTTGATACAGTTCTGCACAGAAGATTAATTGTGAAGGTTAAAGCACACAGTATATGCGGTCATGTAGCTAACTGGTTAGAGGAATGGTTTTGTTAGGAGACAGAGGCTCGTTGTTAATGGTAGTGAATTGGGGTGGTTGGATGTAGGTAGCAGTGTCCCACAGGGTTCAGTGTTAGCCCATTGCTATTCATAATTTATATTAACAACATAGATGTAGGATTGACTAGTAACGTGTCAAAATTTGTGGATGATACTAAAATAGGCAGTAAAGTTGTTAACAAGGATGATAGAAATAGGCTCCAAGACAATGTAAATAGGATTATGGAGTGGATGGATAAGTGGCAGATGCAATTTAATGTAGACAAATGTAAAATCTTACATATAGGTTCTTGTAATAATAATTACACATACACGATGGATGATAGAGAGTTAGCGAGCATTTATGAGGAAGTAGATTTAGGCGTACGTGTATCTAAGGATTTAAAAGTTAGGAACCAGTGCCTGGAGTCTTGTGCAAAAGCTAATAGGATGTTAGGCTTCATAGTGCATAATTTATAATTTAAATCAAAGAATATTATATTGCCCCTTTACAAGTCCCTAGTCAGGCCTCATCTAGAATATGCCATTCAGTTTTGGTGCCTGTATTTGCATGAGGATATTGATAGGTTAGAAAGAGTTCAGCATCGTGCCACAAAACTAATTCTGTCATTGCGCAACAAGCCTTATGAAGATAGGATTAAAGAGTTAGACTTGCATTCACTCGAAACTGGGGGATTAAGGGGGTTGCTTATTGAAATTTTCAAAATTGTTAATAAAATCAATAACGTAAATTTTGACAAACTGTTCACTTTCGATAATAGCAATACTCGTAATAATGTATTTAAGTTGCATGGCAGACATTTCATTACTAATATTGCTAAAAATGTCTTTACGTTTAAAGTAATTGATAAATGGAATAATCTTCTCGCATCAGTCATTAACTCTACCAACGTTAATATGTTTAAGAACCATTTAGATATGCATTTTAAAAATATTAACGTTGTTTAAAATAAAAAAACAATTAACAACAGGAGCTCTGGGGGTGGTGGTTGAGGATGAGTCTGTTCACGATTAATGCCAGCTTGTGACATGCCAGCAATAATAATAATAATAAAAAAATTAGTAACACGAATGTAGATGTAGCTCGTAGCATACACTAACCCACTTTTTGTTATACTCTACCTACTTTCATTTTTTTCTTTTCTTATCCTCTCTTTACCTGCATGTCTGTAGTTTGCATGGTATGACTGAGTTAAGACTGCTTGCATGGTTTGTAAGCGTTCTTATTTTACTACTACTCATCTTTCACCCCTTTCCTATTCTCTTCAACTATTTTTCTGACTTGTGAGCAGTGGCCAGCAGATGATGATGGGGTCTTTCTTTCTCTTTTTCTGAATGAATTTTAACCAACAAATGATAGGTTTTGCAACTTATTTAACCCTTTATTCTCCTCTTTTAACCCTCCTCCTCTTTCCTTTCTCTCAGGCTAACCTTAGAGTGGATCTTAGGGTCTTTGTTAGCCTTAGCTTCTGTAGATCTGACATAGATGACCCCCATTTCCCCCCCTCCCTCCACCAGCCAGCCACCTCAAGCAAGATCCAGCACCATGCATGGTAAGATTTCTTTCATTTTCAATGTTTTTATTTATTTTTGATGCAAATGTTCTCTATTAAATGTTTTTCTGTTGTAATACATATAAAATAAATAGAAATAATCATTAATTTCATAATGAAAAGTGATGTTCAGTGAATGTTTGGGAACACAACCTCTACTTATAACATTCTATGTGAAAAATCATTTTGAGTTATGCACACATCTTCAAGAATGCATCTATCATGTAAGTTGAGGGATAACTGCATGACAATTTTCAACCAAGAAATATGTAAAATTCATGAAAAAGCGTTCTTCAATATATGACAAAATTGAGAAAAATGATTCAATATGAAGCCAAATATATCCCAAAAAGTATAAAATTGTATTTTATATATATATATATATATATATATATTAGGGTGGTCCAAAAAAATAAATGTTGAAAATTCATAGGTCTTACCCCCTAAAATTGTTACCTATGTTAAAAAACTCTAAATATAAAATTTTAAGTAGTGCCACATTGCATTTGAATTTAGATGTTTTTAAAAACCTTTTTTGCCTCTTCCCATAATATAGATTCATTGTGTCTACGAAAAACATTTTGATATACAGTAAACCCTCAATAAGTCAGACTATTAGGGCTCTAGCCAGTCCGACTCATTGAAAAGTCAGACTCCTCGCGAATTACCTTAATTACCTCCCCTATTTACCCCTAAAGAGGCATAAATACTCTCTAACCTTTTAAGTTTGATTAGTGAGAGTCTAATACAATGTTCAAAATACAGTATTAAAAAAATACTTCACCTAGTAAAAGAAACAAAATAATAATGGCACTTGACATAGGAAATAAAACACTTCTTTCAGTAAAATAAACAAAAGAATAATAGTACTTGACAGAGGATGAGTCCAACTCATCCCGAATTTCAACTCATTGAGGGTTTACTGTATATCATTTTTTTGCATAATATAGATTTTTGTATGCTTAGTGTGGGTTAAATATTCTGAAACACATCTTGTATGAGCAGTACTGAACACATTGAGGCAAGAATCACACCTGTTCTGTTGATACTTTTATTCACATTTTTCCATGAAATAGATTTCATCACTTTTCCCATTAGGTGCTCATCTTGCGTAAACGTGTTGAAAGGGCATTCCTATAACAATCTTATTTTTTATTCACAAGCCTCAGTCTTTTGCCAACCTGTCATTTGCAGTGTTGCAATAGTGAATAATCATATTAGAAATGGCAAGTTCCTCAATAAAAACTCGCAGAAATACCGAAATATGGCTCATTGGACAACCAATTGAAATGATATGCAGGAGAAAGCTTCCTTCCAAAGGCGATGTGCTCTGTCATCTTTTTTATTTACTTAAGGAAAACTCTAAGAGAAGCTTCTAAAGCAGTTTACAGAGGTAGTTGAATTTTGGGAACAAGCTAGAATTCCAACAAGAGCTGATTATAATGTTATACCAATGATTGAAAAAGTATATACGGAATATAGAATGTTCCAAAAATTAAATCCGGTGCTCTGAAACTCAAGATTAAAGAAGACAGAGAATTCCTCTAAGTTCAAAAACAGAAGGGAAGAAAAGGATATATGGCTAACGTTGACAAAGCATTATCTGAGAAAGATCGTAAAAGGAAGAGAGAGTCAGCTAAAGAACGGTTAGCATGTAGAGAAAGAGAAAGGAGGAAGAAACAAAGTCTGCTGAATTGACTTTATCAAGTAGCATGAGTAGTGAAGATGAAACAATGTTGTGTAAAACTAACACAGCATCAAAAAATAATGCAGGCAAGAAAGTTCCTAGCAAACCAAGTAAGAAGGAACTTGTAACATGAGATGTTGCAGTTGCACTGGATAGATAAAATATTTCTGATAGACAGGCTGTATATGTGCTATCAGCTGCTGCCTCTGCATTAGATCATGATCTTGATGACTTGTCCATAAGCAGAAGTACAGTTCGTCGAAAGAGGATGTATGTGAGAAAATCGCAAAAGATTTAAAAGAATCCTTTAATCCTGAATGTTCTTTAATGGTGCATTGGGATGGAAAAATACTAATCATTTTAACTGGAAATGAAAAAGTTGAAGGATTAGCAGTGTTGGTGTCAGGAGGAGGCAAATCAAAGTTGCTTGCAGTACCCAAACTCGAGTCTGGCATAGGAGTAGACATTGCAACAGCTGTTGTTGAATGTTTAAAGGACTGGAACTTAATTGATCGCATTAAAGGTATGTGCTTTGACACAACTGCCATGAACACAGGTCCTAGAAAGGGAGCTACTGCACAAATAGAACAAAAGCTTGGAGAAGACTTACTAAATATTGCATGCTGGCACCATATAATTGAACTTATTGCATCCAATGTTTTTGAGGTGTGTCTTTGTTCCGCCAGTAGCAGACCTGAGATTCCGATATTCAAACGCTTTAAGTCTGCCTTGCCTAGAACTCCATCAATAAAGAAAATTTTGAAACTTTTCCTGATACTCCAGGACATGATGAACTGCTTGTTATTTGTAAGAAACATCTAACCTCCACACAAATCCGAGATGATTACAGAGAGGTCCTGGAACTTACAATCATCCATCTAGGAGATGTACCACCACATGGAGTCAAATTTCTAAAGCCAAGTGCTTTGTATTGTGCCAGGTGGATGTTTCACATAATCTATGCAATAAAAATGAATCTTTTCTGCTCACAGTTTAAAATGACTTAGTCTAAACCTAAAGGAACAAAGTGGAATAAAACATTTTGCACAATTTGCCATTAAACACTATGTTCCTGCATGGTTTCCTGCACCTATCGCTGCTTCTGCCCCTGCCAATGATCTTTTGCTACTAAAACTGCTGCTAGTATACAAAGACAAAAACATTGCTTCTGCAGCATCTCAAGCACTTTCTTGCCATCTTTGGTACCTAAGTGAATTTCTTATTTCACTTTCATTCTTTGAAGAAGATATTTCCATTGACGTTAAAAGAGAGATGGTAAAGGCACTCAACATAAGGGGATCTAAACATCCACCCAAAAGAATAAGTTTGACTCTTTCTGCCAACGATATTCAAAAAAAGACAGTAGCCAGCTTTGTTACTAGCTCGTCTTGACTATTTTTCACTAAGCTCGGACTCCCAATAGCCTTTCTTGAGGATGATCCAACAAACTGGAAGAACAGACAAGATTATCAAATGGCCCTTGAGTATGTCAAGTCAATGATGGTAACAAATGATAACTCTGAAAGAGGAATAGCATTAATAAAAATTTCACTGCACATCTAAGATTGAAAGTCAAAGCAGTTTCTCCTGCAAGTAGTGGAGCAACATCATTTGCAGTTTCCTAATGTAAAAAAATCACACTTGAAGCAGGAACTGCAAATGCAGCAACAATGAGTGGGAGATGGGCACCCATGAGACTCCCACCTCTGAGTGGTTAATACTCCATCATAGTTGAATATGGAGGGGGACTGCGATAAACTAAAGAAATTTTTTAATATGAATTCAAGAATTTTGAAACAAGAAAATTAAGAAATTTAAAGTGAAGTGTGGCACCACTAAATATTTATTAATTTTGATAAGTTTTGGTCAGTAACATTTTTTTAATATAGGTAATAATTTCCGAAGGTAAGACAAGATTCAGATACTTTTAAAATTTACTGTATAATTTTGGACCACCCTAAATTTTATATATATATATATATATATATATATTATTACCATAACTTCACAAAAATCTTGCACCATATAGTATATGCAAATACTGACAGAAAATAACATTCAATAAAAAATTGTATTTGCTTCATCTGGTTTGGTTTCATATGATGGAAAAGAAAATATGATTTTTTACTTCTTCAATGTAGTAATGTAAACAAAAATTATACACCATTCATATGCATAATTTGAAAAATAACAAGATGGATCAATAAAAGAATTATTTACACTGCATCTTTTTCTTACACTACTCTTATCATCATTGACTATTTCTTATACTTCTTTTGTGTGTGATATGTCTCAAAACAAGAACTAACTTACAATGCAGGCTTTTCTGGACACTGTTGCAAAAGTAGGTGGTTTGCTTCCTTCTGCAAAGTCCTTTTCCTTTCTTTTTGCATTGTGATGGCAAAATGCTAAACACACTGCAATTTGAGTTGTGATTCTTATCTTCATATATCATGGGAAGTGTTGTTCCAGCAGTTGAGTGAACTAAAGTGTGGAATATCTGCAACTCCATTTTGCACAATATTTTCTCTCATACCTTTCCAACAGTCCATCTATCACTTGCTCTCTCAGTTGTTTTGGCAGTAATTTTTTTCCTGGTATTTGAATGTTATAACAAATCTTTGCATTTACCAAAGCCACTTCAACTACAAAATGTCAAATAGTTTAGTACTAATTTTTGGATTTCACACACAGAACACAGCTGATCAAATTTATCAACACCTCCCATATACTTATTATACAATACACTAGCGTAGCTATAGGGGGGCGGTCCGCCCCGGGCGGCACTTTTGGTCTACTGCAATGAAAAAAAAGTTGTTTTTTTATGTCGGGACAATAGAAGGATACAAGACGCCAGACACAATTTTATTTTTCCACGAAAACACTGCTTGCTTCGTTAATTTCCGACAATGGCAAGGATTGTGTTCCCTTGAACATGGCCTTATTGACCATCATACCTATTTAAGCGCTTAGTTGTGCTTAATTAATAATAGCATTGGTATAAATGCATTTATTTCATTAAAAAGGGAAATAACCCATAAAGTTCTGTAAATACGTTATAATCTATAAATATATGTTTAATATTTATAAATAATCAATATCAAAACTAATATGCTGGTATTAGTTGTAAAGTATAATCTTGGTAACTCGGTTCCAAATATTGTAATACTGCTGCAGATTTTTCTCACAATTGCTGTTAGTGTTGCTAGCTGTGAGAGGAGTTTTTCTAAACTAAAACTGATAAAGAATTACCTAAGATCTACTATGAGCACCTTGCGGTTGAAAAATCTTGCCATACTGTCTATAGAACAACAATTGACAGACGAAATAGACTTCGACAATGTCATCGAAGATTTTGCTAACAGAAAAGCAAGAAAAATAACTGTGTAGAATGTTGTAGTTAATTTTTTCACTTCAGAAGTAAACATGTTGTCCTAATATTTTTCACAGGTTTTTTTCTATACGTCGACTTTTAGTTTAAGTATGTGTGTTGTGTTGTGTTGTGTTGTGTTGTGTTGTGTGTTTCAGGGGGGCGGCAAACTCAAGGACCGCCCCAGGCGGCACAAACTCTAGCTACGCCACTGCTCATCTATATTGCTCTTGCCCTTCTTGGAGTTCATATCAACTTTCCACATTTCTTTTATGTGAAATTGAAACCCATTTTAGCAGGGAAGGAAAACAGATTCTACCTTGACAGAGCACAATATCTTCACCTACCTAGGTAATGTGACAGTTAATTCTCTTAAGTATTAAGGCAATTGAAGGTACTGTCAGTCCTCACTTTAACAAATTAATTTGTTCCTGAAAATGGTTTGTATATCAAAAATTCATATATTGAAATCAAGAATTCCATAGAAACAATGTTATAATTCATTAATTCATTGCAGTCACCCCCCACCCCTTATGGAAATATTCATAAAAATGTACACAGAAAACACAATCAAAGACATCATTTGCATGTAAATACATTAAAAGACCAAATAATACTGTACTTACAAGCTTACTGGAGAGCAAACGGCTAATTGGAATGGTCTTGAGGGTGGAGGAGGGGGAGATTACACATTCAGGTATTTTGGCATGCATTCATAGCATTTGTAGCAGCAAAAGCCATTCATATCCACAGCAAATGTTGTTAATTAGGTTAATTCGTATAAACAAAAATTCATATAGCAAGTGTTTGTAAACTGAGGACTGACTGTATATTATTAAGCCCTATTTAGTGTAATTTGGTTGCTATCAAGAATAAAGTGTAGTTTTGGCAATCTTGTTCCTCACCTTCACACATGGTAGTTTTATTAATAGGCTCGGCCAGGGGTTCTCAACCAGGGGTAATTGATACCTGTATAAAAATAAAAGTAAATAAAACAAATAAGAAATCCTGCTTTCAAATCACAAACCCCTATGGCTTGCTCTCTGCCTTGACCTAGGGCCCTACAGCCCTAGCTAGAATCAAAGTAAATTTACATCTCTGTTAAGTTTCAGTTGTATGTAATTTTAGTTTGATGTATATTGTTATAAACTTTTTGGCAAAGTATCTGCTGCTAATAATTAAGTTAAAATTAAAGGTATTTTTTGAAATGGTGCCAAGAATCAGATGCTGTGCATAATATGCCTAAGACTGGGAAAGGCAGAAGGATATACTGACACAGTGGCAGGATTTCAAACATTTCTCAGTCTGAGACCAGTGTTTGGTGAGTGTTAGCATGTGATGTGAGAAGAATTGTAAGTAAAAATATTATATTCATACCTATGTCACAGAGTACAAATTTGTGTGTCTGAATTGGCATTTTGTTAATAGGTGCACATTCTCATTTTATGTACTATTTAAAGGTCAAAACAAGACTAGATTGTAAATCTATTTATTAATTTTTGTCATCTAAATTTATCAATTTAAGCTACAATCAACTGTACACAGTAAGTTATCTGAAACAGGTAGCCAACTGCCTGAATCAGTAGGGTTGGCAACTTTGAAAGTCATGAGTCTATACCAATAATCTTATTATACAACAGTCACTCTCTACTGCTCTATTACCTTTCTCATGCAATATTTGGTGTTTTTAGTCAAATTGCTACATCCAAGAACAACATTATGATATAACTCTGATTTATATACATTTGTATGCCTATTTGGTGTTTGAGAATTGAATGGGCTAAGGCAGTAGGCAATATTGCAATTTTTATATACAGATCAATATGTTATGCTTAACAGAATACTGTATGTGAATCTGTATCTACCATGACTGTCACCACTTGGTGTTTCTGATATTTCAGAGTTATGTAGCCAAATATCAAAGAAGAGAAAATATAATGAGTTTCCATCACAGCTTTTTGTTTCTGGTCATGAATGGCACTTAAGTGCCAGTGCATTATCTGTATGAAAATACTGATGAACGAGTCCATGAAGCCATCAAAGTTGAGTGAGCATTTCACCAACATGCATCCAGAGCATGTGAATCTCAAGACTCAAGATTAAGGCCAAAGGACTCAAAAGAGGAAGAATTGATGCAGGTGGGACATTCCAACAGAAGTCAAACAATTTTGTGGAGGCCTCTTACTACATATCATTACAGATTGCAAAGAACACTAGCTCCAAAAGATGTCAGTGGTGAGTATAATAGTAATATCTTATCATTTGTTTTATTTATAATTCTATTTGCTACAGGTTTATGTATGTATTATGTCACAATTTTAATCTGTACTTTCTACAATACAATTTTGTGAAATTGTAGCTTACTCATATGTATCCTCATTGACACCATGTATTTGATATGTACAAAGTTCAATATGTATAAATTTCTCATACACACATTCTTCATACATATCAAGGGATTGTTGCAATGTTATAAGTGGAGGTTGCATTCCCAAACATTCACTGAACATTACTTCTTTATGAAATTAATGATTATTTCTATTTTTATATTACAACAGAAAAACATTTAATAGAAAACATTTGCATGAAAAACAAATAAAAGCATTGAAAATTAAAGAAATCTTACCATGCATGGTGCTGGATCTTGCTTGAGGTGGCTGGCTGGTGGAAGGAGGGGAGTCATCTGACATAGATGACTGAGATCTGGATGGTGAAGGTGGTAACAATGGTGGGGATGCTGGTAATGGTGGTGGTGATTGCACTGGTGCCAGATAAGGTTTGGCTGGCTCTCCAGCTGAAGTTGATGGCTCTGAATCATCAACAGTTCTACAGATCTACAGAAGCTAAGGCTAACAAAGACCTAAGATCCACTCTAAGGTTAGCCCAAGAGAAAGGAAAGAGGAGGGGGTTAAAAGAGGAGAATAAGGGGTTAAGTAAGTAGCAAAACCTATCATTCATGGGTTAACATTCATTCAGAAAAAGAGAAAGAAAGACTCCCCATCATTGTAGAGTTTTTTTTTGTTTGTTTGGTAAGCCCTTGTTACATCAAATCCAGTTGGTTGGCATGCGTTTTCTCATGGCACTTTTCTTTTCTCCTTATATTTTTTTTTCATTTATTGAACAGATGATGAGATAAGTAACTTTAAAAGGGCCAGAACACTTGTTCCCCTTTATCCCTATCAGGGGTGATTGTCGAGGCATGTGCAAATGGGCAAGACAGGTGGGTCGTAATCGGGCATTGCCTGTCATTTTTTTTTGAAGAATATAAAATAAAAATTAAATGTAAGGAGGGATTAATGTAAGTATTTATTATTTGTTTTTATTTGTTTTTTAGGTTATATGTAGCAGAATTTTAGTTGGAAGCAAGATTTGAAGTGGTTGGATTAAGGTCCTGGCTAGCAGGATCCCTGGCCCTTAAAGGACCATTATGGTATAAAGTACCAGTATCGGGGAAGCCATTCCCCAATTTTATAAGACTAGCTAGGAAGTATATTTTAAAATTTATATAACAACCGTCTGACTCAATCTAATATAACTTAGTTTTGCCCTTGTTATTCTATAAATTTCATTTTACGCTCGTCATCATCATCTATCAAATATTACTTTGGAAAACAAAATTTACAAATTGATTTCCTATTAATTTGTAAATTAAATTTAAAAACCAAACTAAAATAAATAATCTCTTAAATTAATCAAAATTCTAAGATGTAATACTTTGTGTGATTAGCAAGGTATATAAAATTAACTTAAAACGGATAAGATTGAAACCTAAATAGATGACATGAAAATTTGGACAATGAAATATATTATGTGTGTGAGAATTGTAATGAGTGAGCGTGGAAGGAGGGTGTATGATAATGTATATACTGTAAAATTATTGGGGTAAAATAAACCAGGTTTAAGGAAACCCATTTGTTTTGTTATCCTGTGTATGATCTCCAATACTGGGGCCCTGGGGAGAAGTTCACAGTTGTCAGTACATAGATCCGAACCAGCATGACTTCCATTTCACCTCATGATCAAAGGGGGGAATTAACATGTTCAGGCCTTGTTGGAAACTAAAAGTATATTAAATTTATAAGAGGGAAGCACAACTTACCTTCGGTGAATAAGCAGAGAGGAGAGGAAGAACTTAGGAAAGGGTTAATCTGTTTTAGTTAGTCTAAGCTTTATAAATCCGAGACCAGGTCTGTTTCCTGGCATAAACAGACTAAGCAGCTACTTAGGGCCCCGCTGCTACTAGGGGGCCCCTAGACAGGCTCCCAAGTCATAGCTCAGTGGGCAAGAATAGGAATATAGCTGAAGTTGTTATTATTATTATTGTCATATTAATTAAAGTTTTTGTTTGAGACAAATGTGATAAAACAGAGACAAATGAAACATTTTGGTTATTGTGTGTAAATAACTATTGTGAGATTTTATTTCTATATTATTTAACTTTATTCTTACTACAGTATATGCTTATACTTTCCTAAATGCTTAATTTTTCTAGTATTGTAAAACATTATTTCACTAATTTACTAATTATTAAGAGATTTTGTACTTTAAAACCTAGGATTATTTTCGTTATATTTTCAAGTTTATTAATCTTTTCTCATCTTTTTCAGATAATGTGAATTTTGTTAGTTAAAACCTAAATGGTCTGATTATTTGAATGTATTTGATTAATGTTACAATTATAACTATTATTATTATCATCATCATTATTTAGCAGATTAGTTGTGGTTAATTAGATGTGACTTCGTGCATCTTGGAAAATGAAACGACATTATCCATCAGGAGCTGAAAAATGGAAAAAGAAGAAAATAGAGGAGAAGCTTTCCAGTAGCACAGGTGAGATGTGCCACTTGTATATTCTTATGATTACAGTTCAGGCAACTAGGTTAGGTAGACCATCAAGCCAGGCAAGTGCTCAGGAATTGTGTAGAGTAAGCTAGTCTCTATAATATTTATAATATTTCGAAATGTGAAATTTAATGGATCACATCACCTCAAATTCTGTTCACACAGATCAATTATCAAACAAGATAAGAAAGAGTATTTTAGCAAAATCTAACAGAACATGTAATGTTATGTTCTTCTCAGGAGCACTACTGAAATATTTGGAAAAGCCATCCTCAGCAAAGCCTGATGAGCATCATGAGCCAACAGCAGGACCATCCTCTATGCAACCTCAAACACCAGTAGAAGTAGAGCCTGATGAACCAACAAGTGGCCCATCTTCTGTTCAGCTTCAAACACCACACAGGCATTTCTACTGAGCAACAAGAACCAAGATCTGCTCCACCGCTTGATCCGTATGACTGGCCAGTTGTCCCGTCAGATGCCTTGAAGACAGATCTGGTGTCTCGAGGACCATTTCAAATCAGTCCAGATTTCACATTCCCTAAAAAAGAGGACCGCAGAAGCGTTCATCACCATTACATGTATAGAACATTGATTAATGGGGAAAAAATAAAGCAAAGCTGGCTGATGTACTCTAGAAGGAATGATGCTCTTTATTGCTTCTGCTGCAAGTTGTTTTCAAGGAAGTCGTACAAACTAATTATGGATGGACTTTCAGACTGGATAAATGTTGGTTCGCTTCTGAAAGGCCATGAAAATAGTTGAGAACATGCAGATAACATGGCAACATGGAAGGACCTGGAACTGCGGCTAAAAACTGGGAGGACCATTGACCAAACTGAAATGTCATTAATGGAGGTAGAGCGAAGACACTGGCAAGATGTTCTCACACGTCTTGCAAGTATAATCCAATCACTGGCAGAGAGAAACCTTGCTTTCAGGGGGTCTTCCTCTACATTGTACAATCAAGACAATGGCAACTTCTTGAAGGAGGTTGAGCTACTTGCCAAATTTGATCCAGTGATGAAACAACACAGCAGAGTTGAAAGTGGCCAATATAGTCATTCAAGTTACCTAGGAAACATCATTCAAAATGAGCTCATTGGGTCCATTAGTGGGAAGATCTTGGATGCCATTGTTGCAGAAATAAAACAAGCTAAATATTACTCACTCATTTTAGACTGCACTCCAGACATAAGCCACCAAGAACAGATGTTGATTATTATTAGAACTGTTACAATGGGTGAAGTACCAGAAATAAGAATACTTCTTGGGCTTTCTTGAGACTTCAGAAAGTACAGGCCTGGGTTTATCAGTTCTGATTCTGAAGAGACTAGATGAACTGAATATTCACTTTGATGACTGCAAAGGACAGTCATATGACAACGGAGCGAAACATCAAGGGCAAGAACAAAGGTGTTCAGGCAAGGTTATTAGAGAAGAACTGTCGTGCACTCTATGTTCCATGTGGGGCTCACACTCTGAATCTTGTAGTGGCTGATGCAGCTAAAGCTTCCACAGATGCCATCAGCTTCTTTGGCAATGTACAAAAATTGTACAACCTTTTTGCAGCAGCTACACAGAGATGGACAACATCAGAGAGGCCCTGTTGGAAGTCAGAAACAATGCCACAGATGCCATAGCCAGGACTGAAGCACAAGCACTTGCAGAGGAAGTAGGGTCTTATCACTTTCAGATTTGCACAGTAGTATGGTATGACATTCTTCATGCAGTTAACCATGTGAGCAAACTTCTGCAATCTCCTACAATGCAGTTTGATGTGGCAGTCAACCTCCTCACAAAAACAAAAGACTCACTCACCAGCTACAGAAACACAGGTTTTGTTGCAACACAAGTCGTAGCTAGGGACATATGTGAGGAAATGAATGTGGAGGCTGTGCTGAAGGAGAAGAGGCTCGGATCCACAAAAAGGCACTTTGCTTACAAAGCTCCTGATGAACCATTTACAGAAGCCTTAAAGGGGCTGGAAGTCAAATTTTTCAATATGGTGGTAGATTGTGCCACCGGGTCAATAAATGAGAGATTCAAAACATTAGATGATGTGAGGGACATATTTGGGGTTCTCCTAAACTTCACCACAATGAACAAGGAAGACTTGTCCTGAAAGTGTGAAAAGCTCTCTAAGATACTGAGCTCTGGAGCTGACTCTTGACATTGGTGGAAGAGAACTGGCCCTCAAAATTAAGAACTTGCCAACTTTACCTTCACACAGGATGACTGCATTGGAGCTTCTCTCCTTCACTCATCAGAAGCAACTGAGGAACTATACCCAATCTCTGGGTTGCACTAAGAATTGCCTGCATGCTGTGACAGTAGCATCAGCCAAGAGGAGCTTCTCCAAGATGAAGCTAATCAAGAACTACCTCAGATCATCAATGGGGCAGGATCACCTCAGTGGCCTTGGCATCATAAGCATCAACCAGGACATTGGCAGGGAGATTTCATATGATGATGTTATTGATGATTTCACCCAGAAAAAATCTAGGAGGCAAAAATTTTGAAGATACAAACTGTTCTGTATAACTGTTAGCTATTACATGATTGTATCGTAGAGTTAGTAATTGTTTGGTAGTTGATAATTGCATTATCTTTTTATACATAGTTTTGTGTCATTTATTCTAAATAATGTATAAGCTAATTTTCAGGAATTTCATGAGTATTTTTTCTGTCTGTCTTGTGAAAGTACATATTTGTTGTTTTGGACATAAATGTTTCATTAAAATTGTTTCATAATTGTTTTTTATTAACACAGCCATTTTTTTGTGTGTGCGCTGAGGTGATGTAGTAAGGCGTGAGTTGGTGGATGGAGGGGTGGGGCCTGAAATGGGTATACTGCTTAGGGCCCCCTAATGGCTAGAAACGGCCCTGTCTGAGACCCACTGCAATCTACCTTATAGTAGTCTGTAGGCCTGTCCCTGTGACATCATCATCCGCCAGCCACTGCTGAAAAGATGGAAAAATAGTCAAAGAGAATAGGAGAGGGTTGAAAGATGAAAAGAAGTAAAATAAGAATGCTTACAAACCATGCAAACACAGTCTTAACTTACTGTCATACCATGCAACAAACTACAAACATGCAAGTAAGGAGAGGATTTAAAAAAAAAAAAAAAAAAAAAGGTAAAGTATAACAAAAAGTGGCTTAGTTTACTCTACAAGCTACATCTACATTCGTGTTAGTCTATTCTTTTTTTTATATAATTTTATTGCTGGCATTGATTGTCAACAGACTCATCCTCAACCACCACCCTGAGAGCTCCTGTTCCTATTTTTTTTTATTTTAAACAACGTTAATATATTTAAAATGCCTATCTAAACGGTTCTTAAACATATTAACGCTGGTAGAGTTAATGACTGATGCGGGAAGATTATTCCATTTATCAATTACTTTAAACAAAAGTTTTTAGCGATATTAGTAATGAAACATTGTGGAGGGTGAACCCTTTCCCCCTGGCCTTGATTATTATTATTTACATATTAAATTTCTTTGATTTTTGAATGAAATACTTGTTATAGATAGGATTTTAATGGTCCTCTCTTTCTTTCCAGCAAAAAAAAAAAAAGAATAAGTATGTTATATGTTAATATGTAAATATTAATATTTTAACAAAGAAAAGTATAACCAATAAGTCTTAAATACATATAAATAGTAAAGAATGAATAATTATTAAATAAGTAAACAAAAAACATTTTAAACAATAAATAGTAAGAAGTTAATAAATAAAGAATAAGTATGTAATATGTTTGTTAAAACATTTTAGCGAATGAACGAAAAGAATAAACCATAAGTTATATATAAAGAAATGGTAAACTTGTAAACAAGGAATGAGGAATAAAACAATTTTATTAAATTAGTATGGGAAAAAGAATAAGAGTTGGATGGTCGCTTGTTAAACCCTGTTAGTAAACGGATAATAAAGTACTTGTTTAATGTTAACATTTTAGCAAATAAAAAATAAAAAATAATAAACAAATTTAGTAAAAGAGACGCTTCTGAGGTTTAAAAGTGTCACCATGTGTGTCAAAACTCAAGTTTTGAGAAGTGGGGGAAACCAATTGGCGCATGTGTGGAAATGTAAATAAAAAAAAAAGTTTAAATGTGTAATTTGACAAGAGAAAATAAAGAACATAACAGAGGAAACTAAATTCAGGCTGGATTTGTCTGAGAGGCTGAAGACCGTTATTGGACCAAGGGAACTTTAAGTTCTGTTAGGAAGGGGATGCCGGAGATATTGAAACATTAACAGAAGGAAGCTATTCTGGCAAGACCTATGAAACAAGTGAGAAACTGTTGGCGGCACAAGCCAGCAGTCGTGGAATCAGAGGTCTGGGTGGCGAGCCTGGATCCAACAACCCTTCAAGGTAAGCAGCCTGGTTTCGTGGAGGTCTTAAACAAAAGAAAAATTCTTATTTGTGGTGCAGCCGTTAGGTTAATCCGAATCCCACCACAACGTCTGCCACGCAACTTAAATCCATTATTACGAGTATTGTTATTATCGAAAGTGAACAATGTCAAAATTTACATTATCAATGTTATTAACGATTTTGAAAACTTCAATAAACTCCCCCCTTAATCTCCTAGTTTCGAGTGAATGCCGGATTGTCAATAAAGTTACCAAGAAGCGAGTTGCTGGAATAAATTATCGCCTTAAATTCGTTTAATTTATTTCTAATACTATGCGTGTTACAATAAAAGATGTTTAAGTTATTTTTTAACATGGACCGGCATTTTAAACTATTTTTCACGTCGGGCCCGCGTTCCCTGGACACACAACATTTAAAGAAGGCTATAAAGCCTAACATCCTATTAGCTTTTGCACAAGACTCCAGGCACTGGTTCCTAACCTTTAAAATCCTTAGATATGCGTACGCTTAAATCTACTTCCTCGTCAATGCTCACTAACTCTCTATCATACATCGTGTACGTCTAATTATTGTTACAAGAACCTATATGCAAAACTTTACATTTGTCTATGTTAAATTGCATCTGCCACTTATCCATCCACTCCATAATCCAATTTACATCGTCTTGGAGCCTATTTCTATCATCCTCATTAACAACCTCACTGCCTATTTTAGTATCATCCACGAATTTTGACACATTATTAGTCAATCCTGCATCTATGTCATTAATGTAAATTACGAATAGCAATGGGCCTAACACAACCCTGTGGGACACCGCTACCTACATCCAACCACCCCAATTCCCTACCGTTAACAACGACCCTCTGTTTCCTGGCATGAAGCCTTTCCTCTAACCAGTTAGCTACCTGACCACGTATACCATGCGCTTTAACCTTCACAATTAATCTTCTATGCGGAACTGTATTGAAGGCTTTTTTAAAATCTAAATAAATAATGTCAGCCGCTCTATGCCTATCGTATTCACTCACTATTTCATTATAAAATTCTAACAAATTAGTTAAGGAAGATCTATGGCATCAAAACCCATGCTGACTTCTATTAATCAAATTTCGACTTTCTAAGTGATTGATGATACGATCCCTAACTACGGATTCCAAACGTTTACTGACAATTGACATTAAGCTAATGGGCCTATAATTGCTAGCTACTGTGCAGTTGCCTTTTTTATAAATGGGCATGACATTAGCTAATTTGAAGTCTTCAGGAATAATCCCCGTTTCGAGTGACTTAAAAATTTTTTGTTAAGGGGCCTACAATAACATCTTTCAAATCTTCCAAATGTCTGGGATAAAAAGCGGCAGGGCCTGGAGCCTTGCTAACTTTTAGCCTATTGATATAATGTGCAATCTCACCCTCATAACAGTTATTTTATCCAAAATACTCTCGCTACTAAATGGAACGATATCATCCACATCGGGGACATTATTTACATCTTCTACAGTAAAAACTGTCACAAAAAAGTTATTGAAAATACCACCATCGCCTGAGCATCAGAAGCCAAAGCGCCATTAACATCCACTAGAGGGCCTATGTTATCTTTTATCAGCATACGATTATTGACATTCAAAAAACTTTTTTGGATTATGTTTACTATCTGCAGCTATAAGTATCTCTAAATTATGCTTAGCATTCCTAACTGATCTTTTAACCTGATGTCTAAGCTCGATATATTTATTAAAGTTAGCTGCCGTGCCATTGCGCTTATTAAGTCTATACACTCATTTATGAACTCACTTATTTCCCTCGTCCACCACTTGGGCCTACCATGATTTCTAGCATGCTTGGGCCTATGAGGAATAAACTCCCTTTCAATATTCATAAAACTTTCTTTAAACACCTCCCAATGCAAATTTGTCTCATTACCCATAAATAAGTTATCCCAGTCCACTGCTCTCCTCCTATCTGCAAAACTGTCAAAATTAGCCCTATGAAAATCAGGGACTTCTATTACGTTACTATCCTTAGTGTTTTCTATCAATAACTTAAACCTAAGAATTTGATGATCACTACATCCTAAACTCTCACCTACTTCTAAACCTTCAACTATATTTTTGCCATTCATCACCAAATCTATAATATTGTCACCACGCGTTGGTTTGGTAACCATCTGTTGTAAAAAATTATCTTCCATGAAATCAATCAATCTCAAACCATCCTCATTACCAGTAAAAGTCTCGTAATTAACATTAGGGCAGTTAAAGT
The DNA here is from genome assembly GCA_023014485.1 of Bathynomus jamesi. NCBI lineage: Eukaryota > Metazoa > Arthropoda > Malacostraca > Isopoda > Cirolanidae > Bathynomus > Bathynomus jamesi. The sequence goes on from JAJOZX010000116.1 coordinate 476,730, forward strand.
GTCTGACAATTATACTATTCCGATTGTCAATAAAGTTACCAAGAAGCGAGTAAAATCTCGTATCAGTATCGAGGGGTTGAACGGGAGGTCTATAAACAACAACAAAATTAAAACTAATAGTATGTGCCCTAACTTCTATGCATATTGCATTAATTGCTGCCAGAAATCTATCTTAACCTTGATAGCCCTAAGGGAATACGAATGTACAGCAAAACACCACCACCAATCCTATGTAACCTATCATTAGTAGAGAGTTTAAAACCTGCTATATCAAGTTCCCACAACAAGTCCTGAATCACAGTATTTAACCACATTTCAGTGATAGCAACTATATCGCAGTTGCCCGGAATAAATTATCATCTTAAATTTGTTTAATTTATTTCTAATACTATGCGTGTTACAATAAAAGACGTTTAAGTTATTTTTTAACATGGACCAGCTTTTTAAACTATTTTTCACGTCGGGCCCGCGTTCCCCGGACACACAACATTTAAAGAAGGCTTCAACCTATACAGCTTTCGTACATTTTCATCAATTAACCTACCTAGCCTAGCATTACCTATTTCATTAAAATGCACCCCATCTTTTGTAAAAAGGCTAGGATCACCGAATTCTAACCATAGCTTTATGAAGGGTACATTTTCCTCAGCACAAATCTCTTTCTAATTTATTATTAAAAAATATTGTTTTAGACGTAATCCTAAGACCCAAACCGTGCCTAGGATTAATACCTAGAACTAAAGACCTATCTGACCTCGCCTTCAGGCACCTAATTAACCCCCTATATCTCTCCAAAAGGTCAGGCACTCTCGTATTGGGCCTATACGAGTCATTGCCCCCTACCATCATCACCAACATAGTGATGGGAGGCAACGTCAATCCTATCCACTTCATCTCTAACTCTGTCAACCCTGGCCCCTGGGAGACAGACCCAACTCCTCTTGGTTGGATGCCATTCAATGAACTCTGTGTCCATATGGCGCACTAATGAGTCCCCAATTAAAATAGTTTCCCCCTCATTCACATCCCTTTCCAAATGGGTGAAAGGGTTATAAACCTCGATAGGGGAGAGATTCCTATCACCTAACGTATGTGGCCTAGCTCCACCCTTAACCCTTTACTGCCCAAATATTTTGTGGGGTTAAGTTATGAATGTGTGTATTTGAAAGGTTACAAATTTGTCCTTTTGGGCAGTAAAGGGTTAACTTCTCAAAATCCCTCCCCATCTACTACTCTCAGACCAACCTTAACCCCTTCCTCAACTCTATCCAACCTTCCCGATAAGCTACCTAAACTAGAAACTAGGTTACACACCTCACCCTTCAAATTACTAATGTCTTCAACATTAGTATTGGTTCGGCTTTCATCAACCGTAGCCCTACCCCTGCCCTCATCAAGCATTGCAAGTCTTTCCATTACCTCGCGTACACTGCATTTTATATCAACTATTTCCTCCCTTAACTCGCAAAAGAATCAAACTGATCTCTCGGTAATTACCATAGGACCGCTGTTATAATCTTTAAAATCTGAATACCACCAGTTTACCCCACACCTAACACACGACGCTTTCTGCGATGGCATCATGCAGTTAAAATTAGTTTATAACTGTCACAAGTTTAAGTTAAATTAAGCCAGCATGCTATGAAAACTTCTAAATTGCTAAAAACCACTAATATTCAATTACTTAACTACAACAATGTGAATATAAACACAAGTATATAAAATTCAAAACTTTCCAAAAGTAAAATTACTAGCAATATGCAAAAGTAGAGACAATATCATAGAGCTCAGGAAATGCATCCATTCAGTACAGAGTCTGGCTTCTGATATTTTTTTTCAGGAATTTGTCCAAGGAGAGTAGAGTTGTACTTTTCATCTCTCTATAGAGCTTCTTATAGCAAGCCAAGACATTCTGCAACTCCCTTGCTACCTTGGAACTTCTCTCAAAGTCAAGGTCATTCTCATCAAAGATGGCTGTCATATTGTCTGCAAGCTTGAAAGCCTCAGCCTCATACCCAAGCTGCATAGGACTCACTACTCACATCATGTTGACAGCTGCAGTAACTTGAGAAAGCACCCATAAATTGAGGCAATTTTTCTGGTTCACAATTCAGTATTAAACCACACAAGTCAAACATGCATAGGTCAAATATGTAAGTTGAGGGATAATAGTATTGAACAGTCTGAACATCAAGCTGCAAAGCAGGGAGTTCAATATTATTAGCCACAGTGATCACATTATGACATTCATTGCCAAAGTTGCCCTTTGGGGACAAAAGGTGAATTCAGGAAACATCTCAGTATTCCACAGATTGAGTGAAACCTTGGATGATGAGTCAGTCAATGAAGAGTTAAAAAGGGGCATTGGAGAGTATCTCAGTGCTCTTGAAAGTGAATTTCAGTGGTACTTCCCTGGGATTAACACTGAGAGCATTCAAATGACCATCACAGAAGACCCATTCAAGTGTGAAGTGGATGACATTCTCAAAGAAATTCAAGAATAATTTTTGGAGCTAATAAATGACTTGACAGTGAAAAGTGAATTTCCCAGGCTGAGGCTTCCTGACTTCTGGGTCAGCCACATAGAACCAAGTCATCCCATTTTCATCTACATACCTTTGTGAGTCAGCATTTTCATCTCTACTGGTAATAGAAATGAAAGCACGAAACAAATTGGAAAGTTAAGCAGATTTGCAATGTGCTTTGAGTGTTACAGCACCTTGATTGTCAGTACTGGTGACGAAGAAGTGCAAGTTTCTCATTGAATTACCTGGTGACCTGGTCCTACATATATGTACCCTAGGGTGCATCAGCCTATAACGGGTGAAATTTCGAACTTTGGATATTGATTCGGCCCTATGATATTATGGTTACAATCCCCAACAAACCTTCAGTGTCCATGTTTCAAGCTGTTCTGACAATATTTAGTGGGTCCACCTCGAAGATGAAAATTTGACAATTGTGGAATTTTATGGTTTTACTAGAAAATCTTATGTGTAAGCGTTGTAGATTTTGTTTGAAAAAAAATTGTAAATATAGTTAGTTTTAGGCAAGTTTTAGCCTCAATTCATGAAATTATCTGTCTTTTTAGACTTTTTTTGTATTATTCTGAGAATCATGAAGTGAGTTACCAGGATGCGGGACGAGGACCCAACTTGCCAAGCATCCCACCAACCACCTCCACCTATTAAAAATGGTATTTCATGATAAAATACTTGTAAAAATTGATTTATTGCTTATTGATATCTTAATTCTTCTTCTTTGTCCTTTTTTCTTTTAAAACAGATGATAAAGAAGCTTGTCTCTCAGATTAGGAGTGGCTTTTCTGTCAGCTTCTACAACTTGGAGAACATTTTGAAGATGTTCTTCAGTCCTTGCAGCCTCATAAAAGTCACTGCATAGTTTTACTGCCCTCTCAGAGCCATCATTTATGACATTTATAGCCAAAAGTTTTTCTTTGGAAGACATAAATGATGCTGTTGTTTTCCATTCAACAATCTGAACCATTAAAAAATCATAGTCTAACTGTAGTGAAGAGAATATGAACCATGAGTTTTTGTCAACCAAGTCAGCTAGTGTGGTTTCCGATCGTAGATTGGTAGGGAAATTAGGCTTTCCAAAACTAGATCCATGTCTACCTTCTGGAACCACTGTCTCAATCTTGTGTGGTTTATAGGAAAGTAGATGGTTTGTTATAACACGAAGTTCATTTTTTGGAACCAAATCGCTGAATAATACAAGAGGAATCATCTCTGATGAAAGGTACCAGAGATGATGTTTCAAAGATGTTAGAGCACTTTTTGCTATTTGCTTGTTTACTTCCTCGTATCTAAGAAGCTTTTTGTAAAGCTGCAAATCGTGCCATGGTGCATCAAAAACTGAAGAGCAGGTCATCCACCATGGGTAGTAAATCAGTGAAATGAAGGTTGCAAAGTCTCTTAGTTTCAGAATTTGTTGTTTGTTTGTGATTGTTACTGAAGGGAGTTTAGAGATATTATCTTCTAGTAATGCAATTTTTAGAGCATATATTGCTTTACTCATCCATCTGGCTCTATGTACAGCACCAGGTCGCTGAAGGGTTATATCCTTATCACTAGGTCCTGCATTTAAGTATAACACAACTAAGTCAGAAAATTGTTTGTAGTCATATCGTGTATGTTGCTTTTCTATATTACTTATTTGAATTGCATAATCAGTCCATTCCTGAAGAATCTCCTGGACAGCTTTGGAGTACTGATTGAAGTCAATTTTTTTCAATTTTTCATCCTTGGAAATCCACTGAAACTTTTCTCGAAATCTGTTGAAGACATTAATTTCTGGTCCACTCGAAGTTTCTACTTTCATGTCCTGAAACACATGACTCATAATAACTTCACCAACATGATGCCTGCATGCAGACCATAATAAAGGCTGTCCAATCTCTTGTTGGATAGTTATGCATGCAGCGCTCACATGTCCCGTGTTAGTTCTGTAGTGTCGAAAACCAAGTTCACTATTGAATCAGAGCAGTTCCACAATTTCAGTAGCTTCATAACTTCTTCAGTCAAGTTTTTCCCAGATTGGCCACTGCCACCAGCACTAGGATGATATGATGGAATACCAAGTAGTTTGAGATCCATTGAATTTCCAACTGATACGGCTAATTGTTCTTCTGTAACATATTTATCCTGCAGAGTAGAAATTATTTTCGAATCCCAATGAAGAGACGCCAATTTAGGAGGATTCCAGGATTTTTTAATGGAACTTGAAATTTTTTGGGCTACTTCGCATCTTGCTCTATCAGCTGTAGCATATGAAGTTGCCACTGCCTTAGTGTTACCACCACATTCTTCAACAAAAGCTTTTGTGAATGCAGCCTGTTGTGCCGGAGTCATTTTCATTCTTGATGCCAAAGAAACAAGTTTTGGTCTTTTCAGAATGTCATGAGGAATGATAGCTTGAGTACCTAAACAGATTGTTGACTGTGTGGATATTCTATCTTTTTCAGCTCCATCATTAGCTTCTGACTCACTCTCAATGGTAGTTGTATCGCTTGTGCTACTGCTTTCTAATTCAACATAACTGCAAGAAGCTTCAGTGTCTCTCAATTCCTTTTCTTTTCTCGCATTTTCTTCACATTTTTTAAAATTAATGCGCTTCATTTTGGATGCTAAAGTTTGATCATGAGCTCCAAAAGAAGCAATTCTATCCCCTTGCGTAGATTGAAGAAATTGTATATCTTCTGGATTACTCATAATTTTTTCGGCATTTTTAATCCACAGTGGAAAAGTCATTTTAAGTTGCATTTCCATATCTTCTAGTCTTGTCTTTGTACTTTGTACCTCTCTTCTTTTCAATGGAATTTCTCTCAGTTTCGCATTCTTTTCTGACAACGAAATTATTTTCTCACATGCTTTTTTCTCAGTAATCATTGGTATGTTGGCTTTATTGTAGAATGGTTGAATTTCTGTTAAAACAATTTTAGCTATATCTCGCTTAGTTCTTCTCTCTTTTAGACCCTGTGGCTGGTGAAATAGGAAACATCTAAGAACTTGTTCACTTGTTGGCAAGCGACATCCTACAATCTTTGCATCATTATTTGTGATGCCAGGACCTAATCCAAATATACAGGGTTTTTTTCGTGTTTTTACATCAACTTTATCCCACCACTTGAACAAGTTTTACCACTAGAAGTGGCTTCACTGGCTTTACCACTATTATCCATTATATCATATATCAACTATTATCACCAACATATATCAAAAATTGACCTGTAATAGAAACATAGATTAATATTAAAGTAGTCTACATGCCTGAAAATAAGAAAAAATAGCTATAGGTATTTCATGATGGCAAATGATGTTTATTAATAGTAGCTATGGCTTAAACACAAGCAAACTAAACATACTAGGCAGGCCTATAGTACCTTAAGGATCATTCAATTCAATAAAATAAAGGTATATGTGAAAAAAATAATTTAAGGCAATTTATCTCAAAAATTGTCATTTTTGTAAAAGTTTAGGAGCTAGGTGGACCCAGTAGATATTAATCAATTGACCTGAAATTTTGCATGTGAATTTTTTTTAGGGAATATAACCATAATAATATAGGGCCAAATCAATTTTTGATGCACCCTAAATTGTACCCCATCCAATTTGAATTGTAAATGATACTGGATGTAAATTATCTTAAACCACTTATGTAACCCATCCATATTTTATTTGAGAATGCTGGTGAGAAAATTATCTGATTAAAGAATGCTTCTCCTTTAACTTTAGGCTACATTTTGTTTAGGTTGGGTAATGGGGTGAGCAACACCACTTCAAGTAGGTCATGAAAGTAAGTGGGTTGAGAACCTCTGAACTATATCATTCCAATGTCATAGAAACCATTCATATAATTCACATATATATAATATATATATATATATATATATATATATATATATTATATGAATTTCATGTGATCTTAAATAGTTAAATAGGTCTTCACTTTTTCAATGAGTGAACCATATACAGAAATGGAGAAGGGTATAGCTATGTGACTAAGGTAGAGTCTTTTAAGTATCTAGGATGTGTATTGAACAAAAGAGGTGCAAATGCAGATGAAATTAAGAGTAGAGGGAATCAAGGAAGAAAGGTAGTGGGTATAATGAGTGGTTATGATAATGGAGCTGGATAGAGGGGGCTGCAAGATGTTTACATGAAGGTGTTAGTACCGACACTTTTGTATGAAAGGAAGATGACAAGGGTAAGAGCAGCTGATGTGAATAATCTGAGGATATGTTTGGCATGTGTCAAAGTGATTGTGTAAGAAGTCATGTTCTGGAAAGATGTGATGTTCAGAAGTCAGTGGAAGTGAAAACTGAAGAAAGTATGTTAAGATAGTTTGGATATGTTGAAAGAATGGAAGATGTAAAAATTGTGAAAAATAATGTATAAAAGTGTCTGTGAAGGTAAAAGAGGGAAAGGAAAGCCAAGAAGAGGGATAGACACAGTGAATGATCGTGTGAAGAAGCAAGGGCTTTATGTGGGTGATTCTGAGTGATGCACAAGTGGTGGCTTCAATTAAGTTGGAATGGAAGAGATTTGTTAGAAGCATGTACATTGGGACTCTGTCTCTTATTTTTGAGGAGGCCTGAAAATTCAACTATACATGGCATATGAAGTACTGCAGGTATAGAAGTTTGCCATATGATGGTGTCTCATAATAATGTCACCTTACTCCTTTGAGTTACTTCTATAATATGAATATTTATATCATATTAACCTCCTGTTAATGTATTTACTAATGTCTTTCTTTAATGTATATGCTAATTGTTTGTGCTTATTAATTAAGTATGGTGTTTTGTTTCAGATGTATGTTATGTTATAGGTTGAATAAAGCCTTGTTTATAGGTTCTCATTATTACTCATATCAGGGAGCATTGCTACCAAGATATCTGTGTGCATTGATGTGTATGCTTTAATTTCTATCTTTTCTCCTTTTCACTACTTCTACAATTTACACTCAGGTTGTTTCTGCCTTTTCACTCCAATTTATTGGAAAATAGGATTTTAATAACAGATTTCATATATAACTCCCTATGGAGTTGTTCACAGTCAGACAGGAAGGCAGATGGCAATACAAGGTCCCCCTCACTACTGTGGTTAAGTATAACAAAACCTGGAGTGTCACAAATGCTTTGACTCATTCCATGGAACCAAGCAGTTAAGTATCATAAAGGTTTACTTTAGCAAAGGTGTACTCAAGCAGAACACAAATAATTTACCTTAATGTTAAGTTCATAATCTGTGAAGTCTGTTTCTTCTTTAACAGAAATATCTTTCGTCCATTCATCTTTGATCTGATCACTCTGAAAGGGATTCTGTTTCTATCACTTTCAATAATTAAATTCCTATTTCAACTTATTTCAAAGTTTAAATAAGTTGAAATAAGAATTTATTTATCTATTAAATAAATTAATCAACTTAATGCTTTGATGAAATTATTAATAAATTAAAGAATCAAACAAACTTCAAAAAAGGTTGTTACATTTTCTTTGGCATGAATAGCAATCCAATTAAACTTCATAAGAAAATCAATTATTCATATCTATTCTTTACCTCCCATTCATCACAGATGTTTCTGCAGTCAACTGTATCTTCTTTGTAGTAATTTGTTTCATGAGAATCACCTTCTTTAATATCAAATTCATCTTTAATGTTCCAATTGTTTTCTTTCAAATCACAATCACTTTCACCATTTTCCATTTTGTAACTCATCACATCAAATGGGTGATGGAGAAAACACGCATGGTTTTCTTTAGTTAACAGTTCATAATGCTGAGACATGAGGTATTCTTCTGAAAATAACAACATTCCATGAGCTACAGTACCGATCTGCACTCTATATATACTGAATGTCACTGTCATCCTTGGGCCTATACTCCAAATTATTTGATAGCTTTTACTATAGATAAAATTTTCAAATGAGCAAGGTCACTTTTGTTTTTATATATACTCTTTCAAAGAAGTATACTTCAAGAACTAACTTGGGAATAATTTTAACACATGTGAAGACAGTTCTGTGCAAGACTAACCTTGTACCAAATCTGTTCTAAAAATAAAAATTGGGTTTACAACATTAGGGCATAAAAGAAGTGGCTCTTTCATTTTATAACCAACAAACCTAACCTACATACCTCTTTAATTTATTTTTTTAAAACCACTCGAGCCAATGCTCATGGCTGAACTGCAAACATGGCTTTAGTCTTCACCATCATTTATAGTGTAAATTATTGCATCTCCAGAAATAAGCCATTGAAAACATGAATACAAAACTTCAGTTTTGTCTGGAGATTTTAGTTCTGAACTGATAATGGGTCCTAATTAATGGGTTACTATACCCTTTCATTTTTACTAACTGGAAGATATTTCTCGAGGTTAACTTTAATCTCTCCATCATATACTGTAACTGGCATTTAAGTGATCGTCAAAATCAAAGCGGAAGATTGCTTTTTAGCTTCATTCATAATTTGATTGAACTGAACAAAACAATGTCCTCTTCTAGACTTGCAAAACAACATTTAACTATTTATGATCTTTTCTGAAGGGTCTATCTAGACTATGAGGCACCATGGTCTTAAATCAAATGATGATGGGATTAGTAAGACTATTTAACAAAGATGAATATAAAAATGTGTGCGCAAAATCCTAGAGTTTTAAGTTTAGAAAATCTAACTAAATCCTATACTTGGAGGGTCCTTTAATTGTCTGTACTGGACTGTATTCAATGGATTTTCATTCATTTTATTCCTTAATTTATTTAAACTTTATTTCATGTACAGGTACTGGATGTTATTCACTCAAAAGTTTCAAATGCAATAGCTCCAAGAAAAAGGTGCATATTTGCAGTCCCAAGAGTACAAGTAAGGATGGGTTTGCTTACTAGGGTGGAGTGAAAAAATCAGAAGTGCCAGGATCAAAATTGAGGGGGGTCAATATTCTGAAACTGTTTAGATGATTATTTTTTATTACTTTGTTTAATGAGTGATACTTTAGCTTAATCTTAAGTTGATTTGTAATATTTTCAGTAGAAAATTGAACATATTTACCACAAATTGTCCAAAAAGTTGCAAAAAAAAGGCAGAAAATTGCAATTTTTGGCCAAAAATAATATATAGATTTTTTGATGCATAATTGAGCCTGCAGCCCTCTGCAAATGTTTTAATCTGCTTCATAAGTAAAAGATACATCATAAACAGTTTTTAAATTGTCTTTCTATCATCTCCAGAACCCAAGATAGATCACTGGGTTCAAATTTTGGTCATACCTACATATGATTTGTATAAATTGGCTGGTAGTAGTCAGTTTTGTATGAAACCACCCAAAGTCAGTTTTAAAGTTTAATCCTGGACAAAAGACACTATCTAAACCCCCTCAATTTTGATCCTGGCACTTTTGATTTTTTTACTAAATTTTAAGTATGTAACCATCTACCTTCACAGTAATGGGACTATGAGTGTCTTTTCTTGAATTGCATATAGGGTCTATTAGGGCTAAATGCTAAACTAAGTTTTAACACTTGTCCCAGAGCTTTGTTTCAGGCAAGATGCCCTTTTCAACTGATTTGTTCTCCTACAAGTTTATTATCTGTGTGTACAGATTCAAGTGATTTATTTACTATGCTTAACTCAAGGCTGTAAAAGCTGAGTGGCTACAGAAGGGGAAAAAGCAAACGTGAAAATAATGAGAAAATAATAAGAGAAAATTAAAATACTGAAAATTAGCAAATCCTTATAACACCCTTAGTTAAGTGTGTCAGGAGGGGGGAGGGGGTTGATTTTGTACTAGCAACTAATTATAGGCCAGTGTATTCATTATTTGTAATCATCATCATCAAACTTTTGAGAAAATTGTAAAGTAAAATGAAACAATGTTTAGAATCATACACTTTATCCTCTCCAAATCAAAACTACTTCTGTAAGAATAAAACAATAGTGGCTATTTTAAATCTTTTGGAAAGCAATATCTCTAAAGAGAATGAAATGATGATTTCTATATTTATGCATTTGAGTAAGGGTTTTGATATGAGAGCCATAATATTCTATTTAACCAACTATGTTATTATGGCTTTAGGGAAGTTATCAGTGATTGGTTTAAAATGATTTGTCCAATGGCTATCAATTCGTATCAATAAGAAATGTCTATTCAACTAAATTCACTCTAAAACATGGTGTACCCCCAGGGTTCACTCTTGTCTGCACTGTTATTTTTACTGTATATAATGACCTTCCACACTCTTCTGATACACTTAACTTCATAATATCTGCAAATAATACAAATGTCTTTTCTTGCAAATATGTTAATATAGCGAAGGACATATTTGAAACAAAATTTATCAGTTGACCCTCAATAAACTTTCTAAATACCCATAAAACTAATTTCATGACTTTTAATAATAAATGGAATGTGGATCTTCATGAATTAAATGTCAAAGAAATCATTGTAACGTTTCTTGGTATAATGCCAGACAAACCCTTGCAAATAAAAATAAAACTACATTCAGCTGTAAATCTAGACAAATGGGATGCCTCGGTGATTAAATGCCGTAAGAATGAAATAGCTACACCCATGTATTGAATATGCACAAAAACAACCTTATATACCAAATTTGAGAAAAATCCAAGTTGGAGTGGTTACAAATTTTTTTTTTTTGCATGATTTGTCCTGGAATGATCCTAAGTCATATGAGAAACGTAGACAACCTGATCCTTCAGGTCTGCAAAACTATTGTAATGTCCTATATATATAAGTAGTAAACAAATAGCAACTAAGATCCTTTAGATCGATGTAAAACTTCTTGAGACGAGATAATCATATGTTGTTTAAAATTAGTATAGTAGTGGTATTGAAGAATGATCCACAGGTTCCAAAGATTTAAAGTTAATGTACAGCTAGTAGATGTGTGACAATCTGCAATTTGCAGAGATCAATTGTATCTTAATTTTGCATGTTACTGTATTTATGGTTTGTTTACATTAACAGTGGAGCCACCTAGATGGGCCAAAGGGCCCCTTGTGTGCCCACTATAAAATTTTTAGTTAATATGCAACAAATAGTCCCACCTTGACTTTTGGTACGAAAGTTAGTTATTAGGGTGTGTTCTCGTGTGCTTTCCTCAGAAATGCCACTCATTTGCCCTGCGTTTAAGTACGAAAAAAAAAAAAAATCCCATTTTATTTTCAAGTAAACACGGCAAATGAGTAGCATTTCTGAATAAAGCACATGAAAACACACGCACATGTAACATGTATGTTATTGCTAACCTAACCTAACCAGTACTTATGTATTATCGGCACTACCAAACTGTTTATGTATTTTTGCTCTCATCATTTTCATTTAAACTAATGAAAATATCACAACTTAACCTAACCAATCATGAAGGGCATACAGTTGACCTAACCAGTTAGGTCAACTGAATGCCCATAACAACGTAACGTAACAACCTCAAACATAACACACAAACACCACACAGAGAAACCATAAAACAGCAGATACAACAGCTCAACACAGAAATAAAAAACAAACATTTAGGTAATTCATAACAATAAACCACTCCACACAGATACATCCAGGCTATACAAGACTATAAACAGCATTACCCACTCTAACAGTGGCACTCTCACCTCACACATGGCTATCTGTCACAGCCAAAATAATATCTCAACATATACACAAGCTAGCATTCTAGTTAATCACTACACAAAGATAAGTCACTTAAACAGAGACAACCACCAGAAACACGCAGACAGACAAACAGCTAGGCACAAGAAAACCTACAGACTCGACACAACCATTACACCCTTCAATACAGACCAGACCACCACCATCATCATCAAAAACATTAAGAATTCGAAGGCTACTGGACCAGACAACATATCTAACATACACCTTAAACACTTGGGCCCACAGGGAATACTAGCTCTCATAAATATCAGCACATATTCATACCAACACTGTATTATTCCTGATATATGGAAACAAGGTAAAATTATTACACTACTCAAACCAAATAAAAATCCAACAGAACCAGCTTCCTATAGACCCATTACTTTACTATGCACACCTTCCAAAGTAACAAAGACTAATCTTACAAATCACCAACCCACACATTCCACTATCGCCTACTCAACATGGATTCAGACCTCACCACTCAACCATGACATTACTCACTAACCTCACGCAGCACATCATGGATGGCATCAACTCCAGACGACCAGCTCAACGTACACTATTAACAACAATAGACATTAGTAAAGCATTTGATGCTATCCCACGATTCCCTCTCATAAACAAAATACTCAACACAAACATGCACAATAACACCAAAAGGTGGCTGAGCAACTATCTTTCAGGAAGATACTCACATATCACATTTAATGGCAAGTCATCCAAAAACAAGCTTTTTCCGAACAGGGTCCCTCAAGGCTCTGTTCTCTCACCAACACTCTTCAACTTATACATGCATGACATTCCAACACCATAGATAACAAGCTTACCTTATCATCATATGCAGATGACATCACTCTAACATCCACCCACAACAACATCGACACCACTACAAATAACCTACAAACATACATAAACAGTATACAAGACTGGCTCACACACAATAGACTCAAAGTAGCACCCACAAAATCAACCATCACCTTGCTTACAAGCAACACAAAAGAACACCAGGTAATTCCTCAGCTTACACTAAACAACATCAACATTCCACACACTCACAGGACCAAAATACTTGGGGTCACATACAACACATCATTATCTTTTGCAAACCACATTCAGGACATTAAAAACAAATGTACGTCAAGACTTAACACGCTTAGGGTACTAACAGGTACAAACTTTGGACACCAGCAGGAAACAACATCACTCATATACAAACAATATATTTGCTCAGTTATGGACTATGCTAGCCATGCTGGGCACCCATTATCTCAAACACACACATAAACACCTTACAGACAATACAAAACAACGCACTTCGTATCATTACAGGATGCACTCAAACAACACCAATAGAACACCTGCACACACAAACAAAAATACTAAAAGTTAGGGAACATTTAGACATGAGGGGAACACAATTCATGGCAGCAGCGACAACTAACCCACAACACCCTTGCCACTACATGTACAATCATGCACCAACACCTCGCACCATTAAGGTAACACCAGAGAGACATTATAACGAAGTACTCCATTCCATACCATGCCCCACAGACATCACACAGTACAGAAAACACACACACACACACCTAACCCACAAAGCACTGACACGACTCGGTCCAAATGCGGTCCTAGGTGCGAAGCTGCCACCCATTAACAGGTCAGAGATCAGCCTGAGCAGATCGGATCGAGTTAACTTAGCATGATTCCGATGTGGACATCACCCCAACTTACGGACATATAAACACAGACTAGACAACTCCATAGATGACACCTGCCACCTGTGCCAGGGGACACCATAAACAATTGAACACATTATGACAGACTGTGCCACTCTAGCACAACAATGAACACAAGACAACATTACTAGTGCGCTGAACCTCTGGTCCACTCCGGAGAGGGTGATCAGTTACCTGCATGCCACTGGCTTGCTCGATCAGGGTGGGCTGATCGGCTAAACAACAACAACACACATTTATTTTTAGGATTTTTTTTATGGCACCTAAAGACCTTCTGGTCTTTTCTTAAAATACAAGCACTATTGCATTTAGGGCAGGTCACGGATGTCTTAATTATTCTGTGATTTAAAAAAATGTCTAAACTCTTGTCTTCATTGAGGGCAATATGGTGGATCACGTCTTCAAAATCAAATATGCATAACTGACACGTCATACTTCATTACAAAAAAAATGAACTGAACAGACAAACAATTGCTAAAAATGATTTAACTGTAAAACAGGACAAATTGAATTATGCAGAAGTAGCCAGAATCACCAAAAATTGGAAATATTCACCCAATAGTCGATAATATATATATATATATATATATATATATTATAATTATATATATATATATATTATATATAATTGAAAAAACACAAAAAATAGAAAATATATTTTAATAAAAAATATTTTATACAAATCTGCACAAGATATATTTTCTTAGTCAGTTTTGAATGGCAATTCAATATATTATAGTTTTAACCATGCGTGAGCGGGTTCAAAGACAAATATTAACCAAAAATATGGCTAAAACACGTAAAAAAAAACCTGGTAATTATTCGTTTTAGTGCTTTTTCTTCTTTCTGAGCCAAAACACATTTTTCTGGTGTTTTTTGGTGTGATATATTCAAATCTGAACTTCGTTTCTTTGGGAAATAAGCAGTTTGAGAAATTTTAAAATTGAAAATTTCTCAAAAATGGCTCATTTCCCAAGAAACGAAGTTCAGATTTGAACAAATCACATCAAAAAACACCAGAAAAATATGTTTTGGTTCAGACCTAACCTAACCCAAATTTTTCCGCAATTTCTTACCTTAAATAGCAGCATTGGGATGTTTGTACAAATCAGCAGCGACCAACAGGAATAAATAGACGATTTTGCCAGGCCCACCAATTTGAACTTGTTGGCCTAGCTCAGTGCCCTTCACCTTTTTATGCCTACTGCCCACTTTTACTATTTTTATGCGAGATAAATTAGCCAACCACCCACCAAAATTAAAAATCCAACAAACATATATTAAAAATTATGTATGGTACATTAGGGTGGTCCACTCTTATAGGGGTGAAATTTTTTTTTGTGATTTGTTTTTATTGCTGGGTTGTAACTTATGAGGATGGATGAGAAAACACCTCTGGGAAAGTTTTATTTGAATCAGTTAATTTGTAGGGTAGCACATGACACTTGAAGTTTTGGTATAATCTGAAAATCACAGCAAAGTTAATCTTGGTGACAGTACATGACTATTAGGGTAACTAACAATTCCGAAATGAATTGACTAACAATTCCCTCTGCACCTCATTTGATCTTTGTTTTCTCACCCAGTTGCCAGGCTGATTCAGTGGTTGAGGAAACTGCTTCCTGTAGTTAGCAACAACTTGCAGGAGAGATACTGCAGTGTGTTCCTCATTCCTGGTGTGGCAGCCGTTGTATTCATTAATGAGAGCAACCCCCCTCTCTGCATGATCATTCACAACAGAGAGGTTTGCCACTGATTTCTTCGCTATTTGGTAATCAGGATCACTGTCCCAATCCCGCACCTCCTTCCTCAGGTATCCCACACCTGACCCCAGAGACACAGCAGTCTTTTTGAGTTTGCTGTTGCTAGTGACTCGATTGAAGCCCCCTCAGCAACACCTTTCCTTCTCTTCTGGCAATCAGGCTTTCCTTCAACTTCCTCCATCGCCTTCACCATTGCTGTTTTAGTCTCTTCAGACACCTCAGGATCGAAAATCGCGAGGCCCACCATCTCCTCCGAAAGATACCAAAGATGACCGCTGAGTTTTTTTAATGCCACTTCCGAAGTTTTGGGGTCATGGTATTCCCGAAGACTCTGCAGAAGACTGAGGTCACTGCGAGGCGCAGCAGCAGCTATTGGCACAATCATCCATGCCTGCAGGTAGATGGAAACAGCGAAGACACTGACATCCTTAAGACACTTTTGCTCTCGTGGAGTGAGGGCTGGGATTTGTCCCCTGAACAGCCACATCTTCAATGAATAGATCACCTTAGATAACCATCTGGCTTGGTGCATGGGGCCAGGTCGCTTGAAGGTGTAGTTGTCAATGCTCCCTCCCAAGAAAATGATGGACAGATTGAGGAATTCCTGATAGTCATCTCGAAAGGATTTTGAGGAGTGTTTTTCCTCAGCAAAGCGGAGAATCCAATCTCTAATGGGGCCAAGAGTCGATGCACCTCTTCATCATCCCATCCGGTGCCGTATGTTCCCGTGTCGATGAAGGTCCATTTGCTATGAAACCTGCTGAACAATGGAACATCAGGTCCACTCGTTGGGCCATAGCAAGCAGTGAAAACTCCACCGATCATCACTTCCATGATGTGATGACGGCAGGCAAAATGGAGAAGGTCTTTCTTCAACTTCTGCTCCAACAACACACACGCTCCATTCAAACGACCAGCATTGGAGGCAGTGGTGTCGAAACACATCCCCACGACAGATTCTTCGAGGCCCCAATCAGTCAATAATTCAAAAACTGCGCTGGCTTGGTGTTCTCCTGATCCAGTTGGTATTTTGGGGACTCCAAGGAGCTGAGATTGACCCGAAAAGGAGGAAATGAGCACAGGCAGCCGATCCACATGCGCATGGTCTCTGGTGTTGAGGAGGTCTGGAATAAGTTTTCCATCCCAGTGGATGATTGCAGGACCGGACTGAAAGGAAGCTTTTAGGCTACTGCAGATCATGATCCGATGTCGTTCTCTCTGCCATTTGATGGAGGTCCGGGTGATGTTAAAATTCATTGGGCTGTGGCCAAGGCTCAATGCAGTCTCTGCTATTATGTAGGTTGCCATCCTGTCCGTAGTGTGTGTCCGATCTAGGGCAGCAGCTAGATTTGATGTTATCACATTCTTGACTCTTTTCACCTGTTTTGGAGGTCGCTTTCCACCTTTTGCCCATTCATCTTCGGTGGAGGATGACTCGTCAGTGACTGAGGATTCTGTTGAGGACACCAATACTGCTGTACCCGACATTGATGCACCTTCATTGACTGCCTGCAATACAATCGAAGAAAATGGACAATTAGTGTTAACGAACAACCTAATCATTGCAATCAAATGAAAGTAGGAATTTGAAGAACAATCTCACCTTTCTCTTTCGCATCTCCTCCTCCATCTTCCTGTGGGCAGCTTGTTTTTCTTTTTCTGCTGTTTTTCTGTCTACTCCCACCATGCATCCCCGTCTTCCAGGCTCTCGCTGGGCCAGCAAGAAGGCCTTGTCTTCTGGGTTTTTGATTAGAGACAAGGCATCAGCATGTGCCATATCAAATAGGTTCCGAAGTGTCTCCTTGAATCCCTCTTCGTTGTACACCTAAATATAAATAATAAATATATATAATAATATATGATAAATGTATTGACTATTGTACAGTATAATATGTCATACTCTCGAGAAACTATTTTATTTATCATTGATCATCCAACTCACCTGCTTCTGGCTCCTCCTCATTCGTCCTTTTTTTATTTTGATCCAATCTTGGTGAAGGTCCAAGATCTTTTGGATTCCTTTGTATTTTTCCCTTGTCAGGATTCGAGCTTTGTTCCAAAATATTTCAAGTTGACCCCACACTACTTGAGCACTTTCCTTCAACTCCTTCTTGAGATTAGTGTGGTGATGAAGGAAGCATGACAATACTTCTCCACGTGATGGTAATTTGCTTCCAAGAAGCTTGTCCTTCACTTTATCTCCTTCAAGGAGATAAAAGCAAGAGCTTCGAACTTGAGTCATCATATATCCAACCACTAAACACAACCAATGAACACTACACCAATAATCTGTCAAGGAAAAGATGTATTACTGGAACTGGAACATAATATACAAGTAAATCTACTAGGTAGTGCAAAAGTGCAAAAATGAAGTACTGTGTGCTACCCCTAAAAAGTGATTGATTTGGGAAAAAATTGGCCAGAGGTGTTTTCTCATTCATCCTCACAAGTTACCGCCCGGCAATAACAAAAAATCAAAACTTCAATTTTATGGACCACCCTAATGGTACATTATATATATTATATAATAAAACATTATGCATTTACCTTTAATTTAGTGAGATCCTTGTGCTTGATGCTTGGAAACGAAATTCCAAATGTTTGGCTTGAATTTCGTGAGGAACAAACGAATGTCCCCTCTTTCAAGGATTTTTAAAGCATTCCTGTTTTTGGTAAGAATGTGATTCACAGCACTAAAACCTGATTCAACTAGGTACGAAGTAGGAAAAGTGATCAGTAATTTAAAAATCTTTTTCCACATATTAGGATATACATTTGACATCTTTTTATTTTGCCAAAGCTGCATATAACCACCATTATTGAAATTTCCCTTGCTTTCCTCATCATCTCTGAGTTCTAATAGCTGCTCTTGACATGTTACATCAGCTTCAGTAACATTTGCAGTAAATGGGTTTACCATCCAATCATATACTTCCATGGTTAAAACATCACTGAATCGAGTTTCAAAATCCATTTCAAGTTTATTGAGATGATCAATAAACCTTTGTGTATCAATTGTTGTTATGTCATCCTTAATAGATAACAATTCTGGAAACTAGTGAAATTCCCTTTTTGAAAGATTGTGACTGAATAAATCCAGCTTTTCAATGAATAATGAGAGAACTTTTTGGCAGTTCATGAGTGTCATATTGGCTCCTTGAAGCTGCAAATTACAATCATTGCATTTCTTAAATATTCCTGCCAAATAACAAGCATCATTTTTTATCATTTTTAACTTTTGGCTAAGATCAACTTCATTTTGGTCTTCTAGAAACTGCACTACGCTCTCATATAGTTCAACAAAATGAGTTAAACATGCACCCTTCAAGAGCCATCGGACCTCTGTATGTAATAATAACCTAACAAATTGTTCATCATTGTCATGACACAACTGACGAAACATTCGATCATTTTTTGCATACAATATTGTAAATTTTGTTAAATTTTACAAGAATTTTATAAATTTTCTTGCCGCCCACCTAAAAGCTCAAATTGCCCACTAGTGGGCGATATCACCCAGGTTGAAGACCGCTGGCCCAAGCCAATGCTCATAGATGTCGAAGCAAAAACTACTCCAATTAACCACACTCTCGGAAGCCAATGCTAAATAGAGCTGTGCATCTAGCACCATCTTTTTTTTCATAAGTAATCCAAATCATACCCTAGACAAACCATAGCAAAAACCAAACTGAATAAGGATTTTGGAATGAGTATGCATTATTGGAGATTCAAAATGCACATCTCTGATTAGTCAGATAAGGTAACATGAAACAAAAACCAGAATTAATTGGCTGATTTGACCTATGTTTCCTAATTTTGCCACAAGATGTCTCCCCATAAAACTGGAGATGACGAGGACTGGCAAAATTTTAACAGCGGACAGAGGTAAATACTTGGTCAATGGCCTATAATAGCTACTTTTTAAATCTAAATTTTTTTTTTTTTGTAAAAAATAATTATTATATTTCCTTGATTTTTATCAGTTTCCCTGAGATTTCAAGGTGTCCTGAATACAAATTTATATGTTAAATTGTCATAGAATGTCTCCTATCGAAAACGAACAAAGCATTAAAATGAATATTAACCATAACCAAAAAACCTAACCCAACCTAAACAGGTGTTAAATTATACCTACAATTAATACGACTGGTCAAAAAAAAAAATGTACAGGACATATCTCAGAAATAGCATTTGCACAAGAAACGACGGTACTTGTTGGTTATCTCCCCCCTACCAATTTTGACAGAATATTTCGTTAAAACTAACGAAAATATCACGACTTAACCTAACCAATTATCAAGGGCATACAGTTGATCTATTATTAATTAATTATAACATGGTTTGTTTCTGGAATAGTATTTACTATTTACCAATAGATCAACTGTATGCCCTTGATAATTGGTTAGGTTAAGTTGTGATATTTTCGTTAGTTTTAGTTTAACGAAAATATTCTGTCAAAATTGATGGGGTGGGGAGATAACCTACAAGTACCGAAACGACCATCATATTTGGAATCATTATCAAAAACTAGTCTATAAGAAGGCGATATCCTATTTTGGCGTCCCAAATTATTCAACCAACCAGTTACGTCAACTGTACGCCCTTGACGATTGGTTAGGTTAGTCGCGATATTTTAGTTTAAACTAAAAAAAATATCAAGACTTAACCAATCATCAAAGGCGTACAGCTGACCTAACCGGGCAGTCAATTATAACCTAATTAACATAAACAGGCAATTTGAAAGTGTTGGAGTGTTGTTTATTTTTGGTTGGTTGAATAATTTGGGACTCCAAAATAGGATATTGTCCTATAAAAGTATATCGATTATCTGAACCCAGGAGCAACAAATTCTTATATGTACGGTAATTTTGTACAACTGAACCAGACAGATTAAAAAAATGTAACTACAAAATAAAATAAGTTAATCGTAGAATATCGTAGAAATGATTCTAGAAGAGGCTTCACAACCTGTAGATTTAGCTCTGGATTTTTGTCGTGTGGTTGTATAATAGGTCCTATGCACTCCAGTGTGTATCCAGAAGCTTCTCGAACGCTATTATCTCTGGTGCGTTGACGATATGCTCTGGTATACTGTTTCAATGTCAACAACTCTCTGCGTGAACGAATTTTTTCTGATATTCCGCGAGGCTCTTTCCTTGTATATCTTAAACTGATGTCCTCGAGTAGTCTCTCATCTGGAACAAGTCATTCGTCAGCGCCTCATCATATTTACCAGTTAATATCTTGTAGCATTCGAACATGTCTGTATGCTAGTGTTGATAATTCTAGCTCCATTAATCTCTCCCCATATGACGGGTGACTCAACCCCGGAACCAACTTAGAGGCTCCGTTGCACATTTTCAATGGACTCTATATGTTTCCTGAGATATGGACACCAAACCTGATTCGCGTATTCCAAATGAGGTCTAACCAGTGAAAGAAACAGCTTCTTAAACATATCTTTATCCAGGTATTCGAATATCCTCCTTATGAGTCCAACTATCCCGTTTGCTCCGTTGATCTTTTCCGCCATGTGTTTTTCAAAACTCAAATTACTGTCTATGATTACTCCTATGTCCTTTTCACTATCACTCTTGTCCATATAGTCCTTTTCGAGAAACATTTTATACCTCCTTTCTCCGAAGTCCATCCTATCTTTTCCTATTTGCATATGCTTACACTTGTCCAGGTGAAACATGAGTAACGATTTATCGGACCACCTTCTCATTTCATATATATCCCCCTGTAATTTATCTATATCCCCCTGTAATTTATCTGCATCCTCTTTACATGTAATCCTCCTAAATATTTTAGTGTCATCTGCACACAGATAAATGTCACTATCATTCTTTATCCCATCATATATATATTTAAATATATATATATATATATATATATATATATTTAAATAATATATATATATATATATATATATATATATATATATATATATATATATATATATATATATATAGAAACGACGTAAGTATAGAGGAGTGTTCTGCACACGAGGAAGAGAAATAACGAACAAATGAAAAATGAGGTGACCGCCCGGGAATCGAACCCAAGATCTTCCGATTGCCGGTCAGATATGCTACCACTACACCACGGACCTCGATCAGTCAGAAGTCGCAATTCTCCTACATAAGGCAGAAACCAATGCCTTGAGAGGGCACCCTCGCAAATCGTGAATATGTACATTTAACTGCAATGACCACGCAGTATATTAATGTATAGAAACGACGTAAGTATAGAGGAGTGTTCTGCACACGAGGAAGAGAAATAAAGAACAAATGAAAAATGAGGTGACCGCCCGGAATCGAACCCAGGATCTTCCGATTGCCGGTCAGATATGCTACCACTACACCACGGACCTCGATCAGTCAGAAGTCGCAATTCTCCTACATAGGGCAGAAACCAATGCCTTGAGAGGGCACCCTCGCAAATCGTGAATATGTACATTTAACTGCAATGACCACGCAGTATATTAATGTATAGAAACGACGTAAGTATAGAGGAGTGTTCTGCACCTCATTTTTCATTTGTTCGTTATTTCTCTTCCTCGTGTGCAGAACACTCCTCTATACTTACGTCGTTTCTATACATTAATATACTGCGTGGTCATTGCAGTTAAATGTGTGTATAATATATATATATATATATATATATATATAATATATATATATATATATATATATATATATATATATATATACATACAATATATACAGAGCTGGGCATTTGCGGCATATTTTTGCGGTACTTGCGGTACCACCGCACTACCACCCCGGGCCTCCATAACGCAGTACCGCTACCGCATTCAAATTTCCGCGTACCGGTTTGGTACCGGTTTGGTAGTGCAGCAGTACCGCAGTACCGCAATATGCCGTAAGTGCCCAGCTCTGCATATATATATAAGAAAGAGCACTGGGCCCATGACGCTTTCTTGAGGTATGCCTGAGAAAACATCCCGCCAGCCAGATGCCTCTCCTTACACTATCACACGCTGCTTCCTATTCTTCAAAAAGTTAAGAACGCCTCGAGCCATTTAATAATTAATTCCCCATGCCATACATCTTTAACTTATGTACCAATCTATTGTGTGGGACCTTGTCGAAGGCCTTCATAAAGTCACAACATGCCACATCAATGCTGTATCCAAGAGTGTGCGGCCAATTTCTTAACAACTACAGATAGGGGTGTAAATCGGCGAGCACCAATGGCGCGAGTCATTAAGCTAGGGGATCTCTGGTGAGCGGTAGTTTTCCCAGCGGGGTTCGGGGCGGAGCCCCGGAAGTTAACGCATTTTAGCTTTTCCAATCAGCATTTTGTAACATTTTGGCAGAAATTATCTAACATATTCTTACCAATGAACTAAAAACTGCACGTACTGGCTGTGTGTCATTGGAAAAGAAAAAATTAATCATTTAATGTATGCTGATGACCTTGTTCTTCTGTCACCCTCTCCCCATGGGCTAAGAGTACTATTAGAGGTGTATGAACAATATGGTATAGAAAATGACATCACCTATAATGGGGTAAAGAGCTGTAGTTTGATTTTTAGGTGTAATCTACTGAAACATGTATCATGTGGGTCTTTTGAAATGAATGGTCAGACTATACCTGTCAAAGACACATGTAAATACTGAGGTCATGTAATTACTCACGAGCTGCGAGATGAACTTGATGTTGAGATTTGGTATGTGTTCAGAATCAGTTAAAATTTATCTTTTTCGAACTTACTGTACTGCATTGTATACATCCTATCTGTGGTAGAATTATACAAAAACTGCTATGAATAAACTCTGTTGCTTATGATAATATTTTTCGTATGCTATGTAGGGAACCAAAATGGTGCAGTGCCAGTTTTATGTTTACTACGCGTAACCTACCTACCAGCCAAATGTTAATCCGGAAGAATATATATAATTTCATTACTAGGGTCCAAAACAGCTCTAATGTGTTATTGTACAATGTCGTGTCTTCAGATACTGTGTACCTCTCACCTATATGGCAGTCTTGGTTCAGACAACTGTTGGTTTACAATACCTTATTTTTGTAATGTAGGAAAGATTATACATGCATGTTAAAGTTGCCATCTAGGACGTTTTGGCGCCGACATTTTGGCGCTGGACGTTTTGGCGCTACCGTTTAGGCGCGGAGCCGGTTTGGTGCCGCCGTTAATTAGTATTAAGTAGTAATACTTGGTTAATGGTTATTAACCTGAAGTGCTGTCTGTCTTTTCAGATAAGTTGTGTTGTTGCCCTTAATAGCATAAATGTCTGAAAATATATCAAGTAAGAAAGGGAAACAGAAGTTTTCACATATTCGTCACTTTTTTGGCGGTGCGAGCAAAAGAGTCAGTGCATTATAAGGTGTATATATAATATGGGTACTTTTCCGTTATCTGCCCCATTGACGATTGGTTAGGTTCAGTCATGATATTCTCGTTAAAACTAACAAAAATATCAACTTAACCTAACCAATCGTCACTGCCCGGTTAGGTCAACTGTACGCCCTTGACGATTGGTTAGGTTAAGTAGTGATATTTTCGTTAGTTTTAACAAAAATATCACGACTTAACCTAACCAATCGTCAAACGGCGCCAAAACGTATAATAAGGGTTATAGCAAGTGGCTATGTTATAATAAGTGTTATAAGATATTTCAGGTAATAACAATATACGTAAAATTGTCAGATAATTAATCACATAGTATGCCAGTATGCTAGGTTAAGTGGCTATGTTGGCCTTATTTTTTATATTATTTTTGTATTAAGTTCAATGTATACGTAAGATTGTACTTGTATGTTAGGTTAAGTGGCTATGGATTATGAATGATCCGCAGTAAAGATGTTTTGTTTCTTTTTTTTTATACTCACTAATGACATAATTATCTAAAAATAAACTAATTTTTCACCAAAAAATAAATAAATATTGAAACGACCACTGCTTGTGATACTACCTATATTTTTCTATAAAATCCTGAAAAAATGAAAAAAAATTTAGATATAAATTTACCTTCTCAATCATGCTGCCTATCCTTCCGATTGACTTGTGTGCGTGCATCTCTTTCTCACCCTCTGCATTTGCTTGCCGCTTATATAGCAGTATGATATGATGCGTGTGCTAAAATACATACATGCAAATAATCGTACATACATATACGTACATAATTACACACGCTGGTAAAGTCTCTGATCTAATGTTTACATGTCCTAGTCCGGCTGACTCATCCACGTGTTTCAGTTCCAGTCAGCAAGCCAGCTTTGCTTATTATGCAGTTGTTCGATCGATCTTCTCATAAATACTTTTCATAAATACATCAAATGTGACATTGTAAACTAAAGCTATAATTCATAAAAAAAACAATTGCGAACGAGGCAAATCCCGGGCGTCATACAGTAAGCATTCGTAAAATTCATCAAGACTGACTGACAAAGTGCAAATTTCAAGATAAATTTCTACTGACTGTTAAATATTTGTTAAAAACAAACAAACGGTTCGGTGATCCAATCAAAATTTAACAACTGGTTCGGGTGAACCGGACTGAACCGGTCCCAGCACACCCCTGAATTTAAGCTTCTAATATAAGTATGGTATATGTCCTAGTCTGTAAGTTCCCTTCAGTCTTTTAAGTACTATAAAAATCTTGTAATCATATCTGTTATATAATTATTAGAATTAAATCTAATTAGTAGATTTGGACCTGTAAAGCCTCGTGAACGCTTACTAACTGTAATACAGCATTTGTATTTAATAATGGAATTATACTCTTCTAGGAAAAGTGTGTATACTATTTGTAAATAAAAATATTAAATATCCTTATAATTTATTTAAAATAATATGGTCGAACTTCTAGAATTCAGAGAGTTCCTAACAGCTTGGTTATATGTTAAATGAGGCTAGGCTTCGCTAGGTTTAGTTAGTAATTAGGGTCTATAAACTCCCTGAAATGCGTCTGGATTTTGGAATTGAACCAACATACTGTATGTTCTATTACTTATGTAATATCAAAATATATGATCACAGATACCAAAATAATTAATCAGTAATAAAATAATATAGTAATGTTAGTAATAATAATATCGGTAAATATCAATTTACGGGGACACCAGTTTGGAAAAGCTAAAATGCGATGGCTTCCAAACAGCATTTTGTAACATTTTGGCAGAAATTATTTAACATATTCTTTATACTCACTAATGACATAATTATCTAAAAATAAACTTGCGGGTCGGGGACGCAGGGGACATGCCCCCCCCCCCCCCCAATTTCGTGGATGAATTGCTATAAATGCTAACGATTAATGGCACCTAATAAGACGTTATATGTCGTATTATATGCATATGCAAATGTAATAGCAATATTATAAATTATTGTCATGAACACCAATGTACATTTATCATGGAATTTAGCAGTCAGTTATTTGTTTTACATTTCACGAACATATTTTGTTATCAGTTTATGTACATTGACCTCTGTTGTCTACAGGTAATAAAAGATTTATTTCGGTTAAACATATGTTATAATGTTTTAGACCAACAAAGACCCTAGGATCCACTCATGGCTGGTCTACCTAACTGTGTTCGTAATTGTGTATTGTGCATTGTGCATGTCCTCCGTGGTGGCGGAGAGAATCTACAATTTTACGTGGGTTCCGAACCACAAAGCCTTAATTTTACTACCTTAAACTATACCCAATCTATCAACATATGCGTCTAATCGATTTTTAAACATGTTTATAGACGTGCTACTAATTACTTCTACCGGCAAACTATTCCACCTATTTACTATTCTATGCGTAAAAAAGTTTTTGGCAACTGCTGTCTCGAACCTTCTACTTGTCAACTTACACCCGCTATTTCTAGTCCTATTATATTGAGATATTTCGAAAAAGCTATCTCTATCTACGTTATCGAACCCATTCATAATTTTGAAAACCTGGATTAGATCACCCCTTAGCCTCCTAGTCTCGAGTGTAGTCAACTTTAACTCCTTAAGCCTATCCTCGTACGACTTCGACCTAAACGATGGAATCATCTTAGTTGCTCATCTTTGAACTCTTTCGATTTTGTATATATCTTTTCGCATATGCGGATTCCAAAATTGGATCGCGTACTCCAAATGGGGGTCTAACTAATGATTCATAAAGAGGAACAATAATATCGCGCGATTTGTACTCAAAATTCCGAGCTATAAAACCTAGCACTTTGTTCGCTTTATTGATCGCTGCTGTACTTTGTTTCGCCACTTTTAAATCACTAGTCACTATAACTCCTAAATCTTTTTCCTGCTCTACGCTTGCTAGCTCCTTCCCTGACATACTATACGCAAAATTACCGTTACGCGAACCTATATGCAAAATTTTGCACTTATCAACGTTAAATCTCATTTGCCATGTGACTGACCAATCAACGATTTTATTTAGATTTTCCTGGATTTTACCTCTATCTTCGTCATTAATCGCCCTACCACCCAGCTTCGTGTCATCCGCAAACTTTGAAACTGTACTGACTAGGCCGACATCTAAATCGTTAATATATATAAGAAAAGCAAGGGGCCCAATACAGAACCCTGAGGAACGCCGCTCGCTACATTAGCCCAACACGACTCCGCTCCATCAACGACCACCCTCTGTTTCCTACCTCGCAACCACTCTTCCAATTTATTACTACACCCCTGATTCCATGAGCCTTAGTTTTTTTCAATGAGTCTTTTGTGCGGTACACTACATCTACTCCCCGATGACTATCATAAACTTCAACCACGCTTTGAAAAAATTCTAAAAGATTAGTTAAGCAAGATTTGTTTCGCTTAAAACCGTGATGCGTATTTTTAACCAAGTTATACAATTCTAAATGTTCTACTATACGATCCTTAATTATTGATTCCAGTAGCTTACCTACAACAGACGTTAAACTGATTGGCTTATAATTTCCCGCCGCACCTTTATCGCCTTTCTTAAAGATAGGTGTTACATTTGCTAACTTGAAATTATCTGGTACGCACCCCTCAGAAATAGACGCATTAAAAATCTTTGTTAGCGGCACAACAATGCTTTCTTTTAATTCTTTTGGTTTATGGGATCAGTGGCGGATTAAAAGGGGTAAACCGGGGCGCTAGCCCCGGGGCCCCCACAAAGAAAGGTTTATTTGTTGTTACATACTATTATATAAAAGCCCCACGAAGTTCGGTTGAGTTTGACCTGACCAAACAACTTGAAACAAGCTATAATCAGAAAAGCTAGATACTGTGATGACGTAATTTTGTTGTGTATTTTGTAATGACCTTGATGCTCATGGCCGGGTGCAGTCAGTCTGGATTGTGTTTTCGTTTGTAGTGGTGCTTTAATTTGAATGTCAATTTATTTTTGTTTGTTTAGTTAATTTGCCATAAAACCTTTTGCTGAAGGTCAATGTAAGTTGTATAAGAACTTTCATACATTTTTTAATAATATTTGTGGTTCTTTGGCTATGTAGTATGTAGGCTTTGTCGCTTTGTCTGCGGTTTCGTGCGCAGCCCTGTTAGATGCGTAGGCTGTAAAACTTATTGCAAACAAATGTTAATTTCTTTTATTTTGGGGGATGGAGGCGGAGAGATAGATACTGTAGTTGTTGATGTAAATCTGAAACGGTGTTTACTATATTAAGCATGTACGCATTGTCACATCTCCATGCAGTCACATCATCACCTTCTCTGTCTTATCATCATCATGTAGTTGCATTAAAAAAAATCATGCAGTCATATCACCACCACCATCGTAAGATCACCACATAGTCATCATAAAAAACTCACTCAGTTATACACATCATCGTTACTTCAGTAGTCATGGTTGTAGGAAAAAAGTCAAGTCTAAAGTTTAGTGCAAAGTGTGACTTTCCTGTGTCTTATTACTGATAACCAGTAGTCACAGGGATCACCATTCATAAACATGAGTTTCTATAACATCACGACGATACATTTACCGGGTATTATAACATCACGACGATGCATTTATAAACACTTAAACATCACTATGATACCACATTGTCAAAAATTACTGGACACTGGTATAAGTCCCATGATATTGTTATAAACACCAGCACTTTATGCTTTATCATAATTATTTAATGAAAATACCTCATGTATGTGGAGTCACAGTGTCAAGTGAACAAGACTTGGAATGTCAGTTGCAGCCAACTGGCTATGCTCAACAAACTGATAACTAAAACGTCAACAAACGTTCGCCTTTCGATGTAATTTTTATCAAATATTTAATTTTTCGTTTGTAAATTTTGTATTGCCAATAAAAATAAAAATTTATTTTATAGTGGAAATTAACATTAAGCTATTGTAATAGTTTGAACATTTTTAAAATTTTTTTCTTACTTTGGCGAATTGTTCATTTGGTTTGAAAACTTTTACTGGTATTTCAACTCTCCCGATGGCACCCCCCTCCTGACTGTCACCCGGGGCGGACCGCCTCCCTCGCACCCCCCTTAGTACGCCACTGAGTGACCGACACAAAACTTCACGTGTATATACAAGTGGTGCAGTCTGCCAAAGTAAGAAAAAAAATTTAAAAATGTTCAAACTATTACAATAGCTTAATGTTAATTTCCACTATAAAATAAATTTTTATTTTTATTGGCAATACAAAATTTACAAACGAAAAATTAAATATTTGATAAATATTACATCGAAAGGCGAACGTTTGTTGACGTGCAGAAAAACCGAAATTAACTAAATAACGCGAGAAGAAACACCAAGAAACTATTTCAAAGATACCAAGAATAAGTAATTACTTCACGAGCGAAAGAGAGTCTGCTGAAGTAACTTCGTCTTCATTATCATCGTTCCCAGCAGAGGCATCAATAAGTCAATCAGCAGCAGCAACAAGTCCATCATTACTACAAGCAGAAACAGTTAGAGCTTCATCTCCACCTGTTACCAAGGCTGGTGAAGACAAAAGTGGGCATATAAAGGAAGGAAATGAAAACCATCGAAGAGAAGAAACTAGAACCGAGCATAGCCGATTTGACAACGATATTGGCTTATGGCCTGATTCATCTTCACAGGAAATGATAGTCTTTTGGGAAAAGAAAGGATCTAAAGAATTGCAAAACTGTGATGAACAATTGCTTGCAAAATCATCAATACCCCCAAAACAAACTAGGGGTGGAATGCACTTTATCCGAAAATGTTCACGAAATTTATTTCGTAGACAAACTCTGAACAGTGAGACAGTTAATCGTTCCTGGCTCTGCTTCTCTCCAACAACTGGCAAAGTCTACTGCTACATCTGTAAACTTGTGACCACTGCCACTGAGAAGGGCTCATTATCCAGTGACGGATTTTGTGATTGGAAACATGCACATGAACGGCTAGCTGATCATGAAAAATCAAAAAAACATCTGGAATCTATAGTCATTTTGGCAAGACGTGGGAAAGTACATGGAGGAATTGATCAGGATTTGGCAAAACAAGAAGTAGAATTGTGTGGATACTGGTATAAGTTTCTCATGCGTATTGTGAATACCTTTAAGTTTATTGCTGAACGTGGATTGGCTTTTAGAGGTATGGATGAATGTGTAGGATCAGAAAGCAATAAAAATTATCTTGGCATTTTGGAACTGCTCTCAGAGTATGATCCATTTCTTGTTGCGCACATCAAACTGCATGCAAATAAAGGACGTGGTCACACAAATTCTCTCTCTTCCACAGTTTGCGAAGAGCTAATAGGGATAATGGGTGAACACATCTTGAAGCAGATAATTTCAAGGTTAAAGGAATCAAAGTATTACTCAGTGTCGCCTGATTCGACTCCTGATGAGTCTCACAGTGATCAGTTGAATTTGGTAATACGCTATATGGAGTACACATCTTCAAAGGAAAGGTTTCTGACATTCATGCCCAATCGTGGTCACACTGGTGCTGCTATGGCTAATGCACTGTTCGATTTTCTGGTGTATCACAACATTGATATCAATGACTGTTGAGAGCAGTCATATGATAACGCTGCAAATATGAGTGCCAAGTACCGAGGAATGCAAGTCCTCATAAGAGAAAAAAAATCATTGGCAGTATTTGTACCGTGTTGTGGGCATTCCCTTAATTTAGTTGGAAAAGCGGCGGCCAATACATGTCCTGCAACTATACACTACTTTGATTTCGTGCAACAACTTTATGTATTTTTCACATCATCGCCAGCACGTTATGCGGTTCTCGAGGAAACGTTCTCTCAGGTAGAGACACGGCTGTATGTGCCCAAAAGGTTGAGTGAAACTCGTTGGTCTTGCCACGCCGATGCAACAAAAGCCATTCTACATGGATATGCAAAGATTAGGGAAGCACAGATAAAATTTCAAGTGATCAGGAGCAGAAGAATGTGGTTAGAAGTGAAGCAGACAATCTTAACGAGAAAATGGGCAAATTGAGAAATCGCAATGTACGCTTCATTCTGGAATGATATTTTGGAAAGATTCAATGCAACAAATCACACGTTATAGGATCCTGGAATGGTTCTTAATTCTGCAGTAATGGCACTGAAGTCTCTGAAAACATTTGTCGAGTTAAAAAGTGAAAAGTTTGATGAATATGAAAATGCGGGAAAAAGACTGTCTGGAACAGAAGAGTATGTTCAGGTTCGTCATCGTGTGAGAAATGTGCGTCTCAACCCACTGGATTATGGTAAAGCCGAGGTTGCCCAGATGACGCCCAGAGATAGGTTTCGTACAGAAAGCTTCATTCCTGTGATAGCGTGGGGTAGACACCCCAGTTAGGTTACTTAGGTTCTAGCAAACAATCAAAGGCACTTACCGGTGCGTTGAATTAGATATTCCTTTGGGAGCCTACCATTAGATTCCTGTGTCCCACAAACAGCCTACCTCTCTCTCTCTTACATTACCAATTTAGAAGCTATAGACATTACCCCTAACTATACTTAAGTACGGACAACTTCCTACCCCATTTGTCACCTTAGAAACACCACCTAATTTCACTCAGCACCAACGATTAGGTCAGATAGGAAAAAACATCTCTAGGATAGCCCAAAACAATACGAACAGCCGCGTTGGTTCATTTATGCCTTGTTGCCATTCAGCTTAGCTTTAGTGATATTTCCCCTTTAGTGACTTTTAGACTATATACATATATATATATATACACACACACACACACACACGTCACCTCAATTCCTGTTGTTGATCAGTTTATTCTATCCTTACCTGACAGAATAGCTGCTTATGATACTGTCTGTGAGCGGTTTGGATTCCTTAATCACCTCGAAGACTTGGATGCTTCTGAGCTCTGCTCAGCTGCAGCCAGTCTTGTCAGCATATACGAGACTGACTTAGAGCAAAGTCTTGGTAATGAATTAGTGTATTTTGCTGCCATTGTGAAACTGTACAAAGAAGACTTCAATGACAGTATGCCAAAGGAACTGCTCTATTTTATAACCATTGTTCAGAAAGATTTAACAGCAACATTTCGTAATGTTGAAATTATAATGTTATAATGTTTCAGACCAACAAAGACCCTAGGATCCACTCATGGCTGGTCTACCTAACTGTGTTCGTAATCGTGTATTGTGTATGTCCTCCGTGGTGGCGGAGGGGACCTACAATTTTACGTGGGTTCCGAACCACAAGAACATATGCTGAGAATATACTTGGTGTTGATGGTGTCCAACCGCAGTGGCGAATGTTCCTTTTCCAAGCTAAAGATAATAAAAAACCGACTAAGAACAACAGTGAATCAAAGTCCTCTCATATGGCTCACAATAATTGAAGTATTTGCCAGTCAAAAAGTACGTAAGGCTACTCTGTAATAGTTTAGTTATCGTATATGGACTGTTACTGTGCTGTCTCTGGTAACGTCCTCATCTATGTCACTTAGCATGATTATGACGAGAAGTGGAGCTAATACTCTTCCTTGTAGTACCGAGCTGAGAATCTCTAATTCTGATGAAGATACTCCTTGTACTGTAACGACTTGCCGCCGATCACTAAGGAAATTATATATCCAATTATCCATTTCCCTACTTTTCCTGTCATTCCCATATATTTCAGTTTATATATTATGATTCCATGGTCACACTTGTCGAAAGCTTTAGCAAAGTCTGTGTATAGTACATTATAGTTTTCATTACTATCAGGCATCAATAATGTTGTTGTAGTGTTCCATTAGTTGTGATAAGCATGATCTGCCTGATCAAAACCCATGTTGGTTATCACTGAATTTTTTCCGAGTTTCCAAAAAGTCATAGATTTTCTGTCTAACTATTTTTTCAAATATTTTAGTGAGATGAGATGTAAACGACACTAGCCGATAGTGTTTGGCCTCGGATCGATCTCCTCCTTTATATATTGGGACTATGTTGCGCTCTTCAGGATGCCCAATATTTCTCCCGTGTCTAGTGATCGTCTCCATATCCAGTATAGGGACTCAGCAATTGCATTCTTGCAGTTTTTGATCAGTGTGGCATTCCATTTATCCGGTTCTGCCGCTGTGTGTGTTTTTAGTTTCACTATAGCTTGTGTAATATCATCCGGCGTAAAGTCGAAGTCCGTTATACTTTCCCCTTGTAGTTCTTCAAAGAACGCGTTTCTATCGCATATCAATTTGTCAGTTTTTGGGATACTGAAAGATGATTCGTACTGAGCTCTTAATATTTCAGATACTTCTGTTAGATCATCAGATAAAGCACTGTTCTCGTTTTTTAAAGGTTCGATAGTCGCATGGTTTTTCGACTTTCTTTTGCAGAATTATAGAAGTACTTTGAGTTAGCCTTTATCGCTTCTATAGCGTCGTCGTCGTCTTTTTCTGTATGCTTCTCAATTAGTTCCTGTATGACGTCATCGATACTTTGCAGTTTATCATTTAATAATTTTCTGATGTTGTCATCTTTAGTTACTTAATTTTGCAGTCACTCTTTTTCTCTTTCGAAACAATGCCCTCTTTTGTCTCTCGAACCTATTTCTCTTTCCTCTTTGTTGTATTTTTGGGACATGTTTTTCCACAATTTCTAACGTCTTCTCTAACGTCATTAGCATCTCCTCCGTAGTCTTGCCCTCGAAAATGGTTTTCCAATCTATTACTTCCATGCTGGATGTCACATCTTCCCAGGGGTGCAGTGCCAATTTTATAGGTGCCGGAGCTCTGGTGGGCCTGACAAAAGCCTGCCATTTCCTATCCTGTTTCTATATATGCCACACGATGACTAAGTATTTCGTGTTTGCACTCACTAATTATCATAAAATAAATATAATTATCAAGCAAATAAAGAAAAAAGAGCAATCATGTATTTTATCAATTTAAGAAGTTAAAACTACTAGTGCTTACCAAATACCACCAGTGGGAAGTTTCACAATAATTTCCACAAAGGGTCAGGCGTGATATGTTTTCGGGGGTCTGAAGCAACTCTTGTCCTTGTGTCATCTGCCGATCTGTGGTACCGCAGCCATGATATGGCATATGGCTCAGGATTCCACTGAACTAGAGGAGGTCCATGTAGTTTAACAAACATAAGCGCTGATACATGATTTATGAGAATTCTTGAGCGTGTTGTTGTTATTATCAAGTTCATGTGACTGAATCCCCTCTCACACTCAGCAGTACTAATAGGAATAACTTGTGAACAGCTCAGTAATGGGTGTAAATCTTGGGGATGCGGCGCCCATGATCTTCCACATAGTCTCTAAAGGCATTTAGTACAGAGTAAGAAGAAAGCTTAAACCTCTTACAGAGAGATGAGATTTCAGCTTCTCCGTAATTAGGTGGTATTTCATCAGGCCAGTAGTCTTTTTCAAGGACATACATTTCATTTAGCAGTGATTTATACATACTTTGAGGTTCAGAAGTTTGAAAACCTTTCATGGATGTTGTCGTGAACATACGGTGCTGCAAATTGTTCACAAGACTAGTAAGAAACTGTTGATAATTAATGGAGACAATTTTTTTGTTGCTTGTTATGGTAATTCCTCCAAACTTCCTCTTGCAGAGGTGCCGGAGCGGCGCTCCGGCACGCTCCGGCAGCACTGCACCCCTGCATCTCCCGTTTATAGCTTTGGAGTGAAAATTAAAAATCTCGAATTTGCTTCTTTCTGTTGTGCGTGTTCTTTCCTGTCTCGTTGCCTTTATATTAGTTGTTATTTCAATGATGTTGTGGTCCGATATCATAGTTGGGGATATTTCTACATTATCAATTAGATTACTGTTGTTTGTGAATACCAAATCTAGGCCGTTATTTTTTGTTTTGTTTTCTGTTATTTTTTGCATTAACATAAATTCATTAGCTAGAGCTACAGTAGTAGCATTTTTACCTGCTCCTGGTCTTCTCGTGTGCCCCGCTTGTCCTGGTGTATACATATATTTTTTCCTATCCTTTTATATTTCATGAATGGGAAATTAAAATCACCACAGAGAAAAATATCTGGGGTTGGAGAGTGTAGATCTTTTACCCAGTTTCTTACTCCGTAATGGAATCTGAAAATTTTGAGGTTAGCGTGTTTGGGGGTCTATACATTACAATTAGTACCATATTTAATTTTTCAGCTTTTGCTGCTACACATTCTACGTAGCTGTTTGAGGTACTTATAGTCATTTCTGCCATATGCCTTTCGCGTGTGTAAATAGCACATCCTCCTTTACGTCTCACTGTTCTGTCGGCTCGTAGGATGTTATATGTAGTCAGGGCCGCCGCTTCCATTAGGCGAGGTTAGTAAATGCTAAGGGCGCCAAAGATCTGGGGGGCGCCAGCGCCTCCCGCCCTGTGCACGTCTGATAGTATTATGTAAGAACAACATGAAAAAAATAATGAAGGAATGAGAAGCATAGACAAATGATGAAAGGTTGTACGACGTATGTACACCAGTTTAGCTTGACGGGAGTCGTAAATAAGCGATTTAAAAATGTTGCGCGCACAGACGGGAGTCGTCAATAAGCGAATAACTGTTTTTGTGTGACATATGCCTTTCTTGCTTGGAAAAAACAGTAGATATGTCCTTTTTGCACGCATATTTTAGCACTTTTGAGCGTTCTGATTTGTTACTACATATGCCTAGCTTTACTCGCTGTTTTGATTGGTCATGACACTTTCTTGAACTGTGAAATGATTTTATAATTTTATAATAAATGTATGTATTAGCAAATTAAAATAGATCAGTGTAAGGCAAATAGTTTCTTCAATATGGTAGCTTGATTACTTTGTGGGCAAACCCAATCGTGAAATGGGAGGCGGGTGGGGGCGCCAGCTGCAGTCCTGTAAGGGCGCCAAATAGGCTGGCGCCGGACCTGTATGTAGTTGTCAATTTGTATTTCTTTTTTGTCAACACAGGACTCACAATTTTCACAGTTCGCCTGACAGTCCTTTAGATGAGTTTCCGTGAGGCACGCAAAGTCTGCTCCGGCTTCTTGCATGAGTCCTTTTTCGGGTATAAAACTTTGTTTGGGGAATGGTTTGATTTAAGGCCCTGAATGTTGGCTAGGATTATTTTTATTTTTTCTCTATCGTTTTCGCATACAGGTGGTTCCGATTTGTTTTCCTATATATATATTAGGGATGTACCGATGTATCGGCAGTATCGGCCTGTTTTTAGAGTATCGGTATCGACCGATACTGCCGATACTTTTCCGAGTTCTCATTTTAAAATTAATATTTAATTATTTATAAAATGCAAGTGAATAAATTTTCATTTGAATAAACTTATTGAATACATATGAAGTTTCATCATTTTTCATTTCTTCCTCTTATTTTTTGAACTGCTATAATTTGAAACCAATTGCCTATCACGAGATTATTACACCAATTTTTCACTAGAATTAAACATTAACGCCTAGGGAGGACTTGTATCTAGAGGTATACTTATGCAACGCACCTCGGGCCCCGAGTTGGACTAGAGTAATGTAGTAATTAGTAACTATATAGTGGCATACATATTTATAAATAGTGTCTACTCTCGTGACTAAATTTATTTCAGTACGTTACATTTATACATTGAATGTGCTATATAGTATGTACGACTATTACTGTATAAATAATTATTGATAAAATATGTTTTGATTGATTTTTAAAATAAAGTATCGGTATCGGCATCGTTGGAAAAACGAGTATCCGTATCGGCCAAAATTCTGAATCGGTACATCCAAATAAAATAAAATAAATAAATAATAAATAAATAAATAATTTTATTTATTTTATTTAAAATAAATAAAATATATATATATATATATAAATAAATAAATAAATATATATTATATATATATATATTGATTTTAATTTCACATTGTTATCATACAGCCTGAAGATGAGCGTATTTGCTCGAAACGTTGCGCATTAAAGAAGACTTTTCATGGCATTTACATTTCTCCTTGTCATTGGATTTCTCCTAAATATTATATATATATATATATATATATATATATATATATATATATATATATATATATATATATATATAATCATGCGGGTTGCTTCTACAGAGCTTCAATTTAATATTTAGGAGAAATCCAATGACAAGGAGAAATGTAAATGCCATGAAAAGTCTTCTTTAATGCGCAACGTTTCGAGCAAATACGCTCATCTTCAGGCTGTATGATAACAATGTGAAATTAAAATCAATAATTGAATGAAAAACCAGACAAAGAAAATTTCTATAACCTATTCATAAAGGCAAACTTTAAAAGACTGAAAAAAGAGGGTTAAATTCTAAGTTATACAGATTTACATTTAAATTAAGAAGCTATTTTTAAATACATATAGTAAATGTGAAATTAATACACTGGAAAAATTAACAATAGTACACTGGAATAATGAAAACTAACTAACCTTTCACTGCAATTTCCGAGGCTAGACTCATTTAGAAAGTGTAATTTTTAGTCAATCTCCAACTCATCTCAAGCCAATTTTCTATCGACGCTTCGTTGATGATTCGATAGCTGTCTTTGATAATGCGGTACAAGCGCAACAATTCTTTAACTTCCTAAATTCTTTGCACCCAATATAACGTATACAATGGAAACTGAGAAAAATGGTCCCTTCCCTTTTTAGATCTTTTAATTTCGAAAAAACGGTGATTCTATTACTACATCAGTTACAGGAAACCCACTTTCACTGGTTTGGGCATGAATTTTTTTAGTTTTACTGATTTCAACTATAAGATGTCTTGTATTAAAACTCTCCTGTTCAGAGGATATAATTTGACCTCTAGTTTTACCTTACTTAATGATGAATTAATAATCTAAGATCATACTTTACCAATAATAGTTTTCCTGTTCAATATGTAGATAAACTAATTAGATCCTTCTTAAATAATGTTTATAGCCCTCAACTTCCTTGTATTACAGTGCCGAAGGATATAAAATATTTCTTGGTACCTGAAATGGGTCCTTTTAATAAGGAATTTAAGCTTAAATTTACAAAGTTGTTAAAGAAATTTTTTATCATACTGATTTCCGCATCATATTTATTAATAAAACGTCTTTAGGTAGCTTTTCTCAGCGAAGGATCGAACCCCTGACTCGTTTGCGTAGCGGTGTTGTATATTTATTTACCTGCCCTAGGTGTCTCTTGGGAATTACATTGGCAGCACTGTTCGCTCTCTCAGGGCTAGATTTTTATTCGCATATGGGAATAAGTGGCCGAACAGGTAAAATTTTAAAAACTAAAGAAGTTTCTAGCATTCGGGAACACAGTATCAAATGTAAAACTGATGTCACTTTAGAAAATTTTAAAATTCTTGGTTGTAATACTTGTCCCAACTCACTTAGGATTCTGGAATCGCTTTATATAAAACTTTGACCCCGACGTTAAATGTTGACTCATCAGCCGTCCCTTTAAACTTTTTATAATCCCTCCTCCTTCCCCAATTCCTTATAATCCCCCCTTCCCCAATCGCCCTCACCATCTTATCTTATCTTATGTTTTTCTCGTTTTGTACTTAAATCAGTCTAGCCTCGGAAATTGCAGTGAAAGGTTAGTTAGTTTTCATTATTCCAGTGTACTATTGTTAATTTTTCCAGTGTATTAATTTCACATTTACTATATGTATTAAAAATAGCTTCTTAATTTTAAATGTAAATCTGTATAACTTAGAATTTAACCCTCTTTTTTCAGTCTTTTAAAGTTTGCCTTTATGAATAGGTTATAGAAATTTTCTTTGTCTGGTTTTTTCATTCAATTATTGATTTTAATTTCACATTGTTATCATACAGCCTGAAGATGAGCGTATTTGCTCGAAACGTTTGCGCATTAAAGAAGACTTTTCATGGCATTTACATTTCTCCTTGTCATTGGATTTCTCCTAAATATTATATATATATATATATATATAAATAAATAAATAAATAATATATATATATATATATATATATAATATTTAAGAGAAATCCAATGATAAGGAGGAATGTAGATGCCATGAAAAGTCTTCTTTAATGCGCAACGTTTCGAGCAATACGCTCATCATCAGGCTAGATAATAACAATATGAAATTAGAATCAATAAATAAATGTGGAACAAGACAAAATAATTTCTAAAAAACCTATTCATTAAAAGCAAATGTTAAAAAGACTAAAAGAAGAGGGTTAAATTCAAAGTTATAAAAATTTACATATAAAATTACAAGAAATTTAAAAGCTATTTTTAAATTACATATAGTAAATTTGAAATTAGTACACTGGAATAATTAACACTAATACAATGGAATAATTAACACTACGAACCTTTCAATGCTGGTTCTGAGGCACGAGTAATTTAAAACAAAACAAAACAAAACAGGAAACAAGCTATGGGTTGGGCGGTTGGAGTTATAAGTTAGGGGAAGGGGGGATTATAAAAAATTGGGGAGGGGGGAGGGGAGTTGGGGAGGGGGGATTATAAAAAATTTAGAGGGACAGCTGAGGAATCCACGTTTAGAGAAGGGGTCAATGTTTTAATATAAAGAGATTCCAAAATTCTAAGTGAGTTAGGACAAGAATTACAACCGAGAATTTTAAAATTATCTAAAGTGACATCAGTTTTACATTTTATACTGTGTTCCCGAATACTGGAGGCTTCTTTTTTATTTAAAATTTTACCTGTTCGGCAACTTATTCCCATATGCGAATAAAATCTAGTCCTGAGGGAGCGCACGGTGCTGCCAATGTAAGTACCAAGGAGACACCTTGGGCAGGTAAATAAATATACAACACCGCTACGCAACGAATCAGGAGTTCGATCCTTCGCTGAGAAAAAGCTACCTAAAGACATTTTGTTAATAAATATAATGCGAAAATCAGTATGATAAAAAATTTTTCTTAACAACTTTGTAAATTTAAGTTTAAATTCTTTATTCATGGGACCCATTTCAGGTACCAGGAAATATTTATATCTTTAGGCACTGAAATACAGGAAAGTTGAGGGCTATAAACATTATTTAAGAAAGATCTTATTAGTTTATCTACATATTGAACAGGAAAACTATTATTGGTAAAATATGATCTTAAATTATTAAATTCATCGTTTAGTAAGGTAAAACTAGAGGTCAAATTATATCCTCT
Organism: Bathynomus jamesi; assembly: GCA_023014485.1. NCBI lineage: Eukaryota > Metazoa > Arthropoda > Malacostraca > Isopoda > Cirolanidae > Bathynomus > Bathynomus jamesi. Next base: position 516,940 of record JAJOZX010000116.1, read on the forward strand.
GAACAAGAGTGTTTTAATACACGACATCTTATAGTTAAAATCAGTAAAACTAAAGAAATTCATGCCCAAACCAGTAAAAGTGGGTTTCCTGTAAACTGATGTAGTAATAGAATCACCTTTTTTCGAAATTAAAAGATCTAAAAAGGGAAGTGAGCCATTTTTCTCAGTTTCCATTGTATAAGTTATATTGGGGTGCAGAGAATTTAAGAAGTTAAAAAATTGTTGCGCTTGTACAGCATTATCAAAAACAGCTATCGAGTCATCAACGAAGCGTCGATAGAAAATTGGTTTACAATGGGTGGGAGACTGTCTAAAAATTACACTTTCTAAATTCTGATAAAGTAATTTCGAATTTTTCTAGTTACACCCTATCCCCTCGGGAAAGGTTTTTACTCTCACTTGGCTTGCAATTTAAGCTTCCGTTATTTCAAATATATAAGCCTTCGTTTTTTCTTTACTTTGAAAAAATTTTTAATGGCTTGAAAAATGTTCCCCATGTCGGTGATTTCAATAATTTTAAATGTCAGTTTGCTAATTTAACTCATGAATTTTTTCACAAAC